>CM051500.1:5637504-5679628 GCA_028031935.1 Paedocypris micromegethes | reverse complement strand
TATATTTCAATAAATATTCTACATTTATATCACTATATATATTCACACATATAAGTAATATGATTATACATGCCTACGCTATATAAAAATACATATATAAAATTCATCACCATTTTATTATGACCTTTGTATCACCTTTTTATAATAAAATAACTGAAAATTGTATTTTATTTCCACTAGAACGCAACAATAGATGGGCACAAGTGTATGTAAGAAACCCAGTACACACATTTCAGATCCTTTAATATTTACCGAAACGTATTCTCAATGAACACTACTACAAAAAGCACTTCTCGAAGACCTTGTTGCAATCCAATTCTAACATGAAATAGCCTCATTAAAACATAAATTATAGATGTTTTTGTTATTAAATATGAATGCTGCCATTTGCCGGTGTATTAAAGTGGCGGTCAATCTTTCTGATGCATTGTGCTGTCAGGGAAATTGTGCGCTGGCTGATAAACTATCACCTTGTTTGGTCCTTTTTAAATTTCCTACATTACTTCTGCTGCCAGTTAAGATGGAGTGCGGCCGTCTCGCCGTGAAGCCCTTTATTAATAATCAGAAATTGTGTTGAGCGAGGTCACTAACACAGACTGATGTTCAATATGTGCGGTGTTCATGCGCACAGATATTTGGGTGGATTTTTAAATCTCTTTTCTTTTTTTCTTTGCAGGAAAAAGGCAATATCAGAGTGGTATTCAATGTGGGCACTGATGACATTAACATTGAGGAGACCTCAAAGTTTGTAAATGATGGAAAGTACCACATTGTTCGCTTTACAAGAAGTGGTGGTAACGCCACCTTGCAGGTGGATGATCTGCCAGTCATTGAGCGTTACCCCACAGGTAAGAACCCTCAGCCTTAAACATTCACACACACACACACACACACACACGCACACACATTCACACACACATTCACATTGGGAAGAATAAAAGGCTGGAAAAGCTCAATCACAGGGTTAAGGACAAAACGCCTTTGTCTGTGATTGTAGTTTCACACAGTTAAAAAAAAAACGTAACCCTGGTTTCCTTTCCAAATGTCAACAGAGATGATTGCTCTTGGGGCTTTAGAAGGCTGAAAATGTCAGAGCCAGGGTTATCAAACTCACCAGCCTCTCAGTCGCCTGAAAAGCCCTGACAAAAGCTTGACAAGAGATCAGAGATGAGAAATAATCCCATTGCTCTCGTTTGTCAATCATGATGAAAAGCAGCGGCCGCATTAGTCTTTTAATTTGTGTTTTACTTTATGCTCTTCTCCAACCGTGGCTTTCGTTTCAGACACTCGTAGCTCTCCGTCTTCTCCGACTGGTTTTCTTTCTCGCGTTTTGATGTTTGAGTGTCGATTAGAAAAGTTAGGCAAAAGGTTTAATGTGTGAACTGTTCATTTAGAATCAAAATTATTAAAATGTGGCTGAATTCTAACAAAATATTTGTAAAAAAAAATATGTGTAAATATGAAAATATGAAAAATGAAATGAAATAAGTTTAGTTTAGTAAGGACAAATTTACAATATATTATATATTATTATTTTATAGTAAATATATAAATTAATAAATAAATCAAAACATTTATGCTAATCTGAGAGTTTACGTTGGTTTTTATATAAAATCAATTTAATCGTCTGAAAATCTGAAACCGTCTGAAATCGTTTTCAAAAGAATAGAGATATAAAGGAGAGATGTATGAGAGATAATTGACACATCACCGGCGTAGAGACTCTTGTTTTAGGTTTGACTAACAAACAGCTCCATCTTTTATTAAGTGTTGAAGACAAGTGCTTGTTAGAAAGGCATCATTGTTGTTTGTCATTTTCTTTCGACTTCCTGTTTCCTTTGTGTCTGTGGATTTGGGAAGCGGTGTGCGCATGATGGCCTGAATACTAATGTGTCTTATTTCCGAGGCAGAAACTTTTTCTGCTGAAATATAAAAACAGAAAATGAGCATGACCGCTTGGTTTTAATCAGTGTGTGATTGACTCAGCTCCGCATTAGAAGAGATAATACATGCATAGAAATTAAATTGACAACCAGTATGAGAGAGAATAAAAAGAACAGCTTGTTTATCTCTGGCAATTAGTTCTGTAACTTGTATAGCTTTGGAATAGAAATAAATCAGACGCTTTTCCTCCCACTCGAAATCTAAGCCGTTGGTATTCTAGTGTAGAAAAGCCATTTATTTATAGTAATTAAAGTGAGGCTTTAACCCAACCTGTAGAAACTGAAACGCTCATTCCTGTAGCAGTTTTTAAATGAAAATCAGTTTCATGGCTAAATATTGGATGATGTGGCTTTAGAACATTTGTACCTAGAAATAAAATGTCATCACTAAAAATGTCAATTTGATGAACTCTTGGAAAAATAGTAAAGTGCTGAAATACCTGTGAAAGAGACACATTTTTATATGAGAAATGCTATTTATCTGTAATCCAATTTATTTATTTTTTTCAAAAATGCTATTTTTCCTCAAGCCTATTTTTATTTTTTTAAACCAAATTTGTGTTCTCTTTTTATTTTCTCAAGTATTCATAAACCTTAATAAACGAGCATTTAAAATGTGTCAAATGTGTAAAACGAAATCTTGGTGAATCGAAGCAAAGAAATTGCTGTCGATTATTTAAATGCAGCCATGAAACAGTGAGGTCGACTAATATATGCAGCGTTCAGATTGTTCAAACATGCTACAGGAAGTTTTTCACTTTACTGCGCCGCCCTCGGGCATCTGCCCCCTCGTTTAAACCAAACATGACCAATGTGTGCGTGCGTGTGTGTGCGTGTGCATTCAAGCAATCATGCGCACAACTTGCCTTTAGTCATCCACTGCCCCCCTCCCCTTTCAAATCTCCTATTGCGATTTTTTTTCTACGTGTCTTGTTTCTTTTAAGCTATGATTTGAGACAAATTACTCCTTTCACTTTTGATTACTCTAGGTAAAGTGCACAACTAGAACTAAATCACAGTTAGGTCCTTCAAAGAACAGTTGGGTGGGGAGAAAGAGCAAATTAAAGAGAGAAAAAAGGCCTATAAATGAGAAAAGGCGGGTTTGTATAAATGCGCTTCTCTGCAGAATATCGGCACTTGATGACACACACGATTTCTGTTCTGTTCCTTTCCTGTCTGCGGGTATTCTTGCCTATCAAAGCCTCGTTGAGCCGTGTTGGAGAAGCAGTTTAGTCGTGCCATTTTATTTTCAGGTACAGCATAAAGTGTTTTACTTCTGCGGAACAGCTTCAATTTCAGGTGCTTAAGAAGAGACAAAGCCAAAAAACGAATATCCTTGTTCCTCCAACTTCGTGTCATTTTGAATCTGGCAGACTCTATTCATTCCCTGATCACATCAATTTCCATAAGTCATGTTAAATGGATCGGCACTTTTTCACATTACGAAATGGACACTATTAAAATCTGCAATGCTAAGTTTAACATGCATATGCTACTTTAAATTCTTACCTGAATAAGTTTCACGCGTATCCTGTAAGCAGAAACAAAACTGGTCGTTTGAATAATTCTCATTGAGTGGTGTAGATTCCGTATGAAAAATTGCTTTAGTTTGAAAATGACTGGCATTTTACGTTGACTTCTTTTATAGATAAAAATATATAAAAAATAAAAATTTTTAAATATAAAAAATATAAAAAAATAGCAGTTCTAACCATATTTCCAAACTAGTTTTTGTTCACCTTAGTATAGTTTTTGAGAAAAATCTAAAATGCGCAATGAAATTCCAATCAGGAACATCTCATCCTTCCGCCAAAGTCTTGGTTTGCCAGCTCATTTGCCTGCACTGTTCTCCTGTTAATCAAACCGCAGTGGCAGCGAAAGACCGAACCGTTTTGATTGACGAATAACAAGTTAATGGCACAGAGGGTAAAAATTGTACGGCGTAATTATACTCTTTTGAAATCCGAGCAGGTCGGGTTAGTATTGATTCACCCAGTAAAGTCAGAAGTGGTTATTATGCGTGGGCCTTAATAGGAGAGGAGTAAATGTTTTCAGATAATTTAGCGCCGCGAGCAGACCAACCTGAACGTTTATGCTCCGTTTCTACTCAAGGTCTCCGCGGGAAGATTCCGCCGATGGGCAGGTGGGCATCTCTGAGTCCGAAGCTTTTGTCAGGGCTGCTTTAATTCACATCTCTGAATATGAACTGTTATTACTGTACATGCCATACTGTTGAACTGATGATCTTCCTGTTTTCTTTAATCCTTTGAGTGTTTTTTTTCTGCTACTTTGATGTTTTTTAAATGTATTGTGATCTGCTAATGTGAGATTTTATCATTTCCAAACTGAATGCAAATTCCTTAGCTCAGATAGCGAATGTGAAGCTAAAATCAAATTGATTGTTAAACCTGGAATGTACTGTAATGTCAAGAGTTAGATTAAACTGCTAGTTGTCATGTATAACTAGATGAAAAATCTGCTAAAAAGATTTAAAAGCATTACCATTTTGTAAATGTATTATGTAAAGTTCTTTGACTTTGGATGTTTCTCTTAACGCTAAGAGTAGCTGAATCTTTAACATATGACAGTGCTGTTTAAAATAGGTTTAATTTGTTGCTTAAAGTTAATTGACTGACAAGCTTCATCATTTTATGTATGCAGCCTTGGTTTACCGAATTTAAAAAAAGAAAGAAAAAAAACAGACAGTTAAGGAATATGTTTTACTGTAGGTTTTAATCTTTGACCTTTCAGATTTTTAACAATGAAATGTCTCTTTAAACTTTAAAGGCAACATTGATAACGAACGCCTGGCGATTGCTAGACAGCGAATCCCATATCGGCTTGGTCGAGTAGTTGACGAATGGCTACTCGACAAAGGTAAAAACACTGATTAAAACTTTAAATAAAAGATAATATGATCATAAGCAAGTGATATTTTGCACAGCAAATAAACCATCTAAAACATAAATCCCCTGTTTAACCAAGTTTAAACTTAAATGTAGTTTGTAATTTACATATATGCACTGTACAGTTCAATAATGTGTTGTTCTACTGTACTTGTAAACCTGTCAGAGGTTAAAGGGACTGGTAATATACTGATAACTGAAGTTAGATCAATCATTAAAATCTTTCTGTCATTAAAATATGTAAATAATGATATTTCTGCAGCTGGTGATAATCTAAATGAATAATTAAAATATGCATCCCAAGTGGACATTATTTGAATTCATAGTGATGTACACACTATTTAATGTATGTGTATTATTACTATTCATGCTAAACCTATTTCTTTTGGAATCTGCTAAAGTGCACAGTTAAAAGCAAATGTCTCTTAAATAGATTCAATGATTATTGGCATCAGATATGAAGTCCCTTTAACAAGCAAGTTAAACACACCAGAAGGGAAACTACTTGAATGCATGCTGAAATGTATGTAACAAATTGAATCGTTTCAAGTTGTTTGTTTTAAAGTTTGCTTGTTTTCTTGCTTTCCCTTTTCAATGGACTTATAACCATGACGATCCATCTTGTCACGTGTCATGTAGCTGTACAGCCATTCTTCACGTAAAACCTTATTTCAGTCACTGCTGTTGCTGAAAGGCAATCTGGATTAAAAAAAAAAAAAGCTTTAATATATTCCACGAATAATAATGGGGACAGTTTTTTCAACGCAATTTTGTTCTCCTGTTATCTTTCAGTATATTTGATTGTCCTTTTAGCAAAGTCTCATTGATTTTTCTTTTCTTTTTTTTTTGTTGCGGGGGGATCCAGCTTTCTCATCCCCATCATTTTTTTTACTTTGTACCAACAGCAGCCATTAAATTACAGTCGATAAATTACTAGTGTTGCTGTTCGCATTAGAGTAATTTATTGCCTTCATGATCCCCCAGGAAAATAAGGTTACGATTGTTGTCTGTTGTATCATCCAGAACTCCATCGGTTTTATTTGTGTGTGTGTGTGTGTGTGTGTATGTGTGTGTGTGTGTGCATGTGTATGCGTGGTTCTCCTCAAGTGGGGGAGCGGGTTGTTGAACAATCTTGTATTCTCTGTAACGCTCTTCCCCGGCAGGTCGGCAGCTCACCATCTTCAACAGTCAGACCACCATAAAAATTGGAGGCTGGGAAAAGGGCAGTCGGCCATTCCAGGGCCAGCTCTCAGGGCTTTACTACAACGGCCTTAAAGTGCTCAACATGGCCGCCGAGGGCGACCCTAATGTGCGTGTGGAGGGTAGTGCCCGGCTAGTGGGAGACATGCCCTCCTCATCCATTACTCCCCAGTCCAGTGCTTCCGCAACGGGCAACCGCTCAGAAACATCACCTTCCATCACAGACATCACCACCACAACGGCGTCCAACCGCCAGGGGAAGCAGACCACAACTTCACCAGTAAGTCCCGCTCCGCGACATGTGATGCTCAGTGTTGAGCTCGATGGGTCGGATCGGGTTTCTCCATTTTTAGATAGTCATTCACTCTTTCCGGCTTTGGAAACAAGGTTGTCAGTTATTGAGATTTCTATTGGAATTGTTTATGGAATAACTGCCCGGAAAAGCAAACAGATGGTATGTACATGTGTGTCCACGCGGATATATGGCGATGAACCTCAGGTTTACAGACTGTCTGAATTATTCCATTTATTGTATTAGTTCTATTTTAATGCATCCAGAGAAAAGACTGAAACCTTTGAATGGCAAATGGATATTAAGTATATTTTATCCATGAATACTAATGAAATAATTAGAAATGGTCTGCCCACTTCCTTTCATTGGTTTTCCGAAAATTCAAATTTTCCAAATTCAGCGCATACGTAATAAATATATATTGGTAGATAAGTAGGTAGGTAGGTAAGCAGGCAGATTTATAGGTAGGTAGGTATGTAGGTAGGTAGGTAAGTAAAGAGATAGATAGATAGATAGATAGATAGATAGATAGATAGATAGATAGATAGATAGATAGATAGATAGATAGATAGATAGATAGATAGATAGGAGACGGATGGATAGGCAGTAAAGACAGACAGACAGTTCAGAATATAAATTAAAGTTTAGTTAATCATTTGAATAATTAGAATAATTATAGTTAAATAGAATAGTTAGAATACTCACAATTTGAATGCCTATATATCCATAAAAATAGCAAATAAATGGCATTGAAGCAGGCAGACAGACGACATGATGTCTGGGTCACTGCTCATTTGGGAATGTCTGATGCTGCCATTATTCTTTCTCTTTATCCTCTCACATACCTTTCTTCAGTTTTACCATTGAAAACCGACGATGCCTTTCAATGCGTAGCCCAGACACCAACAAGACTGTTTTAAACTGACGTCTGTGCCTTCTCGAGCAAAAGAGGTCTTGAGACTAAGGCCAGGCCACTTACAGAGGAGCCTGTGGCTGGATCACACATTATCGAACCGGCAAAAGGTTTCGGCCCAGGACAACTCAATTGCTTTCAGACAAAAAGTGATAGGCTGGCTCTTTGTGGATGTGCAGTGGGATGAAGAGAGAGAAAGAGTGCTCAGGGATACTGGGAGGCTAGACTCGAGTCAATAGGTCTATATGAAGTGGAAACCCACAGGGCAATATAGAGGAGAAATCAGTATGAGATGCGAGTAGGTGGACATGGCTTTCTTCACAACTGGACGGTGTCTCCGTATCTGAGCGGAGGGCGAGCCATCATTCAGGGTTCTGACAGTGAGCTCTAATTACAGCGCCGCCGTAATTACATGTCGGAGCGGAAGGTGATTGACAGGCTTGCCAAGGCCAGCTCAGACTTGCCTTCTGGAGCGTGACTTTTATGCACTCTACAACAATAAAATCATAATTCGATATGGTTAAAACAAACTCTAGCACTGTGTATTAAATTACCCCCCCACCCCAAGGGCACTCGAGGCGCAGTGTGCGAAAGCGATAGTGGATATTCTTCTGCTATCTATTACTTGCTCAATCGAACGTTGGCTTATCATGGCCTCATCTGTGGATTGCTTTACAAAATGGTGGGCCTGCCGCCCTCCGTGCACCGATGATGATGGTAAATGTTGCCATGGAAATCTGAGAATCATCTCTTCTCGGCACAGCAGTGTCTACACTGCTAAGTTTATACCATCTGTTCTCCATTATCATCCTTCCTGTCTTGTTCTGCACAGATGCTCGGTCCAAATCAACTGGTCCACGTTGAAAAATCGCCAGAGATGGATTTCTAACACCTAATTAATGATAAAAGCTGGCTGGAGAGAGGGACGAAACCCAATAGGATTGTGTGGTTCCTGATCACTGGCCTTTGTGCTGCCCATTAGACAGGAGAGCCCCGTAATAACAGCTAATGGAAGTTAGGAACACTTTTCCAGAGTGCCCGCAGAGGTCTTCCCCTGCGTTCTCCTATTATCCAGCCTATAGCTCAAATAACCAAAGGAATTATTATGCAGTCTGAGAGAAGCGACACTATACACCAATCATGCAGATAATTTATTATGAAAGCTGCTCGGATCCGCTTTTCAAAAAACATCCTCATTAACTAAAACGCTTTTGACATCTTGACTAGTTCAGTTCGTATGATTTGGATTTTATCTTGAAAAATTGTGTAAATCCTTTCTATAATAATCATAATGATTTTAAATACATTTCAATGTGAGCTAAAAGTTCATTTAGCCTTTAAAATTATTTATTTTACACAATACATTATATTGATAATGTATACTAATCAAATGTTATTAAATACAAAATAGAAAAAATAAAATAAGTACTAATTAGTTTAGCTAATTATATATAGAATATATATATATATATATATATATAAGATTTTTTTTGTACTACATTTTATAATAGATGTATTAAACATACATATTTATTAACAATGTAGTGTGTTTTTATTTCTATACTGTATTTTTATAATAAAAAAAAAGTATTCATGTAGAAATGACTTATTGGTTGTTGACTTTTTGGTTTGATCTGGAAAGCTGTTAAACTTGTTAAGAATTTTGTAATATTTAAATAGTATTAAGCATTTATAAAGCATTTAAAATGTATAAAAGCATTTTTTGGTTTTAAATGTGTCGTTTTTTTTTAGATAACATCTAATTACTGTACAAATGGTTAACAAATGAGTGAGTCGGATTAGGGGATTAATCCAGCCCGCCCGGCCTCCTTCGAATACGCCGCATTTGCATGTAGAGAAAACGGGGATTGTGGTCTTGTAGAAATAATTTCTGCCCACTTTGCACGAGTGATTCCTCATTTAAATGGTTTGTGAACTGCACTAAGAGAAGCCTGATGCAAAAGTGATTCGTGGAGTTTGGATTATCCTCGGATAAACTGCTTTCGCCATTGTCTGACAGCGGCTCACAGTTTATAAGCCTCATACGGAAGCGTTAATGATAGAAAGCCGGCGAGCGGAAAAGTAGCACGTTTCACTCGTTTCTGCTTCAGACAGCAGCTACAACAAACAAACAACCAACCGAGGTCGTCTCAAAGGAACCCAACATGCTTAGAAAAACACATGCTCGCACCGTCTGCCGCTGACTGACAGATAAGATGTTTAATATTTCTATCAGAAGTTGATTTCCTTTGTGGCCGCCACCCGGAATGTCTGATGTGCCGAAGTGACAGCTGTTTTATTATATTCCTCACTCTCTTTGTCTCATAAGAATACTGTTTCTGCAATTTACCTGTTACGTCGTCACGATTATGAAGTTGTGCCGGGTCTATCTTGTTTGCGCAGCTATGGCGTTTCATCTGACGGGGTTTGACGTAGCGGGGACCTGTGTGTTTATTCTGATCCGCGGGGACATCAGCTGTGCGCTGGGTTTTAAATAATACATTTGCATTTCCTGTGTGAGCTGTGCATGTCATTAAACACCCCGGGCGACTTTTAGAACTAGAGATGGGCAGAGGGCAGCGAAGCGCCACTTTCCCTCAGAAATGGAAGCGTTGGCGTCGGACACGTGACAGACACGCATTTGTAGATGCCCCGTGTTGGCACTGAGTGGATTTTATTTCGGATGGAAAATAGGTCATTTTTTTGTGTGAAAATATTTATGCAGGGGGTTACTGTAACGCACATGCCATTTTTGCAATTACGAATCAGTACGTGCTTGTTTATTGGGGGGAAAAATGAATGGATGTATGGACTTTAATTGTGCTGTTTAATGTGCTTTTTCATTTTATTTCATGAATTTTCAAGAGGTTTTTTTTTGCAGTTAAATGCACTGATCAGTTTATAGGCTTTTGTAATTATAACAGTTTCTTGAATTATAATTAAAAGAAGATTTTTTTTAACTTTTTAAATCATTACATTGTGCAAGATGCATTGTATATACATTACACTGCAAATAAAATAATATAATAATCTTGAAATTAGACAATAAATCAAATTTTGTTTCTCACAAGATAATTTACTTATTTTAAAATTAAGAGTGAAAGAATAATTTGCAGATTAATAATATAAATAAAAAAAATATAAAATAATAAATCCTCAATGCAGATATTTGGGCACAAATATATCCCCAAGTCTCCATTATTTGTATCAAATCTTGCATATATTCATCGCAAATTCAGCTTTCGAAATGTATGACAAAATTCATTGCTGCGTTGGTATTTTGGGTACGATTCCATTCATCATGCATCCGCGCATCTCATATGTGTCACATTTCTCCAACCTCAATGTTCCAGCATCACAAGCTTCTCATGTCGCTGGTTTCATCCTGTTGCATCATGGGGACGTTGTTCAGCACACACAGACATAAACAGGTCCACATTTCCCCTTCAGTCTCATTAATGGATTCTGTGCCCTGCATTAGCCGGATTTCACTCACGCTTAAGTCAGTCAATCAATGCCATTGTTTCAGCAATCGCAAAATAAAAGAGTGTGTGTCAGCTCGGCTCATTAAACGCCAAAGTGTGTCAGAGGCTGTGTAAAGTGTGAGCTTTAGCTAGACCCGACGATGCTGTGCTCATGACATTCTAATAAACCTGCCCTGCTGCGTATTTGGACCTTGTTGTAATATTAAATACCGATAAAACCTTGTCTTGGTTTTCATGGACACCGTCATTTATAATTTACAGCTGTTTGGCAGCCGTGCACGGATTCTTCTGGCACAGGGGACAGTTGTGTTAAACTGACCATGATTCAATAACAGCGTCTATCTCTGGCGCTGGTTGCCTACAAGCCCCAAGCAGGCATTTAAATGCAGGTTAAATGACTGTTCGTTCGGCTTTATGTGGTTAGATTAGCTGCTGGCTAGATTTAGATGGAGTAGAATAACCCCAGATCTCGGTAGAGCTGAAGGTGTGGAAGGAGATTTGGAGCGTTTTGTGTGCGTGTGTGTGTGTTTCCTTTTTTCACCCTGGAAACGTGCCCTTTTAGAGACTTGCCTTTGTGTGTGTGTGTGTGTGTGTGTGTGTGTGTGTTTCACTTTTCACTGTGGCGCTGTTTAATTTCAGAAACTACCTGCGCGCGCATGTGTGTGTGTGTTTCTGTGTTCAATAGTGGGTCGTGTCTCTGTGGAGTTTCTTACAGGGCAGAGTGTGTGCCACCCCCTCCTCTCCGCGCACACACACACATCAATCCTTTTCTTAAAAAAAAAAAAAAAGATTTAATGAAATGTAGCAACCTCTAGCTGAACAGAGGTCCTGATTGGCTGAAATCAGTCAGGTGATCGGCTTGCAGTCGAAGAGAGAATTTTCCTTCTCTCTCTCTCCTCCTCGTGCACACGCTCCCCCTCTGTGTGTATCTTTCTCCTTCTCTCTCACGCTCCTCTCCCTCTCTCTCTCTCCTAGTCTGTAGAAGGCACTCTTGATGCACAGACAATTTATCATTCCTATCTGCTTACCAAAGTAGGACTTCTTCAGTCATCACTTTTGATCAGACAGAGCGGACTTTTGTTCTGGTGTGGGGCTTTTTTTTTTTTTTTTTTTTATTATTTGTTTTTTCTTTGTATCGCTGTAGTAGCAGGGACGTGCAGATCAGAGAGAGGGAGAGGACAAACTCTCACCTAAAGAGAAAAGCAAAGTGGAAGCAGACAGTGTAGCCAGGCTGCCATGGATGCGAGGTGGCATTGTTCCTCATCCCAGGTAGTCTCTATTTCTCACAAACCTTCCATCCAGCCATCATCGCATGCCGAGTCTTTGATGTTGTCATATCCATGCAGTGAAAGAGGCATGCACCATTTGTCTGCAGCGCTCAGAAAGAAAGCGAGAGAGGAGGAGGAGGAGGAGGAGGAGAGAGAGATGTGGGGTGGAGGGGAGGATGATGAGTTACGGGAAAGTTGCGGAGCGTGTGCATGAGGTCACTGTCATTTGTCCACATCTGTTGCGGTGGTCCTGCTCCTCCACAGGTTCTGCAGTCCCCGTGTCTCCTCGTCTCGTCTCCGCTCTTGTCAGACGCCCACTGATGCAGTCATTTGTGCCGTCTTTTAATCGGATTTTAGACACATGATTAAGTGCTGCATCCCAGTGAAGTTGAAATCTGAAAGATTTTCTTGTGGCTTTAAGTGGAAAACATCACGTCCTTTCTGCTGGCAGCATGTAAAGCAGATTTTCTCTGCCCACTTGAGCGGCTCCTGGGATTCGCTGGTAATGGAGCCCGCTGGTGCACGTGTACCTACATGTATAGAGTGGAGAGACGACTTGTTGGATTGTTCGGAAGTTAGGGGTGTTTTGATCATTTCGGGATTTCAATCACAATGGATGCTAATCTTGAAGTGTTTTATTTCGCTTGAAATAAAGCTTAAAAATATGTATTGTTAATAATACTAATAGTAATAATAATGCCAAATAATAATAATTATAACAATAATAATAACAATAATAATAACAATACTAATAATAATAATACCAAAGCTTAATAAAAAAAACTATGTTCTTTTGAGTCTTCTGAGCAAATTCAAAAGGTGTGAAATTACTTTGATTTTAAGAAAGGGAAAGTTCTGCTGAATCAAATACAGAAGATTGATTCATTCATTTAGTTTTAATTCCAATGATACTAGTATAGCACTTTCTATTTTACAAATTACAATTTGAAATGTTAAATACTCCCAATATTTAGAAGTTATAAATAATTTATTAAGCATTTTAAAAATGTTCAGCAATTTGTGACCATTTTTTCTTAAAAACCATTAGTGTGAAACAATAGGTTTTCTGCACTAATAAGTTACTGTGGTAAAAAAAATCTATGCTGTAAGTTTAATTCCAATACAGTGAAACATGACCATTGCCACATCAACTACATCACCTTATTACTGAACTCCATTTCCCAGAAGCATTTCCTGACTATTTTTTACCATTATTGGACTCGTACTCATAAGGACTCTGTCAAACTGTTGGTGTGAAGTATTGTGCTCTCTACGAATCAAACAAAGCATTTTTATTACCACACGTGTAGATTTTCCTGTGAGATGCTGATGCTGTGAACAAAGAGCAGATGCTTGCAGTGTTAATTCACAGGCAACAGGCCCATGATTGCTGGATCGCTCTAGGGCGAATTATTCCGAACCAAAACGCTCTAGTTTTAATCAATTTTGTAATACAAAGTCTTGAATGAAGAGGAAAATAATCAAGGTCGAAACAGGCAGAGAACAATAAAATGCAGGGACAGTAAAGAATCTAGAAGGTCAGAACTGAGAAGATAAGCGCTTTGTATGAACCGAAGGGAGCACAATACTAGCAGCAACAGTTAGTCTGTATATACACAATATGAGTGACAGATATGAACACAATATGAATGTCTGTCACTGTGAATAGTGATTTAAAAAGACAGTAAATAATATATGAAATCAAGTAAAAAAAAAAATAAAGTATTTTGTTTTGAAATGGGATTCTGGGAAATGGAGTTCCGTACCCCAATGGTGTAGTTTTGCTGTCACAATGTTACAAGTGCATATACAATAGAATACAATGGAGCTGGATAAAACATCAGTGTGGTTTTTTCCCAACCATCAAGCATTTTTGATTACTAGTTGTTTTTCTTGTAACCTGGTAATTTCCTGGTAAAATGTGAGACACTCAATCGTCTTACATCCTTACAGTCTTCTAAAGCTGCAGCTTTTTCCAGCTTTGTTCACACATCGCAATTCCTGTGTGAGATTCTTGTCAGTGAGCTCTTATGGGTCCGGTGGTCTGCACTATATTTATGTATTTTCTGTATGTCCTAGTGTTTTGCCTTCAGACATCTCTCCAATGTTTTTCTTATGACTGTTGAGCAGCTCTTATGAGAGAATACTGCAATGCATCAGTGGCCATTTCTTATTCATTGTACAAGCTCTCAGTATTTTAAACACACAGCCCTCAGCAAAGCGAGGCTGCATTTAGCACCAAGACCCTCCTATGAATATTCACACTTCATTAGTGGTCGACTAAGTTAGCTGGCACACTTTGATGCTCTTGTGCTTTCTCTCTTTTTTTTCACTTCGGCGTTACGACAGGAATATGGAGGCAGAGTAAGAAGAAAAAAAGATTCGGAAATCAATGGTTTGCTTTGCAGGTCCCAGCTGAGCCACAAGGGCGATTCAGTTTTTATTTCCCAGCTTCTCTCTTTTTCTCTCGTTTTTTTATCAGGCAGAATCTTAGTGTCGCCATGGCAACAACAACAGACGGCACAGTGTTCTGAGATATTCGTATTCGTGGTGGAATTCGAGCATCCTCATGACTGAACGAGATGGAGAGATGGATGTGAATGTCTGCGCATGGCTTGATGAAAGCAGATCATCAACGTGGTCCCTATGATTACAAAATAACGACTGATTCGTTTGAGAATTTAAAGAATCATTCAGTGTTTGTGGGCTAGTTTCATGTTTTTTTTAATGGAGCAGTTTTTATTGCTCTTTGCATCAAGTAAGAATGCCTTTCTCTTATTCTTCATAATGTAAATTTATCTTATCTTGCAAATAACAGAAAATATGATTCTTGTGGTCATAATACCTCAAATAATTAGGTACTTTTCCCCCATTATAAATCTATACTTTCTAGCATTTATTTATGTTTACAACTGTATTAAATAAATAGTTTTCAATAGAAGAGCTGTATTGGATTTGTATTACTACCTGACATAAATTAAATTCACACAATATATTATTAAATCATAATTTATTTTAAAAAACGGTTCTGTTATCTATTTCTGGGGAGCACAGGAATTATTTTATGTATTTAATGTTATTCAAATATCTATAATGTCTTCTGCATCCACATATTAAAAGTGTGATGTTTCTAAAAAAAAAAAAAAGAAGAGTGGGAAATCTAATTACCTCGAGACCAATTATATTTAGAACCAAATATTCATAAAAGACTGAACCTGAGGTTTGTGACAGGCTTAAAATGTTAAGACAAATGGTCTTTGGGAGTTTGGATCTTGCTTCCACAAGGTAATAGGGTTTAAAAGTGTGAGGTCAGTAGGCCACATCCAGCCACTCTCGGTTCTTCTCGTATCCAGGGCATGTTGAGATGCTCTCTGCAGAATCAGTCTGGCAGCCAGCTAATTGGAGATGGATGAGCTGAGGAGAAGCTGGAAGTGTGTGTGTGTGTGTGTGTGTGTGTGTGTGTGTGTAGGGGGCTTCTTTCTTATTATTGCACAGCTGGGTCCCCCTCTGTGTTCACAGGTGAAACAAGCAGAGTCTTTGCCTTTCCACTCATTGTGTTATACCCCTCATTGTGCCTGTTGGCGGCAAAATAATTAAGAACCAGCAAAAACCAGGACTGTGATACTGTGACTGAGGAGCAACGTGTATGTGACAAACCGATGCAAATGATGCTCTGATGCACATCAAGAGCTCCTGACACGCTGTAAGTTTTCAGTGGACGATTAGACGCTACTTCTGATCCCCACCATCACAGCTGTTGAGTGGGCTGCGGATGGAGAAGAATGGCGGTCTCAGGCAGATGGAGGCTGAAGGCGCCGTCTTAGTCATATGTGACTTCTCTGTAGACAGAAAACAGCGTCTTGTGTAGGATTGCAAAGTATCAGGTTGTTCGAAACGATCGCTACATCACGGAGATTCTGAACGACTACTGTCAATTCATCATGTTAATCGGACCAAGACCAAAAGAATCAAAGCTAATTCTATTACAAAACCCTGAAATTATAGTTAATAGGACCAATAAAGAGAGAATAAAGAACCGAAGCCATAAGTCTTGAACTTACCACGCTCAGTTTCACCTGAACAACAGTTTCTGGCTCTTGCAAGAACGAATCCGACTCATTTGGATTCAGTACCGTGTTACTACATATGTGAATTCTCTGAATGAACTTGTTACTTTCACTTCAATTTTAAGACTTTGTACGTTTGTTTTTATTGAGCAAAGTTTGTAAGACACAGTAGTCCTTGATTCAACGTTCACCCAACGTGCATTCAAACAAGAACCTACTGATATTGTAAAGTTACGTATGATCTCATCTAATCTCAACGTCTGGTTTAATGACTAGACAGGACCAAAATAATCCCAAATTACATATCAAGCGTTGTATTATTAATCCACTGTATTTGTAGTAATTGTGCAAGTAATAGTGGAAAAAAGCAACTACTACAGAAAGCAAATTACTTTTTCATATATTATTTATGTAATTACTTTATTTTTCTCCTCCACAATTACTCCTGGAAGCAAAGCCCAGGCGAAACTGTGCCTCCTGTCCAAGTCATGCATTATTAAGACCACGGGAAGCTTTTTTTTTTTATTTATATATCCGTCCCTCGATGTCATTGATCAGAAATGCAACCACATATTCCAAATCGATCGAAAGTGGCGGAGACTAATTTTAGTGTTGGCAGCGATTACACTTGTGACTTTTATGCGTTGCGTGTCGACTTTCCGAGGGACAGACGTGGATGACTTTACTGGATGGCTCCGGGCTTCCAGAATCTCTGTTATTTTTCTCGCTCTCTAGAGTCAGGAAGACAGATGCCGCCTCCGGCCTTCAGTGAGGGCTTGCTTGTGCACTCCTGCTGCAACACATTACCTCCATATCTCCCAGCTTTCCAGCAGCAGAGCGCAAACCGGCACTGTAACGTCAGGGATCTAAATTATTCACCCGCACTGACCTACTTGCAGCGTGTTCGGGAGCTGGGAGTCGAACAGATATCGCTGTAAGGAAAATGGCAACCATGTGGTTATGGCAACCACTTTGAAACAACTGTGCAGGGGTCCCTCCCACTTTCCACTCCCTTTCTTCTTCCTCTCTCTGTTCTGTCATCCGCTGGGCTGTGATGATGGTGAAAGGTCCTGATTGGCGTGGGCATTGCCCCGCAGCCTGTGGGCAGAGTGTGTGAGCTCACCAGAATCAATGTCTTTCCTCCCTACACACAGACCTGCTTCTCGGTCGGGACAAACACACACGCACGTACACGTTCGGCCAGCTGGCAAACATACACACACACACGCCGACTAATTGCGGAGAGGGAGAGGGAGCGAGAGGACAGTGTGAAGACTGGCAGTAAATGGATGCCACCAAAGCAACGCCGTCAGATGGAATTTTTTCGCCGTAGAGCCGAGAGGAACCCAAGAGCTCGCTGCCTTTTTGCATAGTTGATGGAGAATTCCTGCATTCCGGCGCTATTAAACCGCAGTCGGATACCATCTTTCGAATTCAGAGCGTGAAATCTCAACATGGCTTTCTTTCCCTTTGGAACCATCACCGGAGCTGAGGCAAGGTTTTCTTCCGCATTTGTTGTGGTGTGTTGGTCCCGGCGCTGCGTGTTGTCATTGATAGGGCTTGTCTGCAGATTT
Organism: Paedocypris micromegethes; assembly: GCA_028031935.1. Classification (NCBI taxonomy): domain Eukaryota; kingdom Metazoa; phylum Chordata; class Actinopteri; order Cypriniformes; genus Paedocypris; species Paedocypris micromegethes. The sequence goes on along the minus strand of CM051500.1, from coordinate 5,661,980 downwards.
GCTTCCCGCGGTTTTATTTCAGATTAAAAGGCACGTTTGACGAGAATCTTTTCCATCGGGATGGATATGAGGGATTTGATGTTCATCACACCACATCCTGTGTGATCATCTTTCTGAAGCTTACGCCACAAACTTTGTGTGTGTGTATTTGCTGCGATCGATGATGTGTATCCTGCTGCTTATCGTGGGGACTATATGGTCAATCGTACGTTTTCATAGAGAAGACCTTTAGATGTCGACGTTGATCAAGGTGGTGTGAGATGTCAGAGGAGCTGTGCGAGATGTCAGTGTGTGAGGACACTTCCTTTTTACCCCACGAGGCCTCAGATGACACAGCAGCCCTATAAAAGCGTAATGGTGCCAAAGGCATTTGGACTAACACTGCCTTTCTCCTGTGCTTCTTCTTTTTTGCAGGATGATATTCTGGTGGCGTCAGCAGAATGTCCCAGCGATGATGAGGACATTGACCCTTGCGATCCAAGTTCAGGTGGGTTAGGTTAGTCATCTTTCTTTTTTATATTATACTCCTTTTGCTCCATTGTTTTGTGGCATCATGCTTTGAAAGTCATTTTGATTGTCAACAAGTTGCCTTCCAAATAGTTCGATTTTATTATAAAACACAATGTATATACCAATTTTTTTAAATAGAAATATCATTAGGAAACGTGTTGTGTCAAATATTATTTTTCAATGTTAATAATGTACAACTATTATTATGAAGAATGTTCATATTTAATTGTTATTGTTGTGATATTCATAATGCTTAAAATTTATGTTTACTCAACAAATTAAGTAAAAAATAAAACTAAAATAAAAAAAATAAAAAATGTAATAACAAAATGTGAAAGCTTGTATTATTTAAAGCTCATTTGTTTTTACAAGATCTTTTTGATTTTTTTAAATGATTCTTTAAAATTCTTTAAATACTTTGTTGCTTTTCTAACAACCTCACTTTTGTACTAATATTGTCAATCTGGAAAGGTTTAGTATATTTTGTTCTTGTAGGAAAAAAATGCTCTTGAATTGATGTGAAGTGCTTATAAGTTGGACTTTTGACAAGCCAAACATTTTCAGAGTTTGTGTTGTGGGCTTGAAGTTTTCCAATATGTTAAATGAGTTTTAAATATATTAAATTAATTGTCTAGATGGATGAATGGATGGATGGATGGATGGATGGATGGATGGATAGATAGATAGATCGATAGATAGATAGATAGATAGATAAATGTTTTTTTTTTTTAATCTTTTTTAAATTTTTTTAAAAAATTTTCCTTGAGAGCCCTATAATATGAGCATCCTTGAGTTATAATGTGAGCATGATGTTAAACCAAGCTATTCTAGCAAACCAGCTTGTGCTCATCATCAAGTTTTTGCTTTTTGTAGAATTGTCAGCTCACCTATTCTGCCTCAGCGGTTCACACAACATGTCTAAAACATGAATTATATATTAAGTGTGTATTTTGATCATTTCCCCCTTGATCTCCAGTCGTCCTCATGTACAATTCACTGTATCAGTGAACGTTGGGGAGAAATAACAGCAGAAAAGCACATGGCGTTTCCCATTTCTCAACGCAGTTAGCGCTTCCTGGCTACTCAGTCAGCTGCACAAACCACTTTCCACTTGAAAAATGAAGCACAAAGGTTAACCCAATCTGGGTTCCTTCAGCCTCGCTTATCTACAGATGCGAGTGATCCATGCCGCAGACATTTTACACAGCGCAAAGAAAGCGTATCCAAGATGAAATGAAAAACGCTAGTTCAAAAGATGCCGACAAGCGATCGAGCTAATGAACACAGAAAAGAGGCAGATAGAGAAACGTTCTCCCAAGCCAAGAGTCTCCGATAAATCCTGACGCTCCTGAAAGCAGATGTTTGAGCAGAGGTGGCCATTCATAATCCCCTGCTGTACTTTGTCATCATCTCATTTCCTGCACCTGCAGGTTGCAGTGATTTGAGCTGGAGCTGTCGAAGGCTTCGTCGCAGGTGTTGTTTTGCCCGAGCGCTTCAGCTGCACCGTCTCGCAGTCACCGTCCCCCACTCCGAGAGACATAAATCACAAGGAACTATAGCTCACACTTCCACCCACCGAACCAGTCCCTCTGCCAGGAATAAACAGACACACAGTGAACTTCTCGCTTTCATCGCGCTCATGCAAAATGTACACGAGATCTGCTCCGCTCGCTCTGCTTCTTACTGTCGGAGAGATGCGCTTTCTGACAGATGGAGGAGCAAAGTGTTTTTATGCAGGTTTGCTGCACAACCGTGTCCATTTATAAAGGAAAAAACATGTACGTTGTTTATATGGAGAGAGATGTCATGAGTGGATGGATGGATGGATGGATGGATTTATGTAAATATATTTGTCATGGATGGATGGATTTTTGTACAGTATATTTGGATGGATTGTTGGCTTTATGGAAAGATGGATGGATGGATAATTTAATGAATGGCTTTATGGAAAGATGGGTTGATGGATATACAGTATGTACATTTATTTGGATGGATGGATTTTTGTAAATACAGTATATTTGGATGGATGGGTGGATAATTTAATTAATGGCTTCATGGGAAGATGGATGGATGGATGGATGGATGGATGGATGGATGGATGGATGGATGGATGAATGGATGGATAAAAAATATATATATCTGAATAATTGAATTGATGGATTGATGAAAAGAATGGATGGATGGACAAACTTAAATGGATGGATGAATGGTGGGCTTCATTAAAAGTTATTTGGATGGTTAGATAGATTGGAACATGGATGGGGGATAGATGATGAATGAATGAAGAATGAATTGCAGACAGGCAGCTAAGCTAGATTTTATTAGTATTAGGGGTTCGGGTTATACAGATTATTTTTTGTGGTTGTATTCTGTTAATCTAAATGTTTGAATCAGAATCTTATAAAAGACTAACAGTAAAAAATTGTAAACAATTTAATCCATTAACCAATCCTTTTTATCCTAAAAAATGTATAGTTATAGTCATACATCCTTAAGACACTACAAATCAACCCACCGCCATCTGATTGAGCCAGACACGCAACATTAACGCAAATATTACTTTCTATTACTTATTTACAATGTTTTGTTTTTAGAATCCACAAATAGTGTAAATAATGCATGTCAATCTCATCGAGGCACTAAAAACAAGAATTGCCGTATGTTTCGACCTATAAAGCGCAACATTTTTTCCCTAATAGACACACTTTACTCTGTATTATGAGGCACCGCCATTTAAAAACAAAATGTAATATTTGAAGTGTGCTTTATAGTCTGAGACATACGGTGATGTTCTTTAATCCAGAGCTGTTGTTGAGACCAGATTTGCCTCTTCTCCTCTGTCACACAGCTCATCCTCCACTTCCAGAGGCGAAGGGCTACCCAAGTCCCGAGGTGATCCGGGAGTCCAGCAGCACCACGGGCATGGTGGTGGGCATCGTGGCCGCAGCCGCTCTCTGCATCCTCATCCTGCTCTACGCCATGTACAAATACCGAAACCGCGACGAAGGCTCGTACCACGTGGACGAGAGTCGCAACTACATCAGCAACTCAGCCACACAGCCCAACGGCGCGGCCGTCAAAGAGAAGCCCATCGGAGTGCCCAAGAACAAAAAAGACAAGAAGAACAAGGACAAAGAGTACTATGTCTGATCTCAGTCCTTCTCCCCCCCCCACCCAGACCCCCATCAACCCACCCAACAGGTCCTGTGCTTCGGGAAGAAAGACCCACCTGTGTACAGTAATCGAGAAAAAAAAACGCAAAAGACAAAAGCGTCTTAGATTTGCCTAAGACGTGACATACTGTTACTAACAATGAGAAAAACATACTTTATAACCAAGCACACCAGAACTCGACCCAGCAGAGACGGACAGGAAGCACAAGGCGCCGGCCGTGAGCATATCGCTGCGAGACGTGGCCGCTGGTTAGAATTAAGTGTATTTCATATTATGTTGCCTGTATATGTGTTGCTGGAACTTTTTCCCTCTGAAGCGAGAAAAACCACAAACATCTCCAACAATCCGGACCGTTGATGGGATGCTGAGGAGCGAAGGACTGACGTCGAGATGCTACCTATGATTGTTTAATCAGCCAAAGTATTTGACTCCCTTTTCTTCAAGGCAGTATTTTCCCATGGGATGATAACCTGAAGACTCTGTGCTGGACCTGATCTGATCTGATCTGATGATCTTTGTGGTGGACAGAACCCCTGGTGTCGGAGAGAAATGTGGAAGCCTTAAATATCAATCCAAGTGTAAAGGTTGTTGGATTTCCTTCTGCTTGTGTGTGTCGGATGGAAGACGGAGGCTGACGGGGATGAGGAGAACCGGGGGGGGAAAGGTTGAGATAAACTCCATGCACGTAAAGTATCTAATTACATGTTTATATACGGTGCAAAGACTATCTGTGTGCTCTCTGGACTGTGGCTGAAGTGGTGTTTTATAGCCTGTTATATAGATGATGCCAACTACAGTATACCTGCTCTTCAGATTTTATTTTATTTTTGTTCTTTTTTTTTTCCTTTTTTTTTTTTTTTTTTTAAGAAAAAATGAAGTCGAAAACACTGGGGAAAAAAAAAACTGAAAACTAAATGTCAATGTGTTGCGATAGCGATAGGACAGTTTCTGCCATTAGCTACCGTTTGAAGGTTTTCATTTGCCTCATTTATGATCAACCGCTCTACAGATTTCACATCTTTTTCTTGAGTTGTTTCCTAATGGAAAGACCGGAGTTGGAGGAAAGGTTTCAGAAAGCAACGGATGTGGGGAAAGCGAGATTTCGGACTGTTTAAGCAATATCTTTTTGCTTGTCATTGTGACCGAACAAGTTATGCATGGTATTTAGGAGACACTATCCTAATCTCAAAGTAACAAGATTAATTCTGTCGACAAAATTCCAGCATTGGATTCCGAGTTTATACAGGAAAACAACCCCTGCAAAGTGTGTGCACACATTCTCTGCTCAATCTTGTACTGTGTCGAATGTACAAGAGACGTAAAATGACATTTATGAAAAAATCGTTTTTTTTTATGTTCTTTTTTTTTTTTTGCCTAATTATTTGTGTGTTTTTTCATTTGTGTACAATTTTCTATAATACCTTCTTTTGTTTTTATTGTGAATTCTTTGATGACCTCAAAGTGAAGATTTATTATGAAAAAATAGTTTTGAAAAATCAAATGAATAAATAAAAATATTAAGACCTATGACAGAATGCGCTCTTCATTTGTGTTTTCATATAAATCCTATGCTTTATTCTTTTTTAGTTTTTTTGTCTACGTTCAATTGAAAAAATTGGATCTGGACCAATTGCACCAATCAGCATTCAGCATTTTTTTCTCCCCGTCTAGTCTTCATTAATAACCGTCCATGACTCCTTGAATTGCCTTTCATGCAGTGAAGGTCTGGTAGCAGAACAAGGCGCAAGTAACGTGACAAAAGAAAATACAGTTACTTCAGATCGATCACGAAGAACAAGTCGCGGGCAGTGGGCAGATTTGGTCCGGGTGGTGGGCAGTTCGGGATCCAGCCTTTCTTTAATTTTCCGCTCAGGAGGAGGCCACGGAACAGCTGGTGTGAAATAACTACCCCTACAGGGAGACATGACTGTAATTTATGATTCATGAATTATTCACACCCAGCGTAGACTTTTCATCAGGCCTCATTTCAACACTCTCTGCCGAGGGAGTGTGAGAAGGAGGGGCAGCTGGGCTGGAGGTTTGTCATGGCTGCAGCCTTCAGAAACGCTTCCCACAATGCCTTCATTTACTCGGCTGTGGAGAGGATGAACAAGTCCATGGACATTGGGAGTAGATGGTTTTCTGTCGTCAGAAGGGATATCATACACTCGCTCTAGGCGTTTGTGAAAGAAAAAACGATGCAAGTCGTTTTGATGGTGTCATGGAGCATAACGTGGAAAGTTTTGTAGAGATGACACGATGAACCTTAAAAAGTTGCCTCGCTGGGTTTCTGAAGATTACAAGATTTTGGAAGCAATAGCATGAATTAAACATTTGACATTTATCTTCCTAAATGGTCACTGGAAAAAAACCTTGTGTGTCTGTGTGTGTGTGTGTGTGTGTGTGTGCGTGTGTGTGTTCTGAATGATTCTTATTACCTGAGACTAAAAATATATTTAATTAAAAAGATTTTTCATAATGAACCTTATCTGTTTTGGGTTCCTCATTTGAACTCTGAATTTAAAATTCTCGATTAGCATGAAAAATAACGTAGGGATGAAAAATGGATTCTAAATAAAATCGTTTCACTGAGAAAGATATTTTTACATTGGAGTAATGACAGATGATTAAGATAGTCAGTGACCACAAAGAATTTAATTTTTATTCTTAAGAGTTAGTAAAGTTTAGTTGTTGGTAGTTGTGAGTTTATCTTAAACAGTTTAAGTTTATAGCTTTAGATATCGTGTGTCGTTATAATGTGATTGTGAGTCTTAATTATCTCATATGAATATGCATTTTAGTATTGTAGTTTTTTTTTAACCAGAAGCATCTTCTGTTGTATAGTTACATATGTATGTTATCATCATGAAACAAACCAATAAGGAATGTGCAACAACATATTAAATGTCTGTAATGAGACTATAGACAAGGCAAAGAGCTAAAGATAATATTGCTTCTACTTCCATTTGCGTTAGTATGGTAAGATGTCACAAACAAAGTCGATAATTTAACTACAGGTTTAACTACGTAATTTAACTGTATGACTGACATTGAACTCAGTTCAATGAGTGAGCAAGCCGTTAGGAGACAAAGACCAGGAAAGCAGAAAAAGATTTAAAAAGAGTGAAAAATAAACCTAGAGAGAAACTGTCTTTTTTAGTATTCTAACCTTTAAAAACTTGTGTGTGGGGGTAGTTTAGAGGATTGATGAACCTGTTTTCTCACCTGAGTGTTCCAGAAGAGATTTACAAACAACGCAGAATGACGCCAACGTTTCCCGGTGGTCCAGAGTGACCCCATCTCCCTCCTGATGCTCCTGACATGACACCGCCCTTCATCAAGTGTGTGTAGATCAATGATGAGCTCAAAGAGAGAGGGAATAAGTTTACGTAAGGCAGACCCAAAAGTGAGTTTTGTCACAGGGTAATTCAGGCAGCCTTTTAATATTTATTTCAATTTCAGATAATTACGTTCTAAACGTCTTATTGTTCCACATGTATATGCAATATTGAATGATGGCTTTTAGTTCTTGACAAATATATTTAAATAAAACTTTAGACGTCTAAATCTCCAATTGTACCAGGTAGAACATTTCAAAGATTGTGGTAAATATGCATTAAATGTTCCTTTAATACTTGTATGTTGTAAATCAGAGGTACAGTATTTGTAGTAGCTATTTTTTGTGTGCACAATAATACCTAATGGTACTAAAAATAGCTTTAAAACAAAAAGGAATATTCAATTCAAATAGACATCCGCTTTATTACAGTTAATTATATACAGGTATTAACAGGTAACCAATCTGAGACAATAATATTGGGCTGAAAACTTTTTTGTTTTTATGAGTAGTGTTGCTGCCAAATTTTGAAACTGGAAAGATTATGCCGCAACAATGTTTCTTAGATGAAAGAATGCAGTTCGACACACATTATTAACATGGACTTCAACAAAGAGAATACTATCAACCGTTCTTTGGGTGAATTTAGGTAAAACTTTTTACTGCTGTTAAGTATGAAACTTTAAGACCGTTTTAAGAGAGGCTATACTATTCATATTTTATTATTTTAATTAAAATGAACAAGCAATACTGTTTTTAATTAATATTATTTATGATTTTGAAAATGTGATTTTTATCAAAAGCATTTTTACCTGGATTGTTATTAACATTTAGCGATTTTTCTGTGAGTTTTAGTAAAATGTGCTGTTTTTTACAAGATCTTAAAAATATAAACATTGACATTATAATGGTAATTAAAATACGTTGCTTTGTTAACAATTACTGACAAATTAATCTTGTATGATAATTGCGCTGTTCCATTTCTGTCATAATCAGAGGTCGTTTAATCTCTTGAAAAGTCAATTCAAAAATGACCATTTCTACCAATCCATGGGGTTTCTGTATATAGTCGGCATTCTATCATTCGGCTGTCAGAAACACAGCCGAATAGCCAACACGGGAATTCAGCAAAACACACACACATGAGCACGACTATAATTAAAGGTGGTTTTAGTTAATTGAGTACAAAGACAGAAGCACTGACCCGTGGGACTGTCATGAATGATGAAGCATCATGGTCCATCGGAAAGTACATTTTTATTCATACATGCAAACAGAAGCTATTGCAATAAAGAATAATGATGGAATCACTGTTAGGATATATTATATTACATATGACCTTACGTAATATTTGTTCAATTATTATTCTCATACTTTTGTAGACATACTGTACAGACATACTGTGTGTGTGTGTGTGTGTGTGTGTGTGTGTGTGTGTGTGTGTGTGTGTGTGTGTGTGTGTATATATATATATATATATATATATATTACAGTGTAGTTCCGTATTTACGCAAATATACAGTACCAAAAAATGGGCTCGTACATCGCCAATTTCAAATATGTGTGTACATTTTCAAGCCCATTTTTTCGTATTTCAAGTCAGGAACAATCACAAATAAACAAAAACAAGTTGTTTTTAAGCAGTGGTGCGCGTCTTTAAATTATGCGTAGGCAGACGTGCATACAGTATAAGCTTTTATTGACTCAGAAATAAAGAAACATTTGTCACGCCGCAACACTTAACAGGGACAAAATAACACTGGAAGAAGTCATATTAAGTAAATACAGTCAGATTACAACAAACAGAAACTACAAAACCACAACCGGATAGCTTAGCTTAGTGCTAACAAACGGGTTCAATGTGTAATCGGAGAAAGCGTCAAAACAGTCGAAAATGAAGAACACAGGCAAGAAGTAAAAAATCCAAGGAACAAACGTAATCAAAACGCTCGGTCTGCTAAACAGAGGATAATATTACTTTGCTTCGCTTCTGTTCACATGGCGTTGGATAAACAGAGAGCTCGATGGGCCTTACGCAGTTGCTTTGCGCACTCATGGACTGGTGCAAAGAAAATCGAAAAAACGAAAGAAAAAAAAACGATATCAAAATAATACGAGTCTCAAGTTAGGTTTGTTAAGTAAAATGTTTAGAAGAATATTAACGTGACTGAACCAAAAATGAAAAAAAAAAAATGTATATTTATATTCTCGGGGTCCTTATATTCGCGCAAATACGGTATATATATATTTATATTTATAGATCTATTTTTTATGAAGTATTCGCTTGGGTGTGATGAGAATCTTCTGCTGTGACTGTGATGTCTTGTGCTTGATAAATGTGAATGCTCTCAGCAGCCAGGCTGATTTATCAAAGACTGAATCTGCTATCTGACAGAGATGACAGATAACCCCACGGACAACTGTTTACATCTGAAGCGAGAAAGATTTTGTCTCCGGCGCTGCATCAGTAGACCAGAGATTGTAATCACACTCAGTGATTTCAGCAGAGGAATTACAAAAGAGATGATAATGTTTCCCACGGCGGAGGAAAACTGCAAGGCAAGCGATATCAGCGAGCGGTGGTGTGCGACTGTGTTGCTATGTTTTCTAATCACTCAAACTCTATTAGAAACAATATCTACATCTTTTTTCTTTGGCAAGACGCAGAACTAAACTCATTGGGTAGAGCTCAGTTGTCCAATGTGCTTGTGCTGCGTTTCGAAGACCTTTTAAAAGTGCCGATGAATTCACATCTCAGCCTCACAGATCCTCAATCTAATATTTCTGTACAATCACAAAGAAAAATGCAAAAAAAAATGTCTTTTGTATTTTTAGAAGCGTGTCGGTTTCTCGGTCCATGGATGATGCTGTGGTGATCACTCTACTATTTCTTTTCGTTCCCGAGCATCGGCATGTCAAAGTCTGCCGTGCGAGAAAAGAATCAGACAGCAGGGACGAGGAAAACAGACGCATTTCCTATTAAAATCTTCAAAAAGTTTGGATTGGAGTTGTCTAATTAACTGTGCAAAAACTCTGTGTCTGTATAATTATGTTCTTTGACTCGTCATCTGCTCTGGGCCACAAAGGCAACGCCGGTCTTATCTGTCTTCCACAGTTCTAAATACTAAATTCGTTCTTTAAACTCCAGTGAATACAAATAGCAGGTCACAATGTGTTGCGGTTAATCATTTTGCGCAAGTCTTCAATAGCCGAGCAGATTATAAGAGAGAAGTGGAGGAAGAAAAAAAAAAAAAAACAATTGACTTTGCTTTGCCTTACCTGTCAAAACAAGAGGAAAAAATGAGAGGTTTTATTCCTTCCTCTATCTCCTTCCCAGTTTGTTGACAGCTCTATAAATCATTATGAAATAATTGTGTGTTTTTAATTAAATGTGAGGTGCGTTCTATCAGCATGTTGGGCTGTGGAACGCTCAGGTTTTGTGAGAGTGTACGTCTCCTCGGGGCTCCAGGGCTTGAGCTGGGGGGCAATAACTCACCTCTGGGGGGACAGCTATAGGCAGACTGGTGTAAATACTGGCCCCTGGCTTGAGGAGCCAAAGACCTTGGTGATGGCAGAGCTGTAATTGAATGCTCTGTGTATTGTGTTATTACAGTCTGCAGTGTCATATTTCATGCATGGCTGTGGCAGAGTGCAGTGAAGTGCGGCTGACATCCTTATCGGGGGAGAGATGTTTTGACTGGGATTGGGGATGTGAGATGGTCAAAGGAAAGAAGGAGACGAGAATGAGCCCGAAAACCCATCCTTACCTTGTCCTCCATCTTGAACGTACTCAAACACGTCCATTAATCTCAGCTAATGTTCGGCAACACGCTCATCCATCAATGGTTTCTTTCAGCCATTGTGTTGATGATAAACCTAAGTAGCTTAATTTTTAAAGTCGATATGTCAGATGAATGGCAAAGACACATAGAAGTGGGCTCTGCTTGCGGAGATCCAATTCATTTAATGATGTAAAAAAAAAATGCATTCTCTTGCCTATCCTTTATTTAGTCTATTTTTCACACTTGCACACAAATGCGCCTCTTTGAATAATAAAGGCCTGTTTTTTTGTTCTTGGAAACTATCTGTTAGAGCATAAAAGGAAACCTGGAAAACAAAGTCTTGATTAGGGAGGAAATGTGTGGTTCAGATGCGTATGTGCTTTTGGCGTTTTACCTACATTGAACTCGTCATGTTTCCGTCATAATATTTCCCATAAGATCAGCACTCTGGATGTTTCTCAGCTCAGATACATGTCTTCAGGAGGAGCAATTGATGTAAATGCAGGGATTGGTTCTGAAATGCCTCCGTGTGTGTGTGTGTGTGTGTGTGTGTGTGTGTGTGTGTGTGTGTGCCTCTCACATTTACTATCCCTGTTGGGTGTAAAATAATAGGCTTAAACGGTAAAGTGGGGCCCTACTGTAAGGGAACTTATGGGGACCTTTGGCTGGGCTTCAAGGCCTGTTTGAGGATCAAGATGGGGTTTTAGTGTAGAGGTGACAATTAAGTCTGGTTAGGATTGTGGTGGTTATGGTCAATGGTGTAAAGTACTTGAGTACATGTATTTTGCTACTTTACTTGAGTATTTTGGCTACCCTGTACTTGTACGGAGTATTAAAAAGTACTACTCTCTACTTGACTACATTTTAGATTGAGATATACTTTTACTCCACTACATTTGCATGGACACTTTTCGTTACTCGTAACATTGTCGTCATGTTTTTTTCGGCGGTTAATTTCTGAACGTGAATTTGCAGTTGCACTTTTTACAACATTTGAGTTTGACTGAGACTGACTTTTGTTGTTTTTTTATCCACATATTTTGTTCTTCCGTTTTGAAACACTGAGGTGCTAAATTTCATTTCTATATTAGGAAATCAAACTCATAAATAAAGTTTTGCACATTTCTTGGTGTTTCTGAGTCTATATTCAATAGGATTTTGTTTAAAATTGGATACTTGTACTCAAGTCTTGTTGGAATTGGTGACTTGTAACCAGTGGCGTTGCTAGGGGGGTGCGGGCCGCACCGGGGGACACCAATCACAGGGGGTGACACCAAAATGAAAATAATGCGAATTTGACAGAGCAGACATAGCTCGAGCCTCGATCGAGTTGGTTTCAATATTCATAATCGATCGTCAATCAATACATCAAAAAGGCCACGTGATCATCATCGTCTACTTCTTGTATTTGCATAAAGGCCCGGTCACACAGCCCTCCGCTTCCTGATCGCCTAAAATATGGTACCCGCGAAGCAGACGCCATTAAACGTGAAGAGGACGCAATGAAGACGTGATACAAGCGCATTTAACGCTGCAGGAAATTTAGACGCGGTGGCCTGGCGAAAAAAATTTGAGCTGACCAAAAATCCGGTGCGCGAGTAACTGCGGGTGCCACACGTTGCTTTCCTCTTATGTCTGTGTAACTTTAGGACTTACATTTAAAGAATCACCTAGGTATAATAATGTTACTGTTTGTAAATTATTAACATTACTATTGGCCAGCCATGGAAAACTCTGGAGGGGGTGGGGGTGACACCATGGCTTTACCGCACCGGTAATACCCATATTTATCCATACTCTTCCTCAAGTATGGTTATGGTTTTAGGGTTAGGATTACACTACTACATTATCTGTGCAGTCCCAACAAATCCCATAGGAAACCTTAGAGATAAGCTTAAAAGACCTTTATTAAGGATTTCACCCAAACACAGTTATCACTACCATTATGTAAAACCAGAAGGTTCATCCTGTTTAACAAACAATACTATATGTCTAAATTAGTAATTGTTCAAACGTGAAACTACTGAAGAACATAACTACAACCCTGATGGATCACAAAGACAAAGTGTTCCATTGATGTCATCACAAAACGCTACTGCACGTATCCCGATATAGAATAATAAAAGCTGTACAATTCCTACAGATATACAACCCATCAGAAAAGTCTTCCTGAAAGCGCATACCATCAAGCCTGTTATATTCTTTTAAACCTAATGCCGCTGAAGGTAACCCTTGTGATAGAAAGGCTTATGCCCACGGACAGTAAAAGGCCAAATGCAATTTAAAACCCCCAACCAAATACGCGACTGAGAAAGTGCCACATTGTACGACCTTGGACATTGTGAATACTTAAACAGTGAGATTTTCCATCCAGGAGCGCAGTTACCAAACCCATTCCCAAGCAGGCTGAATCCTGCCAATGGCCTTGCAATCATAAACACTGTTGGACGTCGATGACATTGGTTGTCTTTCACATGCCCCATTTCAAAAGCTCCTTAAGACAGACCTATTGCAGTAGAAAATACAATTCATGCTCACAAGATGGCCTACCAGCGGGTGGTCCTCACTATTCTTATTGAGGCTGTTCAACAACTCCCAGTACTCTATATATCCTCTTAAAACAGAGGCCAGATTGTTCTTGTTTCCTGGAATTGGAAAATGCATAAAAAAATACCTGATTTAAATAAAATAAATAAGCACCCCTTTTGTCCAATTTTAGAATCTCTAAAACTTGGGGAGTGCTTATATTTGTATATTTCAAATATGCTCGTAAATATAAGAACTCATTTTTCCATATTTCAAGTCGAGAGGGATTTTGTTGTCTTTATGTAACGGTGCACTTCTTCGTTGTGTCATCTTTTCTTTCTTTAAATAGTGGTTCCGGAGGCAGACACGCAAAGATGCGTTTATAATAATAATAATAATTCATTCGATTTTTTATTTATCGGCGCCTTTCATGACACTCAAGGTCGCCTTACAGGACACACAACATTCACACACATACCAATTGCCCGGTGAAATAGCGGCAGCCAATCTGCGCCAGCGTCCACTTCAACCGGGCATACACACCACACGCTCACACACCCACACATTAACCTGAAACGCATGTTTTTCTCACTGTGGGGGAAACCGGAGCACCCGGTGGAAACCCACGCAAGCACGGGGAGAACATGCAAACTCCACACAGAAAGGCCCCGACCGGCCTCGAACTCACACCACGAGTCACAGCCAGAACCTTCTTGCTGTGAGGCGACAGCGCTACCCACTGCGCCACCGTGCTGCTTTATATATGCAACACTTAACAGTGGCAAAACAACAACCTCACGCGCAACTGAATTAAATAAAAATATACAAATTATAAATTTACCTGAATAACAGAAATAAACGCAGTGTCACAGCGCAGTGGCTGAATAACACTAGAAGAAATAAAATTAATTTCAAATTAAATAAAAAAAATTAAATGCAATATAATGTGGGAAATTAGCTCTTCCTGCTATAACGCTGCAAAAACCGGAATAAGCCCCATATATGGACCTAGCAAGTGGAATTATAGATCATAACTCAATATACTCAACTACATTTAGAATTAACATCTAATCGTTACAAATTAATCTACTAACCAAGTAAAACAACATTGAAGTGAGTGTGGGGACGAGTCACAAGTTATGTTGAGAAATTGTCTGAAATTTGTCTGAAATTTTAGGTTTATGGGAAGTCAGAACGCAAAGATAATTTTATGTGCTTATGGAATTTTTATTTTGTCAATGAAAAATTGAGGGCAGTGCTTATATTTGCGAAAATACGGTATTTGTCAAGTATATAGAAGCTGTTGACACATCACACAATGAAACGATGGTTTGAAGGACCCTAACCAGGGAGGTTGAAGGGTGGTTGTCATGTAGTGACTGGTGCCAGAGCTTTACAGAAGACAAATCATAAATGGATATCTTGTGATCTGCAGCGTGGAAATAGACACAAAGTACTGGCTTCATTTCTCTGCAGGGCAAAAGCAAAGCTTATCATTTTGATAGAGGCATGAAAGGGATGGCTAAACCAGGACACCAAGTGTGACACATCATCTTCCTCTTATAGCTTGTCATTTCTTCCCTCTTTTTATCTTTATTATTAGCGGTTCTTCCATTTCAAGAGTACTTCTTTTTTTTATTCGCTCTTCCCTCCTGCTGTACCTGAAAGGTAAATGGAGAAGGTTTGCCTGAGGTGCAGCTTAATCTACTGGAAGGTTTGTGAATGTGCCTGTCTGGTTGTGTGACAGCACCAAACCACGAAGAGATGTGACGTTAATAGGATTGGTGCATAATTGATTTTGCTCAAAAATCAAAGATATGCAGGCCATTTAAAAACTGATTTTGGAAAATAGGGCATTCCAGAGATTTTGCATCTCTTCTAAGGTCAAAAAGCGTATAGTCTATTAGGTTTCATTTTAAATGCATTGATTAAAGACGCGTTTATGTTTATGGTGTCTTTTTCAGATTCGGTTTTTCTTCTGCCGCCTGTGAGAAAAGCAGTTTTCCTCTGATCTCAGTGAGTGGATTGAATTTTCAAGGAAACAGAATATAAACGGCACAAACTGAGGAAGAGTTTCATTGATTTCTGAGTCTTCATTCAGGTGTTTCACAGGTCAGGAAGTGACCTCTTTTATTTCAGTCGGTGATGGCACAGCTGAGCTCGAGCTGTCCATCCACCAAAGCACTGACCCAAAAGAACACTACCGAGCCCTGACATTTCTGACTGGAATAGGAATGGCAGAATGCCAAGAAATCTGTCGGATTTTATTATCAGATTGATAATGAATCTTCGTGGCTAATAATGGCCCGAAGAAGTCACAGATCATTGCAAGAAAGAATGGCTGTTATGTTGAATTACATATTAAACCTGGAAAAGTGATGTAAATACAATAATATTCCAATTTTCCGTTTCATTGTCATTGTGAACTTCGATTGAGTCCAAACAAATGCATTTTGATTTTACTTTACTTCATTTTACAGTCATTTGGCAGACGCTTTTATCCAAATTGTTTTCACGTATACAATCTTGCGCACAGCGTAGGGCAAATCAAAAAGACTCATAAAAAACGTGATTGACAGACTGGTCCTGACACATCACCAGAGACCGACTGACATCATGACAGACGATAGACTTATCACAAAACAAATTACTTAATATCTGCCGGTCTGTGTATCAGTGTGTACATTTGATGTAAAAATAGATACACTTAGTTGTTTATTTAAAGACGCTCAGTTCTTAACAAGAGACTAATAGTCTCTAGTCTCTTTTCTTCCAACACTCACACACCCAAGTCTTCTCTTCTCTCATTCAATCACACACTATTATTCTGTGTGTACATTTTCTAAAATAGAGGGTTAGGGTGAATTGATAATTGTATTGAATAGTTGTGTTTCTGTAGTTCCTAAGAATAATAGGTAAAAATATAGCCACAAAGCTATGTGTCACAATTCATGGACAATTCATGGACTACAAAGACCAGAATTCCTGGTGTGTGTCTTTTCCTGCATTTATAGTCACATGATTGTGACATTATTTTCAGCTGTTCTTCTCTTTTGGTCATGTGTTTAAGTTGTCACATGTGTCTAAGAGTCGTCTGTCAATAACGTTGCACTGGTCTAGGTTGCACTGGTCTGTGTTTTGTAAGCTTCAATTTCAGCTGCTTTATTATGTTTGTATTTAACTTCACCACGGACTCAGGATTGCCTGCTTTGCGCCAACCCTAACACTAATTAAGAGTCTGCCATTACTTTTTGTAAAGTTTCAAAAGGATGTTTATAGGCCAAAATGTGTGGTTTGGCCCGATGGGGCATATCCTCTTATTGAATTTTACAAAGCCAGCAGATTTTAAATATGTTGAATTGAATGACTTTATTTATTCCTCTAAGGGGAAATGTCTATGGCTAAAAATTATGTAAAAATACAAATAATATTAAATAAATTGTGCAAGGGAAATATTAAATTGCAATAAATAAATGGTGACAATAAATAAAAAAAATAGCAAAGTACAAAATCATTACAAATAATGTAAATCTAACAAAAAAGAAAATATGCTATTTTAAAATCATATAAATTATTGAATTGTAGTCACTGAATTGTCAATAAAAAAACAGTAAAAAAAATACACAGAACAATAAAATAGGAAAAAAAAAACAAAATAGTACACATTAACGTATACAATATATACATACAATAAAAAAATTATTGTGTCAGTTTTATTAAAAAAAACGAGTAGAAAAGTGAACATGCTTGTGAACAGCAACGAGTGAGACAAATGTATCATGTTGCTATTATTTCTACTGTACGTGTTATTTTTCAGGTTTCTGAAAAAAGTCCCAAAATAAAATTTTAGGAGAAAAAAACTGACTTTAAAATTAACGTTGTAACCTTTGACCTCTCTCTCTCATAAACACAGTACAGTATATGTATGGGTTTGTTTCCCAAGTAGCGGACAGTGGCATGACCCTTCAGCACCGGCTGCTCTACACTCCTATCTTCAGCGAGGTTATGAACTGTGAGATAATGGCGTATTGTTCATCACCGTCCCGAAAGCAGGCAACAGCTCAATCTCCCTGACTGCTCTCATCGCTCTGTTCTGTGTCAGCGGGCAGTGGATGATGTCAGAGTAGCTGTCATTTGTTCTGGCCCCGTCACAAACATTTCCTGACTTCATGTTTCTTTTCCACTGTGTCACTCTCACTTGCCGTGATCATTAGTCATCGAGCCAATCATGCATTATCCTCATGCCATCAATCACAACAGTTCTTCCCCGTACCAGCCGCTTGTGTGACAGCCGATCTAATGCATCATGCGAGGGTCTCGGGGAGCAAAAGACAAGAAAAGAAAAAAAAGTCCACGTGTGTGTGGGTGCGTTTAAATGTGTGCAGGTTAGGATGTGTGGCACTGCGGGTTGGAGTGCTGGTGAATATTCCGACAGCTCGAGCTTGCCACGTGTGTCTGTGGCATGACGACGACACATGACAGCACACGTCCTTCACCACGGGAAATTTTATTCAATCATTCCCCCCAATAAAACACGGTGTCAGCATCACTGATATGTTGACATCAGCGGATGAAAATCAAGTTTGAAAAGGTTCCATCTGTGCCCAAATCTCCAAACACTTACCTATCCACATTACTGTTTATCTATGTTTTATTAATTTGCCTTTTTCCAGACACGAATAGCCCCCTTTCTCCCGGTGACAGGGAAAGTGGCATCTGAAATTCAGCTTCTTCTAGAATCCTTGGGGAGATCTGAGCTGGTGTAGATTAAAAAGAAAGACAGAGTAAAGAATGAATCATTTAGATAGCAAAGGTTCACTGTTTCTTGTGGCTGCCAGTTGTTCTTTGAAGTCGGTCACTCTGTAGAGGGTTGAGCGAGTTTTGGAGGGAATGTTCTGCTGTTGTTTGTTTGGATAAAAGGGCCGTGAGCCTCAAACGCACCAGAAACACGGGAGGAAAAACTTCAGTCTGGATGGAATCGCACTTTGGATGTACAGTTCCAGATTTTTTTTTTTTTAGACATGAATCGGATTCCTCCATCCTCCCACTCCACACTGTCAGATATCTTAGGAAAGAAAGGGGGCAATTCATGAAAATATAATGATGCGGCGTGTGAAAAGAATTCTGCATACGTTCACATTTACATGCAGAAGTGTTTCCGATTCCTGCCGTTACTTGAAACTGTTCAAATCCAATTATTTGCGCTAATTATATTTTACATTTGACATTCTGTTTGGTGTGATTGCTAAAGACCTGTCAGAACAGGCTGGATCTCGCAGCTTCTGATCCATTGTAAATGGATTTTATTCATCAAGGAAGTTTGTCATTGGATTTTTTAATGATATAAAGTACAAAATATAGCTCTAATCGACTTACTCTAAATGAATTTAGCAGACACTAAGAGGATGCATTTACTCGGCATGCCAGTTTTTAATCAAACAAATTTTCATGGGAATTGAATCCACAACCTTTGGTGTTGCATATACAGATTGAGCTAGAGGAAAAGGTTATATACATTATTGTATCGCTTAACCATTATATATGTACGACAGTGTCAAAATATGACATTACATTTGCTTTACAACCTCTTTGACAGCAAGTTACAAATCTAATAAAATTAAATTGACTATGAATCCAAGGTAAAGTGTGTGGAAAAACGCTTCAATAATAACTTGATGAAGCTTAAAGGCGGTTGTGAAAATCCACCAAGGTCGAGTCGCTTTATCTGCCTTTTTAAAGCGTCGATAGTCAGTGCGTCTTTACACCAAGCAGTTTTTGCAAAAATCTTTTTTTTTTGTCCTATTTAAAACATATCAGATTGTCTCTCTCCCTAAATATTTAATCACCTCGAATCCTGGAATAATGTTCAAAGTTTATAATTTCCATTCCAGTTCAATAGAAATTTGGTGCTTTTATTATCATGCTAAACAATGTTAACATTTTGAACATTTTTTTATAAAAAATATTAATACCCTAAATTCATATTCAGTTGGAAATGTAGTTCACTTTACAAAAGCTTTTAAACTGTTCACATGTTTGAAACTGGGAAATGAACTTCTGTCCAACTGCAAAACTTCATCTGTTTTACCACAATCGTGAAGATTAGCCGGCAGATTTCTAGCGTTCAAAGCTCTCCATACATATAATAAAGTCACAAAATCCCACATTTCTATTTATAAGCAACTGGAGGGTTAAAAGCAGAACTCTGAACTTTCCTAAAAGAGAATTTCAGATTCTTCTCTCCAGAGACAATACTTGGTGAGAGACTTTATGTGTTTCTTCTGTGCGGGAGGACAGACGGGAAACTTCAACAGAAAAACAACTGAAGATACGCAGCTCGCTCTCCCCATTAAAGGTGGAACAGAACTCGAGTGAAACTTCAAGGGGGCAATTCAATGTGAGAGTCTGACATGGCAGACCATAAATTCAGCAGGAAACCAAACCGACTCGTTGTTGCGCCCCAAACACTCCTACATAAATAGCCATCGGGGAGAGTTTACGAATGTCTAGCGGAATTCACAGCCAAGAAAGTTCCTGGTGAAATAACAGTGTCACTTGCTGACTCATCTCAGTCGGAGAAAAAGAATCACATTAGTAACTTCCTGTGGGACGGAGGCTAAACAACATCAGTGCGACGCAAAACAATAACAGACAAACTTCATTCAGACTGAGCAAATAACGGGAAAAGTCCCAAAGAAACGGCGGGTTGAAGCAATGTGCTGGAACGGCGACAGCATCCGGCTGAGCTGACAACTGGGATTGGCTGATTTCTGTCCGCTTAAAGGGATGTGAATTCTATACGGGTAGAACTTTTGAAGTCATGAAATATTGAGCAAATGTTTGCGGTTGCCTTGACCTCACCTAACCTTCCTCATAGATTCCCATGATTTATGTATTCATTCAAGTCACTTGCTGCGGAAGCAATCTTGCGGTGCTTTTTAACCCCTTGCGCTACTGGGAGAAAGATGGCTTCAGCACATCTCTTTCCTCATGGCTAGTTTAAAGAGCACGTTAAAATTGATTGCTGCTGGTTACTGCAGAAGGTCAACATTTACCCAATAAGTGTTGATGAGGTTTTCACCTTTGGTCATTGATCTCGGAACACGATGGCGCTAAAGCTGCCGCGGTTGAATTTACGCTCATCTCGGCTTGACTCGGTCATGATGCACAGCTCAGACTGCGAGCCGTATAATCTGAGGTCGGAGAGATGTAGAAACGTACCGCTTAGAGTAACTCTGCACGGGCAGCACGGTCACTTACCGATTATCATAAAATTGACCACATTTCTTTATAAGCGAAACGTATGTTTGGATTACAGTTGGAGAGTAACATAAGCCCCTTCAGTCACACGTAATGACTATGAAGGACTTGTGTAATGAAATGAACGAGGACATGCGACAAACATTCAGCCATGACCGAATTCATAAAGCTTTCATCTGATACACTTTTCAGCTAACAAAAGAGATTGATGTGTGTAGCATTGTTGCGGTGGAAGTTTGCTAACAGTTAATATTAGCAATGAAATGAGAGAGAAAGAGACAGAGTCAAAGGCAAAGAAAGAAAGAAAGAAAGAAAGAAAGAAAGAAAGAAAGAAAGAAAGAAAAGCCCATAAAACATAACACATTAGTAAAATAAAGTGGAAAAAAAAAGATAAACAATCTTCATAAAAGAACATTTCAAAAACATTTTGTTCTGATAATTATTGAAAGGCACGAACCACAAATTTTAAAAACACATTTACACATTAAAAGAAAATAAAACAAATACATATAAATATGATAAAAACAAGTGTTAACTGATTTTAAAATACTACACTAAAATCATTTGAGGAAAAAAATGTTAGAAATATTGGATGGCTAGATGGACTATCTAATGAAGGGTTGGAAGGAACGTGAAAAGAAAGAAGAGCGGACATAGGAAGGGAAAAAAAGTCAGAGCTTCTCTTGTACAGCTATAACCCGCTGGATTGAGAGATGGACAGAACCGCTCTGACATTTCGTCTTGAGGAAAAAAAGTTTCTGTTCCCCAGGAGAAGCCGCGACTTTGTCCTCTCTTCTCCAGCTGAACGCTTGGTTTGCTCCTGTATGTGGAACGTTAATGAGGTTGATGGGTTTGATTGAGGAAGGGTGAGAAAGAGAGAGAGAGGGAGAAAAGGGACAGAGAAGACCACCAGAGCGTGAAGGAGTGTGTCGCTCATCAGAATTTACCACTCTATCCTTCCATAATACAAGAACAGACTCCTTGAGGAGAGAAAAAAAAAACGCAGAAGTTTCCTTTGTGCATTTTTGCAGATAACATGTTTTGCTACATGTCGTCTGCTGATGTCAACAGCGAGGACGGATGTTTGTGGGGACGCAACTCCTCAGCTCTGTTCCTTCAGCAGTCATTACACACCACAGCGACATGGCTGTCCTGTTCTGACAGCGAGAATTCAAATATGGAAAAAAAAAATCCTAGACTACTGGTGCTCAACCATTCATTATATGGAGCCTAACGTGACTTTGCTGGCATTTTCACGAGCCACCACGTATACGACAGTTACATATGAATATTTAAAATTTGTCTAGTTGCCAAAGTGTGAGAAAAGAAACGAAAAATGAATTATTTTTTTATTCACCATCCAAGTGCGACAAGTCTAGTTGTTCTTCAAAAACCAGTTTCAGTAAGTTTGAATAATGATTCGTCGCAAAAACTCAGAGGTTATTCCACTAAATTTGTCCGTAATAGACGCCTTATTAGATTTATTAGATTGAAAGTTATTCTCAAAGTTGTATATAAACGAGCAGACCAACGAGGGACGATGATGGCCCGTGGGCCGCAAGTTGGGCATCAATGGTCTTGACTGTCAAAGAAATTTTTGATCGTAAATTAAAATGACTGATGAAATCAAGTCGAGAGTTGGCCAATAAAGATCACTTATTAAAGGAAAACAGACACTGCAATGCAATGTTTTTTTCGACAAGACTCAATGCTCAGACATGTTTTAAGGACGGGGTGGGAAAAAAAAAAAGTATAAAATCCTTCATTATTGAAAAGCCCCCTTACACCTGAGCCCTTGGCGCTTTTTGCTCCCGCCAATGAAAGAGTGTGAAGAGAATCAGGTAGCTGTCAGAGCGTATCTTATCATGTCTCCACAGAA
Source organism: Paedocypris micromegethes (assembly GCA_028031935.1). Taxonomy (NCBI): domain Eukaryota; kingdom Metazoa; phylum Chordata; class Actinopteri; order Cypriniformes; genus Paedocypris; species Paedocypris micromegethes. Next base: position 5,639,512 of record CM051500.1, on the reverse strand, counting down.
AGACACAATATGTCTTTTTTTGATGGTCTGGAAAGCAGAATCAGATCTATGAGGGTTTATTCCCTCAACCACGGTAAGTCCCGACAAGATCAGGGATGTGTATAATCTCATGAAAGGTACCAAAAATGCATTATATCAACGAATTTCTCCAGGAGTACATGCCTAATTTTCTATATCTTCAAGAGTGTCCAATACTTGGAGAGTTGGGATTTTACAATATTGCATTACCCTCCATTGCACGTTATCAGGCGCTGCATCTTTTAGGGCCCCGAGAACAAAATTGAAGATGTCATCAGCAAGGGGAAACATCACTAGAAATCTGGAATAGCGTAGCCTACGCGGCGTGTACTGTGTAGGCAGACAGCACACGGCTGCAGGCGTCAGGCGATGAACATCATGATCACAGCTTGCAGCTCAAAGCCAAGTACAACATCCAGAGGTTACGGCCTTGAGGAGCCAACCCAAGAGCTTTTTCAATTCCTACATATGGTCGATCGAGGTTTCTCTCTTTAACTCAAATAAGGAAAAATGTGGCATATGCTCCAGCAGACGGCCAGAAAATTATATAAGCACTATAAGTTTAGTTCTAACAAGCGCTGTAGTTTGTATTTGCACGCATATGACGGCATTGAAAGGTGTGATAATAATCAGGAGGGAGCTGTAGACTAATCATTAGTGCAAATCTAACTGAGCAGAAGAAGGTAGTCTCGGCAAACCCAGCAGGTTTGTATAGGCTTTAAGTCGTTCAGTTCTCTCCTGCCCCCTGGTGACTGTGAGTCTGCCATGACATGAGGAGGGAAAACGCTCTGCAGACCCAAATAATTTGGAGTCCCTTTGTTAGGCTCATTCCCGGAATAATCAATTGTGGGAGCATTTCCAGATTCTAAATAGTTTGTACTGCTTTTGCTAAAGCTCAATTATATTCCATTTTGGCTGCTTGCAAAAAGGTGTGTTTGTTAGTCTTGTGTGTTTTTGGAAGCCTTTTACAGATTTAAGCATTGCGATCAGGTCACATTTCCATGTCAATGCTTAAAGACGTTTCAAAATGGCCGCTCAGAAAAGACACATTGTCTATCCATCGTCCGGACATAACGCAACAAATACGTACTTGAAATTCACACCACTGCTTTTGAACAGTATGCGACTGGGCAAAAGCTCTACATAAATGAGCTGAAACTGAACATGAACTTATAAGGTAAAGTATAATATATAATATGTTATTAATATATAATAACTAATGTATTTGCAGACAAAAAGCGTGCTCCCTATTGCTGTTCATTTCATACTGTTCTGTTTTTTTGTACAATATTATTTTTGTTTTCAGTTCTTTAAAAGAGGGCTTTTGTGTAAGTACAATCATCCATTGACATAAAATATTATGGCTGCTCCACGAAAATACTATAGTATCAGTTCAGTGATGTATGGGGCACGGTAAAAAAAGAAAGGAAAACAAATAGAGAGAGGGCGAGAGCCAAAAAAGGAAAGAATAACAAAATAATGAAAAGAGAGTACAGTATGCAGACTTTTGTCATAGCAAAGGACAAGACAACAAAAAAATGAAAAATATTTATCATAAATTAAAAGAGGAAAATATTTTTTAATGGTGGCTTAAAATTGATTAAAAAATAATTAGACAAAAAAAGTTTTAAAAGTTGTACATTTTCAATAAGAACAAAAATATATTTTTTTGAAGAAAAAAAATTGCAAAAAAATTAAAAAAAAAAATTATTTTTAAATATTTGTAAAACAAAATTCAAAAAGTTTTTGGGGAAAAAAACAAAAACAAAAACAATAGGATGGACAGGATGGATGGATATTGTGCTCCTATCAGTACCAATATCCCATGACATAATTATTGTTCTCCAAAAAACTACTTTATATTCAATTTTGTCATTTCATTATCTTGTAAAGATTTTTTGGTAAATTGGTTAGTCTTCACTAGGGCAGCGCTGGTAAATGCCACTTAAATCTACTGGTTTGGATACAAGTCATTAAAATATAAAAAAAA
>CM051500.1:5620620-5637480 GCA_028031935.1 Paedocypris micromegethes | reverse complement strand
TATATATATATATATATATATATATATTTATTCTGGACAACGGTATATAAATGTCTTAATAATCAGGCTTCATGAATCATTCAGTCTTCGATAATCGTGAATCATATTTCAAATAACACTTTGCAAGATCAAAGGCTTTGGTATTACAGATTTAATATGATCAATTTTGCACAATTTTACACCTTGCATAAGATTAAATGAGGACATTTGAAGGGAATACATTTCAAGAACGCTATTATCCATTCACCCTCAATTCTTTTGGCCCGTAGATAGTCATGCTGGCAGTTTTCACCTGAGGTTGATAAGACAAGAACAGTCTCCAGTTATTTTTAGCACATTTACTGTCCTTATCATGAAAGTAAGAATAATAATGTTTCTGCGAGGCCTTAATTACGCATTACAAACAGAAGCGCAGTCTCATTTCCTTCACCCCCGCGCGCTCACTTATGGGACTCGGAAGTATTGAAACGGGAAATGACCTAAATATTCATTTTGCATACTTATAGTTTCTAATTATTTCAACATTAAACAATTGTGTTCAAAGAATCTGAAGCATTTTTGCGGCATTGAGGGATTTGGAACTTCAATTTAATTTTCAGAGCAAATGATTTAGTCGTTGTTCAAACAGAGAGTGTTCAACACTATTTTGTCTGTTGAGGCTCTTGAGTCGCGGCTCTGAATTCAAAATTCAGGTCAAAGAAGCGACATTTGAGAAACAACGAAGTGAACCGAACCTTCCCCCACAAAAGCTGGCTCAAGGTTATCCGTTTATTCAATAATAAACCATCCGTGCTTTTTTATTCCATTTGTGTTTTGTGAAGTTTACATTGGCGCTGTAAGTAGACAGCAATCACCTCTCGTCAAGCACAAAACATTGTAGCATTGTACAATCAACTCCTGTTAATTGGGACACATCGGGACATGACCATTTCGCGCCGATAAAGCGGTTTCCATTTCAGACCATTGGCTTTTTGAAGAAATCTGGTTCAGGATTTATGAAATCCAGTTTAGTTTTTCCGTCCAAAATAATAATACCATTTATTAAAAAAATACAATTTAACATAGCTGCTTTAGTGGCGCAGTAGTGCCCGGTTCTAATCTCACTTACTGCTAAATTTCACCAATTGAGACTTTCAAGATTTATCAGTTAGTTGAAATTTTAATATGACATCTATCTAGTTTTATCAGTTAGTGAATAATAATATTAATGCTTTACACAAAACCATTAAAACATTGCCATCTGACATGGCTGCTCTAGTGGCGCTTAAAATAAAGGCCCTTTAGTTAATGCTGTGTATCTGGGTTAAAATCGCACCTACTGCACAAAATCAGCATTTCAGACCATAACCCTTTTAGAGAAATCCAGTCCAGGTTTCCTAATATTTACCTTTCGATTGTAGTGTGGTCCTGGTTTTCAGTCAGTCCATTCCACTTTTGGAGAATTCCGTTCTAGGTTTTTTGTTTTTTTTTTTTGTTTGTTTTTTTTTTTTGTCAGCCCACTTCGGTTTTAGAAAACTCCGGTCCATGTTTTCAGTCATTCCTATTCGTTTTTACAGATACATTTAGTATGCTTGCACTTTAAACAAAACCATTCAAACTTTTCCGCTTAACACAGGGAATTAATTTGTGTCGAGATTGTGGGTTACAGTTTTAGTTAATAAAATGTTAATGAACAAATCTTACAGTATTTACATTAAAAACTACAAAATGTAACTTCTTTTTTTAATCTGTAACCTTTTACAAGTAACGTTTGTAACGTCCTTGTAAACCGTAATCGATTGTTGACATCTGGTTTAAAAAAAAAACTCGACATGCTATTTTAAAAACAACAACAGAAATGCCAAAAAGTGTGTTTCGTGTCAGATTATACGGTGAAGAAAAAGGAACACAGAGTCCAAGACTATCTCACTTACACATGACAGACTCAAACAAAGAGCGTAAGACTAAACAGCCCGGATGATTCCCTTCAGCCGCCCGACTGACAGCAGCACTCGCTCTTCATTTAAACAAAAACTCTGTCCATTGATGAAATGCTTCCCTTTTTGTCCACGAGATGCACTAGCTTAAATGTTTACTAAGGACCACAGCCGTTTCCCTGCAAAACATGTTGACCTACATGATGGTTTTTTTTCTCAGACGTGTAACGGCCACTAAATATGAAGAGAACAGTAGAGAGTGTTTTGGTGTTTTGCACAGTGCTGAATGGATGTGAGGAGGAGAGAAATTAGGATATCAAGGGAGGAATGAACAAAACATTTGTTTGTTATCAGAAGACCTCTCTCCCAAGGTCTCCCTTGGCTCTGACTGCCGAGCTTCAGAACCACAACGCCTCTTAGGGGGAGAAACGGCTTCACAAGAGCAGACAACTCCAGCCAGAAGACACCACACTAAGAGCTCGGCCATCACCTGAGCATCACCGGACCAGCGCCGTGTCGATCTAAACGGAGTCTAGGCTTCTGCTTTTAAAGTGCAAGATGAGACAGGTGATGGGCTGGTTCATGATGGTGGGCTTCAGGCTTGTGTGGGCCACGCCACACACCGACAGCTTGTCTGCTGGATCTCATTTCTGCTCATTCAATAGTTCGACCCGCTGCTTCCTCTGTCTGGGCAACAAGGTCCACGAGATGCCGAGAAACATAGCCAAAAATACCACGTTTGTGTGAGTATAAACACACAACACACAGGTTAGGAATTACACCGATTCCTTTCCTTGGGCTTCAATGCTGCTTTGCATAATGGATGTTTGTGCTGTGAATTATCTTTCAAGCTAAAGGTATTATTGTATGTGGCTTTGTTATAATGCTAAAAAATCTTCCATAGTTGTGTCTCTATCAGAAACGGGCAAGTGATGAGCTGATTTGTAGCCGGTAGAATATGTTCCAGAGGTTGTTGTTGTTGTAGTTTTGGCTAGAATGTGATTGAGGCACAAATGTTTCTTTTGTCCCGTAATATATTTTTGTAATGTCAAGGCTATCATTCCTCGAGTCTGAGACGGCGAACGTTTTTATATCTATTGCACGACCTGTTTTAGTAGAAGCTGTCCTTTAAATCAACAAATCAAACAGACAGAAATGCAAAAGTTAAATGAAGAAAGACTTACAAAACTAGGGTGGTGCAGGGGTGAAAAAGAGAAAGATATTGCAGTCAAGGAAGCAAGAGTGTACGCATGAAAGAGTGAGACGAAAAGAGCAAGAAAGAGAGAGAAAAGCAAAGAAAGTAGAAAGTAGTAGAAAGTTCACAAAAAGTAGTGAAACAAACGGAGGAAGCAAGAATGAATACAAAAGAGATAGAGAGAGAGCGAGAGAGAGAGAGATAGAGTAATAGCAAAAAAAGAAGTGAAAGAGACAGAAGAAGCAAGATTGAAAATGGATGAGAGAGAGAGAGACAGAGAGAGAGAGAAAGTGTGTGTGAGTAAGAGCAAAAAAAGAAGTGAGACAGAGGAAGCTATTCTGAAAAAAAAAAAAAAACGAGTGTGTGTGTGTGTAGAGAGAGAGAGAGAGAGAGAGAGAGAAAGAGAGAGAGAGAGAGAGAGAGAGAGAGAGAGAGAGAGAGAGAGAGAGAGAGAGAGAGAGCAGGTGAGACTGACAAAGCAATAGAGAGAGAGCAATAAAGATTTAGAAAAAGGGACGGTGAGAGAGAGATAGAGAGAAAGAGAGAAACAGATTGCGAGAAAGGGAGACCAAAAACAAGATGGAAAGAAAGGGAGTGAGAGTAAAAGAGATTGAGAAAAGGGGAGTGAGAGATTGAAATATGGGGAGTGAGGGAAATAGAGGAAGCAAGAGATGGAGATAAAACTAAAGAGAGGATGAGAGAAAGAGAGAATGAGACCTAGAGAGTGAGAAGGAGGGCGAGCAAGAGCATGTGAAATTGAAGGTAAAACATCTTTATTTTCCTCAAGCAGGTTAATCATAGTGTGTGTGTTGAACCCAGTGCCAGTCTAGATAAGCCTGGCCAGGCACATCTGTCAGATGCCCAGCTGGATCTGTGATGGACTGTCTCAGCCCGACATCACGCCCGTCTGCGCTTTAGGTGCCGCTCTTACATTAGTGTGTCTCAGCAGACAGACTTTCTATTGGCAGCACGAGAACCAACAGTCCTGCACTTGTTCGGGCGCCAGATGTTTTAGCTCTTTGCAAAATCTTAATATGCAAGAACTGCCTCCGTGTGCAGTGACCAGCTCTGTGAGCCGCAAGGTGTCGAATCCGACACTGGATTCAATCAGTGAAATCCTGACACTCGGATCAGACTCCTGCTGCTCTCCACATGTCAGATGCCCAGGAGAATTCAAACCTTCCGTGATCCAACCAGCCATATTCTCAAAATTCATGCCGGCAAAAGATGAAAAAGTAAAATAACGTTCAATGAAAAAGACTGATTTGAAAACATGTAATAACATGAACTAGTTAAAAAAGATAAACATAAACTAATCACACACAGTTTATAACCAATTTTTTTGGAAAAAAATGTTACTTACAAAGTACTTTTGAAATAGCAGAACTGACCATCAGCATTTAAAATTGTGGTTAATATTTATTTGAAAACAATATTTATTAAGGATTCATAAAAGAAAGGGAGACTATGAAATTAATGGTGAAAGTTTTTCAATTATCTTTTTAGGGCTCTTATTTATGTATTTTTTATTTTTTATTCAATTTTTTTTTACGGAAAAATACAGTTTTATTACACAATTGTAATGTGTTGTATTGCACAGTTTTAAAGATAAATTGCTGTTTTTACTCCATGCATCAACAGAAGACTTAAGTAGTGTACTGTAAATAAAAAAACCTTAAAATAAAAAAAAAATTAAAAAAAACCATAGCGAAACTTAATTTTACAGTAAGCGAAATTTAATTTTACAGTAAGCTGCTAGATATCACAGCTGCCAGTGGATTACTGTTTTTGTTTACTGGCAATAATAGATATAAATTTAACAGTGTAGAATTGAACAGCCTATAGTGATTGTACACAACATAAAACATAAACATAAAATATTTGTATCGTTAAAATAGAATAATATACTAATATACGTATATCGTACACATTTAATTCCTTATTATGATTACAAATAATAAAATACAATAAGTATATTATCAAATAAAATACAAAATAAGGATTATTTTTTAACGGTGCATCTGTTCTATATGCTTCTAAACAGGGAGATTAAACTGACTCGGATCAAAACGATTCGCCGAGAAGCCCTGTCTGAACTTCACGAGCTGGAGAGAATGTGAGTCTTTTCTTTACTATTTGCACATGGATGTATATGTTAAACCAAAATCCACATGCAGATTAGGAGAGCAAAGAAGAGCCAGACCACAATGTATTTCACTCAGTTTTGACTTAATGCAAAACATCATTTAAACGAATGATATTTAGTCTTAATTGAACATGTTTAGACTTTGATATGGAACATGCTGTGTAATAGTGGCCCAAACACTGGAGATACGCATCAGCGTAAAGCGCTGCCAAGACAGAGATGCAGAAATTCCTTCGTGTTTTTTCGATGAAATATTAGGGGAAAAAACACACTCGTAAATCGTCTGGTTTGCGATGAAGCAGTTCCATAAAGTTCTCGCTGCTCACATTTCCAGCTCTTATAATGGTGGTCACATGACCTTTTTTTCCAGAGTGGTGTCTGAAAACGGCGTCCTTGAGCGAATCGAAGCCTTCGCCTTCTCTAATCTGACAGAACTACAGGAAATGTATGCAACTCAAGACGCACACACGCAGCAGCTAAACACAGCTCGTCTTTATGTTTCCTCTCTTTATTCCACAGAACAATAACAAAATCTAAAAACATTGCCATTCACAAAGACGCTTTCTGGAGGCTTCCGAAGCTGCGATATCTGTGAGTCGTTTCCTGATTTCTCCTTCACTATTCATGAATAAATGATCTCATGCTATGGTGGAAGAAGCCAAAGGGAGTTTATTCCCACGTGAGTCTCAGACTGCCACTGATGCTTGAGTAGAAGCAGAATGACCTGAACAAAGGTCAACATAAACGTTTCTCACAGGAAGTGAATACTGCAGACACAAGGTCCAAATGCAAATGTCCTTTTGATGCATTGCATTCATTAATCTTGTGTCCCCGTATGTATGTGTATGTGTGTGTGTGTGTGTGTGTTTGTGTTCTTACAGGACTATTTCAAACACTGGACTTAAAATCCTGCCTGATTTCTCCAAGATAAATTCTGCTGCCCTTGAATTTCTTTTGTAAGTTTCCATTTGCCATTCGTTTTCCCCAGGTACAATTTATTTACAATTTCTATACACTTAATTTATACAGTAATTATTTTAAAATAAAAATCAAACACCTGTACATACTTTAATATTTGTGCATGTGTGTCTCAGATCTATCTATCTATCTATCTATCTATCTATCTATCTATCTATCTATCTATCTATCTATCTATCTATCTGTATGTATATGCATATACACACATTACAGTACAGACTACAGCACTTAAATAGCAACACAAAAACATTCATACACTTTATATATTTGAACAAAAACTGTCTTTCCTTGTCTAATAAATGCTTTCGCTTTGCAGTGACCTTCAGGACAATATGCATATAGAGAGAATTCATAGCAACGCTTTTGTGGGATTGACCAGCGCCACAATAACAGAACTGTACGTATGATGATGATAATCCATCTTGCTTATTAGCACTGGCTTCAATGTTGTCTCATTTGATTATTTTCATAGTTAAATAGTATTCATTTATATATACTGTATATTAGACTAATTGTGTATAATAGATTATGTATTAATTAATTACTTAATTATTGATATAAAATACAGTACAATGATTGGATCAAAATATTAATAGCATGTAAATGTATGTTTTACATACGCATGCAAATGTTTGTCTGCGAGAGATAAAATTAAATCTAACGCATTGTTTTCTCAAAGGAGATTAACCAAAAATGGGCTACGTGAGATCGACAGCTATGCATTTAATGGGACCAAAATAGAAAAACTGTAAGTTTGTATCTTTCATCTTACTAGCTCCTCCGAAAAGTTGCATGTCTAATGATGCTTCTGATCTTTCCACTGATCCCGCTCTCTTTCTCACAGCTTTCTCATGGGAAACCAGCAGCTGAGTCGGATCCACAGTTACGCCTTTATAGGAGCTGAAGGCCCCATCGTTCTGTAAGCATGAGCAACTCTGACTTTCAACAACAATACGGCTCAGCAGCTGGAGCCCCAAACACCTAATCTAGGTCCTATAATCCAGGACAAGTTCTCACTCCGTTCCTCTTCCGTTTTACACCGTTCTTGAGTGCATAAAGTCATATCCATGGACAGGAAACCGACCATTAAGTGTTGATGTTACAGGGACGTGTCACGCACGGCGGTTCACGCTCTGCCTGAAAGCATCCTTATGAGTCTGAAGCTCCTGACGGCCGAGTCCGTCTACTCTCTGAAGAAGCTTCCCAACCTGGAGCGATTCACAGACCTGACACAGGCCAACCTGACCTACCCCAGCCACTGCTGCGCCTTCAAAAACTTCAAGAAGCACAAGTCAGTGCAACCCGCTTCAACCCAAGTACACAAAATAAACAACTGATGACTTAATAAAGCACGTGATCATAAAAACATTGTGGCAAAAAATGTATCACACTTTATAATTTTAATATTAATGGTATGTGTTGGAAATCAGTGATGACCAACCTGTTGCCCGCAGGCCAAATCTGGCCCCTGAATGCATTACACGTGGCCCACTCTTTTATTTCTATAATCGCACAGTTAATTAGTGATTTTATTTCATTTGAAGATTTTTGACTCCAATCAAAATGACTGTGTTTTGATTTTGATTTTTGACTGTATCTACGAAGGACACATTAAGAGAAAAATCACTACCCGAGTTTTATCTCGCATTACAATTTTCAATTTACAAATTTCAGATGATTCTGTGCTGAGAATCAATTTTACATTTCCCAAACTGGATTTCTAATGAAACATGCATAGATGGTGAGTCTGTCAATTATTGACTTTTGTTGGTCTAGACTTATTTTTAATATCCAGCCTGCAAAATTCACAGAAAAGCAAAGTTTGGCTCCTAATTATTAAAGGTTGGGCGTCACTGCATTAAATGTGAGCAACGAACCTTAGCAATGTATTTTTTGTGTTTGTCCTGAAAAATTAGATGAACAAGTATTTGTCACACAAATGGGAAATTTGCAAGTTATGTTGCTACTTTAGCCAATTTGAATTTCATTTGAAGTTCAATTACTGTTCTAATTACTACTAGATTCAAGAATTGTTAGGTGTCAAAAATGTAACAAAAATGTGCCTTGATTTCTTATTTTTGGATTTCAGTATAAAAATAAATACAAAATATTTTTACTGGAATTTTAATAAGGTATTAGTATTTGTGTGGAAGATCACATCTCACACTGGTGTATTTTTTGAATGCAAAGCTTGCAACCTGTGAGGGATTAATAAAGGTTCAATTATTATTATCACGTATTATTATTAACCTTTTAAACACAAGACCAACTGTCCCTACCATTAGGCCACAAACGTAACAGTAAAACCAGTTTCTGTATTTAAGAACCTTCAGAACACTGAACAATTAAGTGCATTTCCTACTTTACTCACAATGCAAGTACTATTCCTCAAGAAAAAAATATCCCTTTACTTTACGCAACAATACACTTGTTAAAATTGTCACGAGCATGTTTGAATTTTGAATTGTGATACAAGAAGTTGAGCTTCAGAACTGAAATACAATATTTTCTCACATTCTAAAATGTTCTGATGTGGCTTTTGCAGGTCCGTGAAGAATCAGATGTGCAGTGACCCTGGTGCTCTCCGTCTGGAGCCATATTTCTATGAAGACTACTGTAAAGATGTCATCGAAGTGACCTGCTACCCCACACCAGATTCGTTCAACCCTTGCGAGGACATCATGGGCTTCACCTTCCTGCGAGTTCTGATCTGGTTCATCAGTGTACTGGCCATTTTGGGGAATTCCGCGGTTCTTCTAGTTCTTCTCACCAGCCGTTACAAACTGACCGTGCCCAGATTTCTGATGTGCCACCTTGCTTTCGCTGACCTGTGCATGGGAGTCTATCTGCTCCTCATCGCTGCTGAAGACGTTCACACCAAGTCTCTGTACTACAACTACGCCATCGAATGGCAGACTGGAGCGGGATGCCACGTGGCCGGATTCTTCACCGTCTTTTCCAGTGAGCTGTCCGTCTACACCCTGACCGCCATCACACTGGAGCGCTGGCACACCATCACGTATGCCATGCAGCTGGACCGCCAGCTGCGTCTGCGCCATGCCTGCACCGTGATGGTGGTGGGGTGGCTGTTTGCCCTTCTGACTGCTCTGATGCCCACGCTGGGAGTGAGTAGCTACAGGAAGACCAGCATCTGCTTGCCCATGGACGTGGAGACGTTCCTCTCGCAGGGTTACGTGGTGCTGCTGCTCCTGCTCAACCTGGCTGCTTTTCTGGTCATGTGCATCTGCTACTTCTGCATTTACCTGACCGTCCGCAACCCGGCCTTCGTTCCGGCCAATGCCGACATGCGCATCGCCAAGCGCATGGCTGTGCTGATCTTCACAGACTTCATGTGCATGGCTCCCATCTCGTTCTTCGCCATCACCGCCGCCTTGAAGCTTCCACTCATCACGGTGTCTCACTCTAAAGTCTTGCTGGTGCTCTTCTATCCCATAAACTCCTGCTCAAATCCATTTCTCTATGCCTTCTTCACCAAGACCTTCAAGAGGGACTTCTTCATTCTAACTAGCCGATTCGGCTGCTTTAAAACTCGGGCTCACATTTATCGTACAGAAATCTCATCAGGACAAAACGGAGCCGTGGCACCATCACCCAAGACTAGCGATGGCACCCTGTACTCGCTTGTGCACATTGCTCAGGTACACTGACCTTTGGCGTGAAGAACTGAGACCAGCTGGTCAGGAGGATCACGAGGAACAATGTTGTCGGCCAATGTGGATATCTGATGTTGAGCTTAACCTCCGTTCCATCGGAGTTCTCCACCTTTCACTAAAAGCTGCTTGACTGTCCTCCAACCCTGTGGTGTAGAACAGGCAACGTGGATGAGAACTTCGGAAATTCATTCAAGCACACAATATATTGCCAATAATTGTGCAATTGCAAAATTCCATGTGGATAAGACTGTCAAGCTCACAGTTACAGAACACAGAAGATCTCCTGCATATTAACCAAAGGTGTAAACACTACCTAAAAACCATACTTGAGTAAAAGTTACAGGTGCCCAATTACGAGAAGACTTGAGTAAAAGTCGTAAAAGAAATTAAAAGACATTAACCGTGGTAGGAAAAAACACAGACTTGTTGCAACAATCACAATGTAAAGCGAGAGTAAAAGCTGCTTATATTTTTGATACGTGCTCGACACAAGCACAAAACAGTACTCAAGTAACAAGTCAATTTACTCAAGTACTTTACACCACTGCTTTTAACAGATGAATGCTACTGGTGGAGAGCGTGAAGTTGGACTGAGATGTTTTTTGAATGAGTAAATCAAGATTTCATTTGTGTTTGCGTGTGTAGTTGTCCTCTGTGCTGAAACAAAGAAGACATTTATAGCGCCTGCCATCATCGCTCTCTTATCACAAAGATTCCAGGCCTTTAAGACGGTTCAAGGTCACCGTAACCTCGCTGGCCAGCGCGCGTGAGAGCGGTCAGATATCCCCTTAACGCACATGAAACCATTACATCGAATTAGACTTTGCAAGGTCGTTTATTGCTAAACTTGAGGGAACATGGCGTCCGCTCCACACGGACAGAAGCGCCATAAAGCGGGCGTTTAAAAAGTGAGTCTCACACTCTCCAAGCCTTCATTCAGCTCTTATCTTTGCACCTGCAATAATGTTTAAGCAGTGACACAGAGAGCTGTTGTTCGAGCCCTTTCTTTTCTGGCAGCAGCGCTTTGGGGAAGGGTGGGAGACGAGCTTGTGTGTGGCGGTTTTAGCAGCTGCGCTAAGCGGCACCCTGAACTCAAACCTCAAATAGACTAAGAAAATCCTCACACAAAAAAGCAGAGAGAAACCCGGAGGAATCTGTTGTGAAGATATGACTTACATGTCAAGGACACAAGTTCAATGCCGCGAGTCAAGGGAAAGTGGACGCAGAAAAGCCACACACAGTGAGGGCAGGAAGTTACCGTTTCTCTCCAGCGTCATTAGGAACCGGCCGATGAGTCCGACTAAATATTTGTGATAACTCGAGCATAGAGATGTCAACAAGTCGTAAAATCCTCGCATCGATTTACACGAATCGCTCTTACCTCACATAAGGTAAACTATACTTCTGTTAAATTGGTTTTAATTCAAATTATAGGAGACCTTAATAGTGCCTAATTAAATTGTCCAATTTATTACGATTATTTTTTATTTTTGTATTTATTACGATAATTTTGTCGACTGTGATTTATTTCTAGACTAATCTTGAGTAATTTAGTAAAAATAACACGTCGCGCCACTAGATGGCGATGTAACACACCAAATGTACTATAAGTAGCAAAAACGTATAAATTGAATTACCGTATTTTACGGACTGAATGACTTTGACAAACTTACTAGTTTTAAAACAGTCCAAATTACGTCCTGAAACTTTTTTGTATAAAATCTCAATCATAAATCCAAGATTTCCACAATTAACGAATCCAAGAGATGCATTGGCATAAATATAAAGCAGCATTAAAACTTTGCAGTTACAAATTGAAATCTTCGGTATGCCTTCCATAATTTGGTCACGTATAGAACCATTTTGTGTTGCATAGCTTGAATTGCAATACAGGAAGTGAATGTTTCACATCCTGTAATTCAACAGTCAATCACAATATCAGATTTGCAAAAACGAGCCAGACAAACTCCAAATCAGTAAAAGAAAAAAACTCTTTTATTCTTTAATACCATATATAATGCAACAATTGCATATCTTTGGCAAAAATAAACATTTATAAACCTTTTATTAACAGAGGTTAGCTTACAAAATCACAACTCAGGTTTGGTTTGCCATGTGTATGGCAGTGAAGCATGAAAAGATGGGAAACTGGCAACTGATCTTATGGGCAAATCTTCCATAATATAATAATAATAACAATAATAATAACAACAATAGGCAGATTCTGAAATTGGCTTTAGTTTTTAAAACTCCTGCCCGGTTCCCTCCCTGCATTAATACTTGCATTCAGAATTAGAACTCAGAACTACAGTATGTACAAATGGGTGAGGAAAAATTGGCATCCACGGTTAAAGTGACAAAGAAAATGCTTCACGAGGAAAGGCAGTTTTAATCTAATCAACTCAACATTAAACAGGAAGTCCTACTATATCAGTGTAAAGGGGCGATTGGCAGTAATAATTCACATGCTTGGGTATATAAAATTCTAGAGGAACCTCAAACAGAACACTTAAAAAGCCCAAACTTTATCCGACTGAAGGTCGAGTCACTGGTTACACACTGCCAGGCAAGTTTAGTGAGCAGCGACTTTGGCGATGTAAGGGAAGTGGAGTACGAGAAGTTCAAGGTGGCTGAGGGTCCAGAGGGTTTTACTAGTTCTGTTCTCAGTTAACATCCAGACATGCCGCTGCTCTTTCGTCGACACTGTAAAGTTCCCAGGATTCTCTAGTTCCCAGGATTCTCTGCTCTGAAGACGCTCGTGTCCTCCACACGGGTTTGCTTGTGGCTTCTGGTTTGTCTCTGAGTCGCACGGCGCTTGGACAAAAGCAGCATTGGCAAGAAATGACCGGTGTGGCGCCCCCTAGTGGAGCAACTGTCCTAAACATGGAAAACCTGATATTGAACAGGACACTGACCCACCATCCAACAGGGAGTAAAGAGTGGTTCAGTTTAGAAGTGGTTCACGGGTAGAATAGCCCGTGACTTTCACAAACAGAGAAGCCCGTGACTTTGATAGGGCATTACTAAGGTTTGAAAGCAAGCAAAAACTTGGCTGGTGCAAGGAATGAAATTGGAACTGTCACTCAAAACTGATGCACGTGATGAAAAGCCATTTCTTCAGAGCCGTCCGCCCGTCTCCAGCCGTAGACATGTGACCGTGACATCATTACTGCACGAAATACAAACCAGCGGTACAAAAATAAAAGAACTAGATATTTCGATCAACTAATTATTGCAATTCTCTTTGTATCTCATGATCCAAAATCAATGGCACTTTCAAATCCGCTTCTTTTTTTCTTGAATGGTACTCTACAATGAAGAAGCGTGAGCGATCCAGGGACTTGTAGAAACCATGCATTCCTTTTCAGTATAAATACGTCCGGATGAGTTGGATGTGGAAGCATGCAAAACCTAGTCCGTGTTTGTGTTCATCAGTTTAGTTGAGGCTGTGGAACTCCTTTACGCTGTGAACTCCGATTACGCGAGCCTTTAACTCAAAGCCTATAAAAATTAAGCACGTCAGTATGGCTTTTCTCTCCTGGGTTTGTATTGCCATATTTGAAAAGTTGAGCAGAACGTTTTTCCAGTTATTCGAAAACGAAAGGAAAGAAAACACCTCAACAATTAGAAAAGGAAGATACACCAAACCAGAAGAGAGAGGTTGGGCAGGCCACAGGAAGGAGTTTCAGATTAGGAGCAGGGCAGGGTTTATTTCCGAACAAGTTTCCTGCTCTTGCGTCTGGAGGCGACTAAACTGGTGCGAATGCCGGCGAGGTGTAGAAGCGAACCCGCGGCCTCCTTCAGCTCCTCGTCCACCTCGTGTCGAGACGCTCTCCGGCTTCTCTTCCCTGAACAAACGCCCTCTAGTGAACTGCGCGACCAATGGGCTCCTACTTCCTGATCATGGGTTGGGCCCAGGCTGAAGCTGATTGGCTGTGAAGGAGACGTCTGGCGAGGACAGGGAGGGATGGGCGTGCTGCTGTAGTTGTGATCCTGCTTTGGATCTCGACTCACCACCACCAAATCCCTTATAGACAGATCTATGGGTCCTTCTTGGTCATCTGGCAAAGACACAGTAGAAAATATGATTAGAGACAAAAACATGCGGCTGGAGAAAACATGTACGAAGTCAATGCGTCATATCGTTTTTTTTACACCAGGAATGTAATTAAAAATATATAGAGAATAGCTACTGTATTTTACAGACTGTAAGGTGCTCTTACAATGAAAAAAGTGGATAAAAAAAAAAAGTTCTAAAAAAAAATCTTACAAAATGTGAATCTAGATTACCTGTTAAAAATTGGTCGTATGTAAAATTTTAATTTATTCTTCATTTAGAACAGCTACCGCATTTTTCAGACAATACATAAAAAAAATTAAAAATCCATAATGTAGAAAAAAAAAAAACCTAAAAAAAAAANNNCTCAGAAGTGAAAAAATATTGTTATTAATTCATAATCTTTAATTATCTTTAAACAGTATGCCCCATAGTACCGTTGCTTCAATACAATGACAATATATGACTAAATTAAGTAAAAGACAAGTATTAATACAGTGTCAAATAGTCTGAATATAACGATAGGTTGCACAAGGATTATCTGTGCTTAATCCAGTACACGACTTCACATCGGATGGATGTAAATCAGCATCCATTAATCTCCCATTCTCCAAAAGTAATTTTCCTAACAAGCTTATCACAGGCACAAAAAAACTGCTTAAATAAAGGTGGCAAATCTTCATAATTTCAGCCAGTTTATAATGAAGCAAATAGAGATGTACATGCCAAGCGTGTGAAGAGATAACCAGATGCATGTTTATCGATTAAAACAAACCTGATGTGAAAAAAGGGAGGAAGGAAAAACAGAGAACAAAAGAATGAGGTGTTGGTGTGATGTTGGTCTCTTACATGAGTCAATGTTCTGCTCAGAGGCAGACTTTAACAGCATCATGGCAGTAGCAGCATCAAAATCACATTCTGTAAAGAGAAAGAAATCTTTGATGCACACAAATATTGCCTGTAAGTGTGTGTGTGTGTGTGTGTGTGTGTGTGTGTGTGTGTGTGTGTGTGTGTGTGTGTGTTTAAGTGAATGAGTCACTTCCACCCAGGAGCAAAACAGTCTCTCTCGCATTTAAAAGTACCAGAGCCTTGGTTGTCAAGGATACCAAACACAGGAAAGAGATGGCATCTCCGTGCGTGGTTCTGACTGCGGCTTCACAATGTGCGACAAGCGAAATGAGTTGGGATGCGTGACAGCCTTGAAAGTGTGATGGCAGATCGGCTAATGGTGTGTAAAATGTGAAACAGGTCATGGAGCTTCTGATTGGATAGATCAGAACTCTGCTCACCTTTAAGGGCGCAACCCTGCTCCGATGTGAAAAGATGATGAGGAGGCGACGAGGCACTGAAAGGAAACACAGCACCACAGTCAAATTGTGTTGCTGTTTAATAACAAAAACCTACTTTGCCTGGGGAAAAAAAAAACCCTAGAAAAGAAACAATGGCTTGATTGCTATATTGTAGCAAAGGCTCGGTCAGTAGAGCAGTGTTTGCAACACCAAGGAGGTGGGTTTGAGTCCCAAAGAAAGTGGTAACTACAATTAATCCAAGTCCCTTTGGATATAAGAGTCCTGTAAAAATAAAGCTTTAAAAATGTTTAATAAATGTTTAGAAATGTTTAAAAAAATGTTTTCAAGAAAACAAAAATGTTATACAAGTATGAGCATTAAAAACACAGTCACCTACTTATCAACTTCATTTCCGAGAATCCCTTCCTCAGAATGTCCTTGATTTCAAGTATCATTCATTTCAGTTCAAGGGTTTATTCATTTGGCGTCTTGTCTTTCATAGGTCAGATATTGTCTCTGTTCTGGTGTTTTTTAGAAAGTGTGTTCTTGAAAAAAAATCTGCTCACCAACTATGATAAAATAACCTTAAAGCTCTGCAATCCTGCAATGTTTTGATGCAGACCGCCGCTTGAAAGCTGAAAGATCAGCGTACAAGTTTGGATGCTCAGTAACGTTTAAGACTGACGCTGAAGTGGAGTTAGAAGCTTCTCTGGATCAGTCCTGTATTCTTTGCCTCCTCGTCTCCAGCTCCACAAGCCGCCTTGTTGAATCCAAAAAGGTGACGTTGTCGCTTTGCGGGATTCCACACAATCGTCCAATGATAAGGTTAGCTTCTCGTCAACCAGATCCACTCCCAGGTTTTGCTTTATTATCGGTCTCCCTGAAGAAGAAAATTAATTTCCTTCCCATCTGTCACCCAGGGTGAGTTGGCTAAAAAAACGAACTTTCAACAGAACAGCCAAGAAAGCCCTGAGAAAGCAGGCGAAGCCCTCGGACATCTCCTTATCTTAATTTCAAGCACATGGTCTGACCACTGACTCCAGCAGGGGTCTCCACACCTCACACGCCACAGACACTGTGCTCTGCTTTCTCACAGGGTCTTGGTTGCAGATGCTGGGGACTCTTACGGACTCATATCGCTGCCCTTTACAGTAGCTCTTGGACTTCTTCCCATCCCACTCCGGAACGTTAGGAATGTTCCGCTCATTGTTTTGGGCTTTTGATCCAATCCAAGTCATTGAATGAATGGAGTACGATCCAATGCCAATTTCTGAACTGATTTTAACACTCAATTAGGGGTGGGCGATAAGAGTTAAAATTCATATCACGGTATTTTTTAGTGTACAGACGGTATCGATGTTATATCACGATATTGTGGGGGGGTATTCTCTTTTTTATATAAAGTACAAAATTAAAACTTAAGGGGAAACCTGGAGAAGCAGCTGTCATTTTATAATACTGTATATCTATTAAAAGTAGACATTTATTTATTGAAAGTAGACAAACCAGGCATTTATTTGTAAAAACATTTAAAATAAATGGCCTGCGGTCTATCTTTTAAGAGAGAGAGATAGACAGTGACAGTGAGAGAGAGAGAGAGAGAGA
>CM051500.1:5605482-5620520 GCA_028031935.1 Paedocypris micromegethes | reverse complement strand
GATCAGGCCGAGCGGTTCTCAGCAGCACTACCAACAATTCCATTTGCGCGATAAAAAAAAAAAGAGTGAAGCTGATTGGCTCCAACGACTCGATGACGAGCGATTAAAGGAAACCGATATTGCACTAATAACCGCATATTATAGCTGAATGTGTGCTTGAGAGACGACCTGAATCAATGAAGAGTTCAAGTTTACTGAATACACCAATTCACCCAATCGGATTCCAGCTCCATATCAAGAGCCGCACTTGAAGCGAGGCCACAGGAAGTGTGTGTGACGTCGAATCAGCAAACACTGGAAATACGTTTGCTTGAGGAAATGACACTTCAGAAACGCCAAAGACAAACTTCTGCAAGGTTTTTTATTGTCATTTTGGGACCTTTAGTTGCACTAAAGGTCCTTTACAAATTAAAAAATCCATAGCGCGTCTTAAAATTGGAAATTAGATTAGAAATTAGTTAATGGAAAAACGTATTAGACGACTAATTCTCACATTCGCAAATTGTTCAAACTAAAAGGTGCAAAAATGTTAAAAGAAATGCTTTTTTTTAAATAATTCATATGTAATTCATATGTAATAAACAAAATACGGTACATATTGTGTTGCAATAGGCGGTTCAGAATTTGCGTAATTGCTTCATCGTAAATCAAAAACGACAGACACAGACATCAAATCGTTCCATGTCGTTTTCATTCTCTGGCTTACGCAAATCAGACATGTTTCTCGCCTTGACGAAGCATTTCCGTGACCTCAGGAATGCAGACAAACGGTGAATCTGAGCTGCGATTAAGAAACGAAACACGATGACATAAGACGCCATCGCACTAGTAACAGCTCCAAAAAACAGTTGAGATAAAATCCACCCCGTAACTAAACTCCACTCCTGGTTTTACCTCGAGCTCTCCGCATTCCCAGCTGAAGAAGAGCACAGACAATGAAGCCGATGCGAGAGAGAGTGAGAGAGAGAGAAAACTCACAATGATGACACGTAAGTGCAAAGAGCGATTAAGGATTTACTTTCAAAAGGGCCTCCATTGATCTTTTTTGATAGACCTGCAATAAATCAAACCAGATTGACTCACATGAGAACGGAGCCTAATCCTCGAGTCAGATCCAGAAGAACTCAAACCAAACCAGCTGTTAATTTGGGCTTTACAAGATAAAGCAGGCCAAAGCCAACCTGATGTACCCCAGGGCAGGGGCTTACATCATCTCTGGAAAGCAATCAACTTATTGCCAGTTCGGAGAGGTGCACACTGGGAAAAATCGAGAAAGGCGGAAAGGACGAGAGAGTAAGTGAAGGTCTGAGGAAAAAAAAAAAAATCAAGAGGCTGGGAAATAAAAGGCGAAAAACGTACAAGCCTTGGGTTACAAAAGTCCAAATGATGAAGCCATGCTAAAGATATACGAGCAGAAACATGAGAGCCAGGCGGTGACGGCCCCAGCTATTTCCCAACCAAGCACCCTATAATTTCCCTTCAGAGTTGGCTCCATGCCCGTGGTCAGTGCCACCTTAGTCTTGCCCAGTCAACCGCACTCCGCCATGCCAATTAAGCTAGTTATTTTTGCTTGAGTTAAGTATTTATCTTTACCAAACTCAACCTCTTCTATTCAGAACTTTCTGGTACTTTCATTGAACGTGGTATTCAGCAAGGAAAAGTCGCACAATTTACAAACAACGTTACGATCCAATTTGATTGGATCATTACGGCAGCATGAGTTAGGTGACGTGAGAAAAACAATTGGTTTAGTAATAACGTGTATAACGGTGAATTAATGTAAATGATGCTGCAGTCACCGAACTGGAGATGATACCATTGTGTGAACAGAACTAATCAGTATCAGGTGTGTTTCTGCTTCGATCAAAAGGATGAAGATGATACGTTTTTTGATAAGTTTCACCTGGATCAGGAGGTGGAGCTAATTAGTCTCTGGTGTGTTTCAGCTGGATCAGAGGGTGGAGCTCTTTAGTCTCAGGAGTGTTTCGCCTGAATATGGGGGCGGAGCTAATTTGTCTCCACTTACAATTTTCAACTCAACTTAGTCTGAACTCAATATACACAAGTTGCCTTACAGAGAACTTCTGTAAAGTTTTTTTCCTCTTCAGTATTATTGTCTGTTAAGAAATGTTTTGTGTGTTATTTGTCTTGTTTTCCGGCAGGTGAACAATTAATGAGCTTTAATAAACAAGCATCGTTATCAACTGTTATCATCAATATTCTCTCTTATGTGCGTGATGTTCACTGATGCTCAAAAACGTGCAATGGTCACAGTATAATATTATGACCAACATGTTGAAACATACACCACCACCCTCTAATAAAAGGTCACCATGACCTCTCCTAATAGAGGATTTACGGTAAATTACTATATATTACTATAGTAATATTACTACATATAACTATAAAATGATGTATCGTCTATACATTTAATTAAAAAAAAAAGTATCAATTTAAGAATCTGTATTGAACTGGAATCTGTATTAAATGGCTCGGACGGATTAACAACCTATCAAATGATCCGGATGTCCCGCCATTTCGATTAGAAGAGTCCGATCACGAGTGCGGAGACGGACATGCAACACACCCAGACATGCAACAGCTCATTAGCTGCCATGATCTCGCTTTAATGTTCTGTTTACGACACACAACCAGATCAAATCTGAAATCCAATTGCAGGCCGGACCAGGGCCTTTCACTCCTGTTCTGAGGGAGCCTTGAAGAAAGCCAGGCGTGTCGTCTCTGGAAAGTGTCCAGGGGAAGCTGGAGTTTAGGAGTCCAAACAAACCCCAGGTGAGGTGAGAGTTAAAGCAGGAGCCCAGTTCCCACCTTCCTCCGACACGCCTCGCGCACACAGGGATCACCTAGACTTTAGGCTCTGCTTTACCCAGCCAGAGTGAGCCTGGCAGGATGAGGGTCTTTGACACACATGTGCACACCCATGTAAAGAGTCTGGTGGGCTTGCG
Organism: Paedocypris micromegethes; assembly: GCA_028031935.1. Taxonomy (NCBI): domain Eukaryota; kingdom Metazoa; phylum Chordata; class Actinopteri; order Cypriniformes; genus Paedocypris; species Paedocypris micromegethes. Next base: position 5,617,554 of record CM051500.1, on the reverse strand, counting down.
GTGGTCTGCTGCACATACTATCTTTAGGGCTTGTTCATGGTCCTGGCGTACCCCTCCTCCTCCTCCTTCTCCTCTCATGCCTTCTACCACGGGGTCACACTTTTAATTACCCAGAAGCAGTAATCCCATCAGACAGATGGCAAACAGACCATCCCATGATGACTTTATGCCCAATTGAATCATTACTGACGTTATTTGCTAAATTACAGAAAAACGCAACCAAACCGCCGAGCGGTAAAGCAGCGAGCGCAGATGTGCTGTCCTCTCAAGCATCTGTGACAGAGATCAAGAGCGCGTGAAGACGAGAAGCACCGGCCCGGTTTTAAACGAATAGTATTCTGACCGAGGTGAGCAAACAGCAGAAGTTGAGGAAAGAAAGAGAACCAATGTCATTTCTGGTACGGTTTGGAAAACCACCAGAGTGACGAGGTTCCTTGTTTAAAAGAGGCAGAAGGTTTGCTTTATGGGTTTCGCTTGGAACCACCATTTGTCTTTTGGGAACATCCTCAGAATCCACTCATTCCAAGCACTGAGTTGAAGTCCAGGACCTTGAAGCCAGAGAGCATTTATCCTCACTCCCACTCCGTCGTTCCCCGTTCTTTTCTTCTGCCTAGGACTTCTGTCAACAATTAGTGGTTACCTCTTCTCCAGTCCCTGACCACAGCACACTGAGCGTTAAACTATGCAACCTTCCAATAAGCCCTGCACATAAATTACAGGTTGCGCTATCGTCTGGGAGACAGGCACACTTTGGTTTAAATAAAAACCCAATCGGATCAAATTGTGATCAAGAAAATGGCTACAAACTTCTTAACCGGTGAGTTATCTTGCGGATTGAAATCTAAGTCAATATAAAGACGCATTTTCGTTTGCGATCCAGCTAAATTTGTCATTTAACAAAAAAAAAGCACATAATAATCTAATTAATTTATCACTCATTCCAATTATCATTTTAGAAAATAATTTGCCTGATTTAGGCTAAAAACTTTGGCCAAGTATAACCGTCAACAACTTGTGGAAAATAGGCACCAAAGTGACTCCTAGGTTTCGAACCTAACCTAACGTTAATTAAATGGAACAAGATTTACAAAAAGTATCCAACTCCAACACAACTCCCTCAAATGACTATAGATTCGTTACGTGCAACATCAACTACCGCAATACACTCATCAAAAGTGCACAGAACCAATTACCGTAATGTCTAGAGTAAGAGTCCAAGAGGAAACTTGGAAGCAGAAACTTGGAAGCAGATGCATTCCAAGATTCAAGAGCATAATTAATCGCAAAAAAAAATGATTGTAAAATTGCGTCTAGAGTAGCTAGGCTGTACGGTCCAGTCATTATCTGGAGCGCAATCTGCTCATCAGGACAGTTTTATGCAAAGTGACGATACCCTAACTCGCATATAATTTGCATATTATCAACAGGTTCCCAAAGTATAAGGTTGAAGATTATTTATAGATGCCAGGAAGCATTTCAGCTCTAAACCATCTCGCACGGTTCAATCTGTGAGCCGGTAAGTCAATGAGAATATTCCTGGCCGGACCGGTCAGCTGTCATGTAGCCTGGTGTTAATGGACCTCTGATTGGAGCGTGTTCTGGCAGGACGTGGGGGTGTCGTATTCTGGGCCGGGTGGCTTCTCCAGGGCCTAACAGTAGAGCAGTAAATCTGCGTTCATCCGTCGGAAAACAAGCCACACCATTACACAACACTAACATTTTCCGTTTCATAAAACACAACGATGGAAAGACAAAATGACGTCTTTGTGCTCTGGGACGTTTAATTATTGTTTCATAGCTCCTTAAGGGGAAAGGAAGAGGGTCAGAGGCTTAAGACAACAACCATGCCACCAAATCCAATTATTTTAAGCCCGGCTTGAATTAGTTCATAAAGCGTAGCTGTTTAAAACACTTGCCCGCTGCTTGGCCCTGATGAGGCCGTCGTCTTCCCCGCAAACCGGAGCAGTTGTGACTACAGGCACGTCTAGGGCTGTAAAGTGATCCAAGCAGCATCATAAAACGTCCACCATGTTTTTTTTTTTGCATAGGCTACTATTGCAAAGGCTGATGTCTGCAGTTGTTCTTAAATATGGACATTAGATATGTGGCAGTTGCGGAGCAGTGGTAGGGAATTGGACCAAGAGTTTTCCGGTTCTAATCTCGGTCCAGCCCTCCACACCACAGCTTAAGGCTGCCCACTGCTCCAGGTTTTCCCAGCTCCGGTATTATGAATTATATTATAATATAATATATTATCCCAGATACGGTCCCTAGTGGCCATACTGACAGACTCACTCATTAAAACTTTCTTTAGATTAAAACGGCAAGAAAAACCAAAAAACTTTGCGAATAAAGCAAACAAGGGCGTCGTAAAGGCCTTTCGAAAATCTCCCAGAGTGACTAAACGGAAAGTTCCTCAGACACCCAGCAGGATTTATGATAATTCCTCATCAGAAGGCTGGAGCGTGGAGGAATCTGAGGAGAAGTTAACGCAGATTGAACCAGAGAACTGGATCCGCCGAGTTTCAGCTCCGTCGTAATGACACCAACGGAATTTCCAGCCAGCGTGGACGTCATCAAGACGATCTGACCGCAAACAGCAACACGAGTGCTTTCCCTCAAGTGTGCGGTGGCTGGACCCGGTCCCCCAGCAGAATGTGTTGAGTGTACGAGTGTGTGAGGCTGAGGGTCCGGCAGCAGCTGTGAGAGAAGCACATGGCCAGCTGCTTCCTCACCAGTTCCAATTTCCTGACCTCTCCGCCTGAGAAGCTCAGTCAGGTGACCAGCTCTTAAAGCAGCCTCGCTACACACAGGCCGTATTCACCGAGTTCCAGGCCTTGTGCTGTCGAGCTGTTCATTTTGGATAAACTCTGAATCTCTAGCTGTTCCCCAAGAGCTGACCACCATCTTTGCCACCAGTAAATATTTGCTTCGACGGCAACGACAACAGCATTTTTCAGACTAAGGCGCTCTAAAAATCCTAACAAATGTTTAAAAAATAAGTGTGTCATGTACTCCTAAAAACTATTTGTGCCTTATTTGCGAAAACAGATTACAAAATAAGACGTTTTTCTATGGTGCGCCTTATAGGCCACAAAAAACTGTGGGTTTTCGCTCCAAATTGCTTTTAAATCTATTATCTTTTGTTTTGTTTATTGTTCATTCTTATGTTTTATATTATGTTGCCTGTCCTTTTCTATTCCAATGTAACACTGGTATTAAACTGTTAATAGTTATTTTGTACCATAGTAGTCTTTAAATAATTTTCACAGAATGTAAAAAACATTACCATGCTTGGTGTGCGTGACAAACTAAATTTTATGACTTAAATGGTGCAAAATTTGACCAGGAGCAGAATTGGTAACACTACTGGACGTTTCCTGTCGAATATTGATAGGAAATGTTATAATGACGTTGGTTTTCAGCTCTGTTTGTCTCTAAAAAAAACCCAAAGTGTTCTAGAACTAGAACTAAATCATATATATTTATGATTTATATTTAAGTGCAATGAAAGATAGAAAATATAAAACAATATTAGCTGTTTATCCCTGACTAAGCCTTCTCAATACATCTTAAAGTCTGAACAACCTTAACAACAGTGTAAAATTTTGAAAATATTGCGTGAAATAATTAGACATAATAACAATCCCAAAATGTATTTTTCATAACCTATAGATAATAAAGCTATATTATAATTCTGCAAAATTATATATTACTGGACATGGACAATAGGTAACATGCAAATCTTATAATACAAAATAATTACAAAACCATTTAATTACAAGGCCACTTTTGCTGGTCAAAAAAAGAGCATTTGCAATTTTCTCATCTGTTATTGGCTCGTACTAGTGATGTTTTCTTCTCATGTGGTTCTTTGTTTTCTTAAATTCAAAGCATATTTAACAGAGGGCACTTTAGTTTTAGGCCTAAAATCTTCTGGTCACAAGTCAAACTATCTACACTGGCCAGGTATTTTGGTTTTTCATATATCATCAACATTCAAAATAAAAGTTGAGAGCGTTTCCATTCCCCACATATTTGAACATCCTACAATGTTGAAAAATGAATTCATGAGAAAAAGCGAACGAATCTCTGCAAAACGCAGCTTTCCAACTTACAAGGACAAACAGGGCGATATGCATTTTGGTACCCGACGGGATGAAACAAAGGCCCTGGGACGCGGAGCCGTGCACAGCCGAGCCACATGGAGATGGAAGCCGAGTCCTGATTGAAGACCCTGGGGTGCGTCCGGCCACGTTCCGTGAGCCGCCTTACGGAGCGGAACCCTCTTGCTGGCTCATTTGAAGAGCAATCCTGCTCTTTTGCTCTCAGTGCATCTTTTTGTCATTTGAGAGCTCATGGCCCATTTGTATTATCCACTGAAACGACAGGAGGAAGTCGAGGAGGAGGAATGATGGAGGGGGGTGAAAAGAGTCATCACAAGGAAACAACATTATGCTCACGTCTCCTACAAAACAGCTCTAGAAACCTAAACACAAAGCACGCACACACACACACACTCGCCTGCCCAGGCTAATGTGCCACGACACTCGTACATCACCCACAAATTGGCCAAATGAATTAGCCACGGCCCCTGGTTAGCGTTTCGAGCTTTAAATGGATTTTCCCTCTCCTGGCCTAGCCAATAATTGCATTTATCCATCTTGTTGAAGCCCAGTTTACACACTTGCTAACATCATGCCAATCCAGGCAACATGTTATGCTCCGATGGCAGGGGAGGAGGAGATTTGTCATTGGATCATAACAGGTAATTCAAACAACAATTAGTTCAATGACTCCGCCGTATGTCAATGTCTGAATCCACCGCGTGCGGGGCTTGATGGAGCAAATGGGGTCTTACATCTCTGCCTCAATTGTCGTTTTTTCTCCTCTCTCTCTCTCTCTCTCTCTCTCTCTCTCAATCACTTTTCTCTCCAAGACAAATAGAGTTCAGCGCCTTTAGAACTGCTCAGCTTTACTGCTAGGCACTGGTAAACAACAGTCTAAGTAAAGACGAGTCAATGCGGCCCACCACCGCGGCCCCCGTCTGACACACAAAGAGATGGGCACGGGACTTGTGTACGAGGCTGTTTGCAGGGGTCTTCTGTGCACACACACAAGTGTTTGAACAGAAGTGCATTAGAGACTCCGGAGGCTAAGCAAACACTCCAACATCCTTCCAAGAACCCGGCACAGGAATTCATGCGGTGACATTCTAAACCACAACTAAGACCTTGGCTAAGAACGACTGTATGAATTCCTTCATTTGCCTTTTACAGTCTATACGCTATCAACAGTCTATACTCACTTCACCGCCTATACACGCTTCACCGTCTAAATGTAGTTCTTTGTCTACACTCTCCCCACCGCTTATAATCTCGCCAATGTCTATACTCTCTCCACAGTCTATACTTTCTTCACCGTCTATACTCTCTGCACTGTCTACACTCACTTTACTGTCTATACACAGTCTACACTCACTTCACCATCTATATACTCTTTGCCATCTATACTCACTCCACTGTGTGTTCTCTCCCCACGTCTATACTCTTATTACCTATACTCACATCTACAGTACATCTACAGCCTATATTCAAATTATATATCACACTACAGTCTATACTCTACCCTTTATACTCTCTTTACATTCTATACTCTCCTCGGTCTACACTCTCTCTACAGTCTATACTAACTTTACAGTCTATACTAACTTTACAGTCTATACTAACTTTACAGTCTATACTAACTTTACAGTCTATAATCACGTTGCAGTCTATACAGTGAAGTGAACCGTCGCTACTTCGCGGTTTGACTATCGCAAATTCACAACTTCACAGACTTTTTTCATTACGTATTGTAACGCGTCGGGTGATTCGCCAAAGTAATGAGGCAGAGGATGGGTAGCTCAAAATACCTGTAATGGGCAGTTTTGACCCGTCCGTGCAACCCGGGGGAGAGCGTTACAAAAGAGATCAATAAAACTACTAGCAAACAATGATTCGGCAAAACTAATACTAAAAAAAAAAATACTCAACTTCGCGTTCTCAAGCCTCCCGCCAGACAAACAACCTCATCACATTACTGCGGCCACAATATCTTAAAGGCGTATCACACCGTTACAGTATGTATATATTATAAAAAAAATATATTGCTTAACATTTGTGCCTATGTACTGTATGTACATACTGTAGATATCTGTACGTCACTGTAAAGGGCGGTTTGTTAGCAGTACTACGTAAAGGGAGAATTATAAAAGCCTGAATACAGTTTTAAATAAATACAGAAATATGGTGTCTCGACTTTGCAGATTTTCTGCTATTGCGGCCTGGTTTGGAACATATCTACCGCAATAAAGTATTAAGGGTTCACTGTACTCGCGTTACCTTCTATACTCATGTTGCAGTTCATACTCTACCATCGATACTCTCTTTACAATCTCTATTTTCTACCGTCTAGATTTTCTTTACATAATCTCTTTACCATCAACACTCTTTATCATATATACCTCTTTACCCTCCTTACCATCCGTATAGCATTGATGCCCCTTTTACCCTAGTTAACATTTATACTCTCTATATATATACTTTTTACTATTTATAGCATTCTTACATCTACACATTTTTCCATCTATACCCTCTTTGCCATCTACACTACTTTGATGGTCTATACGCGCGTTAAAGTCTATATATCCTTTTTAAAAATCTGTTCTTGCTTTGTCTGTTAGTGAGTTCAATATTTTGTGAAAAAAAAACAGCGTGCAATCTTTACTTGTAAACCTATTTATTGATGTCTGATGCTTGCACTGTAAATTCTCCAGTCTATAGTCTCCATTACCATCTCTTCCCTTTTCAACATCCACGTTTCGGACGAGTCAGCACAAACCTCGATTTAAGCAGCGAGAGCCTTCAGAGCCTCAGATGTAATACATTATTAGTTCATACAGTAACTTAACCATAAATGGTGGATGGTTTTCCTCACTGTCCTGAAATCTTTCACTCCGACGCCACCTGCTATTCCAAATCAGACGGTTTATCTTTATTGATATTTGAAAAATGCAAAGCACGATGGTCCATAAAGATACAGGGGCTGTAAAGCCGAAGATAAAGAAAAACTCCCTGTTCTAAAGGGCATCCGGATGAAAGTCACGCAGTCACAGTCACTTGACGATTCCACACTAGCGTTACTTGAACTAATTGCTGGCTAAAGAAAACAGCTTCGGGTCAGGATTAGTCTCTCTTCCCTGACATATCACTCCTACTCATCGCCAGATCTTTCCGTTCTCCAGATAGCCAGTGGAGAGCGGACGATGTTCTCCACAACTTGCGGGGCAATCATCATATCTGTTGGAGAATTACGCCGTTCAGATCTCAACCCTGCTAAAGGACATTGGGTGCAATCGGACGCCACATCTGGCACCTCTGGAAGCGGCGGATCAGCCCTGGGGGCAACCGTCCGACGATACACCTCCATTCAATTACACCCCTGGTTCACAATGCAATTGACAATTCGCTCAGCGAGGGAAGTCAATTCCCGGCGTTTTGGAATCGACCGCGCTGAGTGTTCACACCATCCTCTAATGAGATCTAACCAGCGACAGGTGATCCAGACTAATCCCGAAGGCTGGAAACACACAAACATCCCAACATTTCCTTCCCCGTCTGCTGAAGGCGTTGCGTGCCAGCCGGTGTAGACAATTCCGTCTAATTCGATGCGATTCCCCACGTGAGAATCATCCACCAAACTGGAATGCCACCGTACGACGAGGATAAAGCTAATCAGAGGAAATGTTATCTATATTGTTTGACAGCCGTTGGGCTGGATGAGGCTAATGGAATGACGGCTACGTGGCACGCGCCCGCTAATGCCATCACACACTGGTTTGTTCAGAGCTGGCGAGGGTTATCTCCAGATAGAAGAAGGCGAGTCCCCAAACATTTGAAAGCAAGCATAAAGTTCACAAAGCACCTATCTGGTTTTTCCCATATGCTAATATCGGCCTCATGCACCTCTAATCTTGAAATAAACCCAGATTAGCAGATTAATTCGCCTCTACCCTGGAAGAAAATCTACTTCACCTTTTGTTCGCCACTAAATGCAGCACCTTTGCGAGAAACAAGCATGCAATAAACTCATTAGTGAAGAGAAATGCGCGCGCACACACACACACACACACACACTCCAGGCCCTGCGCCGAGCTTATCCCTTGGCAATTAAAAGTTTAATTAGAAGATTAAAAATACATGGGCCGAGTTTTATCACCTATTACTTTGGCAATTATGTGCTTTAGCCATACAAAACGCTCCCAACATCTACAGGAATTAATGCAGATTATCGGCATAAACAGGATTTCATCATCGGAATAAACAGCAGCAGAGTCGAATCTCAATTTGCCATCGCTGCTAGAAATATAAATAAACTTGTCAGCGACGTCAAATTAGCTTCTTTATCAAAGAGCGACATGAATAATAAATACACAGGCAAAACAGTGGCCGGCCGCATTCATCTTTTTATAGAAGCTTCAGTAATGTAATGAAAAGGCCTAATGAAGACAACTTTGTCCTACTTTGCGGTTAAAATTAGATTGGTTTTTAGTTGCCTTCTTCACAAAGTTTTCCCAAGTTTCCGAAAATCGACAAGAATTTGCCGTCTGTTTGACATGCGTGATAATCAATGACGAGAATGACTTAAATAATTGACGTTACTAACGCCGTTACTTTATTCAGTAACGAGTATTCTGACGTAATGACTTTTTCCTCCATTTCAACGCCTTAAATGCGAGTTCAGCGTCAGCGTTGTTTCGCGCAGCAACTCTTGCGATTGAAAAAAAAAATTCCAAAAAGAACATCTTTGGCCAGGAACTTTTTAAACTACTAAACTCTGTCGGCTTTATCCATCGGACTCACATACTTTCCAGTCACGAGAGCAAGAACAGAACGTGAATCGCAGTATATATCATAGTATAGAACAGGTAGTAAAGGCACACACAAATATTTACCACAGTAGCGTGGTTTTAAGAGAAAGAGTGTACATTTTTGTTCTTATTGATTCCTTTTGGTAAACTGTTAAGTATTATATTGAGAGCGGAACACTTCTTGCTACACTATTTACTTTAGTGAGAAAGAAAACACTGTATGCTACACTATGTCTACTAGTTGAGTGACAGTTTTATTCGTTTATTTTTGGTGCATTCCTTAAGAAGCATAATTTATATTTAGACTTATTTTTGGCCAGTTGTGGTCTGTGCAATAAATATTAAAAGTTCCAAATCATCTATTGTGTTTTATTATTCACTAGGCTAATGATAATATTTATGAAAATGTATTGAATTTGATTGTGTCCTCTCACATATTAAAATAGTGTAGATTAATGTACAAAGCCTTATAATGTTTTTTTTTTTTATATTTAATGTCCATTTCATTAATTAAACATTTAATAATGAGAGCAGCCAATTTATTTGACAAATAAAAAAAAACAAATGAGTTTCTTTCTCCAGTAATTAGTTACTTTTAACAACTCAATTCCTTACTCGGGTACGATTTGTGAGAAGTAACTAGTAACCAATCACTCTTTTAGAGGAACATTCCCAACACTGGTGATGATGAACACAAGGCCTCGGTCTTCACTCCATCCATCACGGCGAGAAGGGAGAGAACATGTGTCTCTGCACTTTGGCCGGGCCCGGGCGCGTTCCAATCCAAACAAAGGCCCGGTGCGACCGAATTCCTCCGGCGTCACTCAAGTCTCGGCTGGAAAACCTCCAGCCGACATTTTGATGACAAGGCAGGAATTCGGAAGCGCGACGGACGTTCTACTAAAACAATAAAAGCAAGGTGGAGGAGCCACTAGAAGAGGAGAATGCCACACACACGGGCTGTCCGTCAAACGTGACTATAAACTTGTCACCTCCTCCTCGCAGTTTTCCAGTCCCTGCTGTGCTCCTTTTTCCCGTCTGGTGGAAGATAAATGTGAGGCCTGCGAGCTCCATTGTTTGGACATCTAACCGGGAACTGTCGCCGCTCTCGTTGCCCCCACATTAGCAGCAATTATTCGCCCTATTCAGCTTGTCTTTGTGCATCTCCCTCCTCTCAGACGTCCAGCTCCCCCACTCCGCTTCCCGCTTCTGTCTGTCAGGTGAACTTCTCTTTAATAAGGACGGAGAAATAAATAAACAAAGCACGGTTCCGCTCTTCCTTCCGGTAAGCTGAAGGAAATCAGGAGGATTCTAGTGGAGTCGCATCTACTCGGAATAAGTCCAGACTCAATCCGTCGCATTTTTCATATAGACCGTTTTGTTGATGTAATATCGGGAATATTTCTCTGTTAAAATGTGGTTGAGAAGTTACGGGCTGTGAAGATGAATGTAAAACACATGTCAGAGACTCTTTTATGGGCAAGAAGGATTTATGAAGTTATGAAGCTTCAATTTCTATATTACAAGTTCCAATACAAAAAATCACTAAAGAATACATTTTAGTACATTAATATGAATGGACAAAGCTCAAGAAGCCAAGGCTCTTTATAATCATATATATATAAAGAAATAGAAATCTATCTATCTATCTATTCATCCATCCATCCATCCATCGGTCTATCTATCTATCTATCTATCTATCTATCTATCTTTTATCTATCTATCCATCCATCCATCCATCCATCCATCATCATCCATCCATCCATCCATCTCCATCTATCTTCTATCTATCTATCTATCTATCTGCCTATGTGCATATGTCTACATACAGTGTATATACGTAAATACATATATACACCATATACACGTTTTTTTATTATATTAATATGATAACATCTAAGATTTTATTTTGTACAATCATTTTGTACAAATACTTGTGTTGACTGGCATTTTCTTCCATCTGTTTTGTCTAAATGCACGCCTTTAATAATCACTTTGAACAAATGATTGAAACCATACTATTCCGACGCATCTAATCCCACTAATAGCCACTTAAAAAAAATTCCAGCACACGTCCCGCGTGTGAAATGTGTGTGACGGCGTCGAGGGGCTTGATTTGTATTATTCACTGACAGTGGGATCTTTGTGTGGCGCGGGGGCTCCACAGCCACAGCTGCTCCGTCAATGCTGGATTTACCAGCGCGTTTATCGCCTTTGCCGCTTATCAGACGCAGGTTATAAATACACGTAGCAAGTGCATCTGTAATAACAGTCCAATTCATGACCAGGCCATTCCACCACCAGTAAAGACATTCATTCAGTTTATAACTACTGTAAAGATGTATAGTATATTAATAAAATTATATATTGTAAATATATATAAAAAAGTATATACTGTAAATAATGTATTTATTATAATACGTGTTTTATTCTAATACAAAACATGAGTTGTTTTATTGAAGGAATTATATACATATAGTCTGTGTATTTACATACTGAGAGACAGAAAGACTGAGCAGTGAGTGAGAGAGAGAGAGAGAGAGAGAGAGAGAGAGAGTAGAGAGAGAGACGGACAGTGAGTGTGAGAGGAGAGAGAGAGGAGAGAGAGAGAGAGAGAGAGAGAGAGAAAATGATAAAAAAAAAACAGTAACAGGCATAAAATGAGTGGAAAAGATAGAAGGCAAAACAGGAGCAAGAAAGCGAATAAAAAGAAAGGAAATTAGACGACGGGAGACAAGAAAAAAAGCTAAAAACTATTTTTAAATAATGACAGTATGAAGTATGAACTATTTGGCATTAATAATATGTATTGTGCAATAATAATAATACTACTGAATATGGGAAAAATTCAATAGAATATAAATGAGGTATTTAATTGGCTATATTTTACAATATGTAAAAAAAAAACAGCTTATAAACAACCACATAATGTATTGTGCTCCTTAACTTGCACTCCACGTTCATGAGAGTGAATGAAACCATGAAGGAAAACAAGCATAAGGAAGAAGAACCATCAGTTTCTCACACACATGACGAAACCATCACAGCCCAGACAATAGAAACAACAGCGTGCACGGAGAAAAGAAAGGAAAAAAAACGTCTCGGTAAATATTTACAGCACAAATCTTTTCCATTCATTTACCGAGGACTAACAAAACCGT
>CM051500.1:5584325-5597614 GCA_028031935.1 Paedocypris micromegethes | reverse complement strand
TGTGTGTGTGTGTGTGAGACAGCAGTGTATTATGTATCATTGTTGCAAAAAAACAATTAGTATTTGTATATAATTAGTATCTTTCTGGCTTTTTAGCTTTTAGTTTGTCTGAAGGGTCAAATTGACCCGAAGATTATCTTTGTAACAAAAACATGTAGCAGGCGTTACAAATATGTAAACCAAGCAATTTTTGTTTATACGTAGATTACACTAACTAAGACAAGCAGGAGAAGTTTCAAAGTGAAAAAATCATTTGAAGTATTTTTTAAATAATTTTAATCTTTGAAAACGAGTCAATTTGACCCAAACATAATAGGAGTGTTAAAGTCCTAAAGTGTCCACAATTCTATCCATCCTTGGTGTCATGAACTCCATTCCTCAGACGAGTGTTTCTGTCATCTTGTGTTTTTTCTGTATAGTTGTATATTCTCTGATGTTCCTTCTGTTTCAGTCATTCGTTACGTTGCATAATGTTTTATCATTTGTTTCCTGACTATATTAAAAGCTCTTTAATTGAAGTTAGTGGGTCTTTTGTCTTCTTCTGCATTTACGTTATAAGAATGGGGCTTTTAGTTTGAAGGATAAATCAGTTTTAAATGAAGTACGTAAATAATCAATGTACATAATAGTGATTATGATTTAGTTATTAAGGAATCCGTGTGTTTAATGTCATGTGTAATCTGGTTATTCTTCTCCATAAAATCTATAAATGTTGTTAATTAAATAGCGTAACATATACATTACATGGATTAAAAGCACAAAACCAGAGAGAAGTATTCAGATGTTTCAGTGCGCATGAATGATGTGGTGACTAGAGCTGGTTTTTGTGTGTTTGTTCTGCAGTTTGTGGATCAAGGACACGTGTAAAGCTCCTTCCTGGGCACGACGCAGGAAACAGCAGGCCATTTCCCAGACAGAACCAGCCGGAAAAGTTTCAAGATCAACTGCAATAAGGTGTGAGAATCCAACAGTGTGTGATTGAATTGCAGAATATTGTTATCTTACGTATTGTAATATACCATATATTACCGTATATGAAATTCTGGCAGATGATTAAAGAAGCTTTTGAAGATGTAGGGTATGTTTTACATCTGCACATACAACTAAATATTTTTTTTTAATACTGTGAATAAAGGGAATGTGAATGATTGTCAAATTTCAAACCAGGAAACGTGAAGCTTTCTTCGAAATGGCCGTTTGTACATGTTAATCACATTTTCAGATTTTACCGTGAGACAAATTTGCATTACGCTCCATGCCTGTCCTCTGAAAACTCGGCCAGTCATTCTGCAGAAATTAACAAATAAAGCTGGTTAAATTCAAGTTCAAGTTCAAGTATATGGTGCTTTTCTTATTAAAAAATTATTTACTAATTGAGAACTATTCACAGTCTCAAACAGCAGAAGTAGAAGAAATGAGCAGTTTATTAAGCAGAAGCATCAGGAACAACACTAACTTCTAATATTCATATTTCTATTTCTATTTAAGACAAAGCAACAATTCAAGTTCAAGTTTGATTTATATAGAGCTTTGCTTAGTCCAACACAATTAACTAATTAATAGTTAATTATTATAAAATTCTTTCCTAACTAAGAACTCCTCACAATACATTCATATTTCTATTTATATTTAAGACAAACCAACAATCTGTGCGCCTTTGACGACAATGGCTAAGAAAATTACACTGATCCAACCATTTCCTCCCGCTTACTCCATTTCTGGGTCACATGGAGCTGGAGCCAATCACAGCAGCTTTGGGCCTGAGGTGGGACACACCCTCTGGATTGGTAGCCAATCGTTTGCAAAGCAGGACACACTTTTTGTAAGTTTTTCTTGTACTCTCCCTTAACAAGTTTTGATTTGCTGGCGATGTTTGTCACAATTCGTGATTTATCGGGAAAATGAATTGTGGATTTTCTGAACCACTTTTAGTAAACTGTGTCTAAGCCTGTGATTATCCATCAGCTTCACTTCGTCTTCTCTCTCGGACGCTTCTGCTCATTTTAGCCGCTGATTGTGACATTTTGTAAGAGTTATTGCACCAACCAACATGTTGAAAGAGTTTTTAAGGAAAGTTTAGGGCTTAATCTATAAAAATAACACGTTTTGGGTCTCCAGAAAAGTGTGGAGATGTAACGACAGTTCTACACGCAGAATAAAAACCTGGTTAGCCTTCAAATCTACTGCTGCATGGAACAAGCAATTAGGCTCCATTTCACAAGTAAAAAAGAGCTTTTATTGATCATTTTTTACCTGTTTTGTTTCCTTGAAGATGATACAAATCCCCATTGATGGCAAGGAAAGGACAACGCTAAATACGCTTCAGTGTCAATGGCTTTGAAATTAAACCAAGTTCAGATCGTGCCATAAACGTAATCAAGTGGAGTTTTATTTACTAGAGGCCTTTCACTGCGTCTTTTGTAGACGAGTGTGTTTATTGTAAAGCACGAGTGCCACTGACTGATTTAAACATCGTATCGATTATCAACCTTGAGCTCCACTTCACATAAAATGCAGCATCATCTTTATACACAGAACATATTTCAGGAGCTAAACAAAAGCGAGTTGAAAGAAAAAGCAAAAGTAAATGAAGGCGAGTGAGTTTGTCAATATGGCCACTAGGGACCGTATCAAACTTTGCTCTGCATTTAAGATAAGAAGGACTTTATTAATCCACTAGGAGAAATTGTACAAAATGTTTCTAAAATTGTCTTAAGAATTCTTAGTGTTCTACAGCAAAAAAAACCTGAGAAAGAAAGAAGTTTTACATAGAAACGTATAGAGACAATTTAAATGACAATAGTGAAGGCAAAAAATGCAAAGAGCTAAGAGAACAAATGAAAGAAACAATAAATAGGTTGTGCAAAAATACAACTGTGCAAATAAATACAAAAAAAAATAAAATATAATAGTGTAATTGTGACAAGACAAAATATAACGAGCAATTTCAAATCCAACCATCCAGTGAAGTGAACACACACCAACCCGGAGCAGTGGGCAGTAGCGTTAAGCTACTGGGGATCAACCAGGAAGAGAAAGCTTTTCTTCATATTAACCACCACAGGAAAAACTAATTTTCTCCACGGGCCGAACATCCCGTCCGCTCACTGGGAAATGAATTCCACTTCCTAGTTTTTGTTCATTAACCATCTCTGAAACGCATCATGCGCACAGATCACATCACAGTATATTTTATCAATATTAATAAGGATAGGAAAACTCCACTGGTTATTAAGAGACTCCCCATGCTTTGATTTAGACCATTACTAACGCCTCTGCATCTTTAGATTAAAAAACCGACCTCTTTTATTTAATAACATTAAATCCTGGCATGTCTCTTCTAAAAGCTTTAATAAGACAAAGATAAGATTTGCATCCCCATACAAGTGTCTTTTTCAATTGATTATGAAGCCGCCATTGATGTGTGAGAAATTGATGTTTTCCTCTGTTCTTAAGGGGCTCTAATAGAAAGGGTGGGATTTGAGGAGGAGACTTTGCCACTTTGATCTTCAATCAGTAAAAATTCCCACTTCTTCTTTGTCAGACTATATTTGGTAAATAACGGTGACAATCCATGTGCTTTAATAAGATGAAATGACAGGAAAGAAAGGGCTGGGAGGGAGGGCGAGTGAGACGGAGGCTGGTTTGATACGGCGGTGTTGGGGTCACAGCTCTGCTCACGTCCAGCTGAAGTCCCAACCAACCGACATGAAGCCCCTCATGAGTCCCACACCACAAATGTAGATCAATGACTGTTCAAACGCGATTCCAAGACAATTGAATGCATTTGTAAAAATCTAAATCTATCTTTATCTTTATCTAAATTTATTATTTATTTATTTATTATAAATCAATTTATTGCTCTCACTGTGGTTCTATCCATCTATCTATCTATCTATCTATCCATCCATCCATCCATCCATCCATCCATCTATCTATCTATCTATCTATCTATCTATCTATCTATCTATCTATCTATCTATCTATCTATCATCTATCTATCTATCATCCATCCATCCATCCATCCATCAATCCATCCATCCATGTTTGTCTATTTATCTATTTATCTGTCTGTCTACCTGTCTATCTATCCAACCAACCAACTCCAAACTATGCAATCTGCCTGTCTGTTTGTTCATCCATTCATTTACCTATCTAACCATGCATCCTTCTATACATTCATCCATCCACAAAAAGATCCGTCCAAAAAAACCCATCCAAATCCATCCATCTCTACCTCCATCATAATGTCCATTCCTCCACCCATCTATCAAGCATCAAGAGGAAAAACACATTTTTTCCAAAAACGTTACCTGTCTTGAACACACATATTATACACCAGTTCACAATTTTTTTTCTGAGATGACTGTAGCACTTTTGATCTTAAAACAAAAAAAAATAGACTCAACAGCTCCACATTAAACACAAGCAAATAAATATCAGCGAGGAATAAAGAAAGGAAATAATGATGACTACCAGCAAGCAGAAGGAGTGTTGGCCAGGTAGAGAGAGAGAGAGAGAGAGAGAGAGAGAGAGAGGGAGAGGGTCCGCAGCGGGGGGCATCAGGGGCTGGGGGCTGGCTCCAGGCATTCGGGGGGCATGCAGGGATTTACTCGCAGATCAACAATAGCACACTCGATACGCCCCGGTGGACGGGGAAACCTGATCCAGCTCCTCACATGTGAGTCTGAATTTACAAATGTTTACATCCTTTAAGGTAAAGGGAAGGAGTTGTCGATCCTGCTCAATATTTGCAATGAGCTCCAGAAGTAAACAACATTTGGCGAGACGTTCCATGGCCCGTTTCCTCCTCGGTCTCTTTAAAACACCCTGGAAGAAAACCTGAAGATCTCACTCGATAAACAGCGAACTGTCTGAGTCTCACACACTCCAATATGGTGGTTGTGTTTATAGATTAAAATCCTGGAACAGCAGAAACCAGCCAGAGGACGGATCACCTTCTCGTAGATTCCAGAGAATACTGTTCGAGTCATAGGATGATAATCTGGTCCCTGGATGTGGCTCACGCTTTCTTCTTCAGGGATGAAAAGCAATTTCTGAGAAATACGTTTTGGAGCATTTGGTGAGATAAAAGTCTGTCTGCAAGAACATTCTAGTCTTGAATCTAAATAATTCTCAATTTTTTCTCCTTCTGTCCATTTTTCTGTCCATTTTCAACCACTTTTATCATTTCTGAGTAACAGGGAGACGAACCCAATCCCAGCAAAGGTGGGAGACACACCCCAGATTGGTGTCCGACCAATCACAAAGCAAGACACTCACACCTTTTGGCAATTGTCCAGACTCTCAACGTTTGTCTGTTTCGTTTGTCTGTCTGTCCATCAACCACCCCAAACTTTGCAATTATCTATCTATCTATCTATCTATCTATCTATCTATCTATCTATCTATCTATCTATCTATCTATCTATCTATCTATCTATCTATCTATCTATCCATCCATCCATCCATCCATCCATCCATCCATCCATCCATCCATCCATCCATCCATCCATCCTTCCATTCATCCATAATCTATCCATCCATCCATCCATCCATCCATCTATCTATCTATCACATTTTTCCAAAAAACGTTACCTTTTCCTGAACACACGTGAAATACATATAAAGTCCACACAAAAAGAAAGTCCCAGACTTGCCTCGAAGTTGAGGCGAGCAGGTTCTGGACGCCATGATGCCACAGCCCGACACAAACTCTGTCATTTTAATGATTTCCGACAATTAGGAGAAGCCGACTTGTCCCGGCGCTGGAGCGTGGCCTGGTGTCTCTGTAACCTTTGGAGTGTGAGGTGGAGACAGACAGCTTTCAGAAGAATGAGACGAGAACAAGAGTCCCGTGTAGCGGTTACCGGATCAGTGAAGCCAGAGCGGAGCCAGCGGCTTGTACTTTACACCAGCGCAGCCTCAGAAAAGAGCATGAAAGGGCCTTTGTCTCTGAAGATGAAACGTCTTACAAGGAAAAAACCTGCTTGATTATCAAAACTACTCACATTAGGACTGTAATGTATGTTCAAACTCATCTAGAGCTAAAATGCTTTTTCTTCAGTTTACGCTCTAAAAGTTGACCTGATGCAGATTTAGAACCAATGCTTGACTTGAGAAACTTTAACCACAAACGTATGTGCTCATAAACATTATCTACATTTCAATCCTTCATTTTGGATAAATGGAAAGGTTGAAAGTTAATATTAGTGTACAGTCAAAACTCTTGTTGAATTTAAACATCAGAATAAGTATTATTATTATTATTATTATTATTATTATTATTATTATAAGTAGTATTATTAGAAATAAAAGAGCGGACACATCTGACACCTGACAAGGCCAGATGTTGGCCCGTGGGCCGCAGGTTGGGCATCACTGGCTTAGAGCAATACCCTAAATAACAAGAAATAGTCAATGTAAAATGTATTAAATGTATTGAACCACGTGTTAAAGTCCCACTAGCACATTACCAATTACAGTATCTTGGAGAATCTGCCATTGTTTCTCAAAGTGATTCTCTTTTGCACTTTTGTTGCATTTTGTTGAGAGCAAGTGTAACTAATGCAACTCCGCTGGATTAATAAAGTTTTTTTTAATTGAATTGAATTCTTATCTGAGTGAAGAGATTTGTGGGTAATGTAGTGCAAACACACAGGTGCAGTGCTCCTGGGCGGATTCATTAAAGCTAAAGTAAAGTACAGTAAGTGAGGTTGTTAATATGGCCACTCGGCGCTGTATCAAAATTTACTGTGCATTTAACCATCCAGTGACACACACAAACCCGGAGCAGTGGGCAGCCTTAATCCGTGGTGTCAGGGGTCATGAGGGGGTCAGCTGTAGAACCCACTGGACCGGGATTCATATCCAAGAAACCAAGATGGCAGACTCTACTCCAACACTGGACCACTAAACTAGTTTCTTGTCGCAAATATTCCAAGTTCAGCAAATGGAAACATGCAGGGAAACGCTAGCAGTTTTGGGCCCCAACAGAGTTTTGTCATAATAACTCTACATTACATCGGCTTTACTTCGCTCAGAAAATATCAGTAAAGAATAATCACGGTAGATCATTGAAGATACTAAAATAAGTCTAAGTGCAAATAATATTAAACTTACAACATGAACTGAATTTGTTACAAATAAAATGTGCAACTCCACAGCAGTGACTAACAATCAAAGTGCCATAAGAAATACAAAAAAATCACTGACCTTAGACCCAAAAAAAAATGGAAAGACAGATTTTGTATTCTTTTAATTTAACTGACCCATGTCAAAATCCAAACGCCACTCTGGATAGTTTATAACGTTTTAATAAACTATCCAGACATTCCATAAAAAAACAACTTCATATTGGAATAAATTATTTTAAAAGTGTTAGGTCCTAAGGAAACTTTTGAAAGCTTCCACTTAATAATTAGTTTAACAGTAAAGCATGTGTCATCATTTCACAATCTTGAAACCTAAGCCAATGATTAGTTATACAGCAGCGTTATACTTCTCAAGATAAACATGTGAATATACAAAACTTTCTATAAATAAAATAGTTAAGCAAACTCGTTTTTGATTTCAAGACTTAACGATGGTTGTTCGCAAGAACATTACTGATGTTACTGGTCCGTATCAGCCATTTCCCAAACCGCGATAGCCTATGATCTTTATCTGTCAGACTCGCAAGTTTGAGACGGAATATACCATTCATGAGAAAAGGGGGTACAATTTCTTCAAAAAAAGCGAAACTGAGCCACAAAAACACGAAGGTCGTTTAATATGTAAATATATTTACTACTTGATTGCTACTAAAAATGGCATCATTGTTGTAGCTCATCGCTCATAGAATCGTCCCAACCCGTAACAGCCCTGAAAACATGACAGTACGATATTCGAGTGACGATTAACGATCCGGCCACCAGAACAAGCTTCTGAACTAAAAGCTCCAGTCTGTTAACGTCTAGAATCATCACAAAAGCCCCTTCCTGTCTGCGGAGCCCCTTAAAGACGGGGTTAAACACTCATTACCAGCTTTGGTTATTCCAGAAGGACTTGGTTCATTACCGAGCTGGCAAACTACGGCCCACAAACCTGTGTCAAAAAGTCTGTTTTCCCACCAGCCTCATTTGCATAGCTGAATAATACATGCTGCTTATAAGCATAATAAATGGGATAGATCCGCACGCCATTTGAAGGAAGAGATCAGTTAATTATGAAAATGTCAAATGTCAGGCAGTGACCCCCGGCCCCCGAGGTCGCCCCCTTTAGTTTAGCGCTCATATGCACAAACTACTGATCAAGTGTCATCATACGGGTTATTACAGCTTTTCTGCCGACTTCAGGACTTTCTCCAGCCCGGCTCTCTTTGTCTCCACAAACAATTTAATAAGTGGTTAAAGGAAGCTGCATTTCCACCTTTCAAGTCCACAGCCGTGTCGGTGATGAACGTGAGCACGCGCCGTATAACCATCGGCTTTGGCTATTAGTCGGCCAGTGGAGGACCGAAGCCATGGCCAGAACGAGACGGCAGTCAGACGGGTGAGTTCTCCGTGTGTTCCTGTCACTCACGTCCCTCTGAAGTTCATTTCTGGAGCTGCACGACGCTTCACTAGCTCCTCACAGGTATCGGGAACCATGATGTCCGGCCCTCAGAGAGACGCTGCAGACCTGATGTGTTCTTTCAACTGTACTAAACCCAGTGCAGCTCACAGAAGTGTGGCCTGCAGCTCCTGATTAGTGGAGAGTCAGAGGAGGAGAACGAAACCCTCGTCCAGCGGAGACTCGGAATCTTACGGGCTGATATCAGAGACGAGGTTCTGATGCTTCATCTTTCCAGTCCTGCAGGCCACGTGAGAGGAAGAGGAACCAACCGATGGCCAACCGAGTCTTGCCGGGATTCTACAAGCTTTAGAGTTGCAACTTTTAATATCTGCTGATAAAGTCAAGGCAAATTTCATGGAAAAGAGCACAAGTTCAACACAACCTCACACTACAAAAAATACATTCTTACCAAGCCAAAAGATATTAAAATAACACATCTTGTTTCTTTTCATACAAGATAATTTACATATCTTAGAATTAGGAGTGAAATATTGATTTGTTTGTTTTAAAAAAATAGGTCTTGTTTCAATTTGTCTTACTAAGTTACTTTTTCTCACCCCATTGGCAGATTTTACTCAAATTAAGTCTTTTTTACTCTTTTTACATGTGCATTTTTTGCTGTGTAGTTTATTTAAAGCCCGTTACAAAAATAAAAATGACAACAAAGTATTGTGTACATGTTTGAAAGAAAAGCACTGTTTTTGTCAATGTAAATAACTTCAAGCTAATCAGAAATACACTCTTTAATAATGTGGTAAATAACTATTCTAGCTGTAAATGTCTGGTTTTGGTGCAA
Organism: Paedocypris micromegethes; assembly: GCA_028031935.1. Lineage (NCBI taxonomy): Eukaryota > Metazoa > Chordata > Actinopteri > Cypriniformes > Paedocypris > Paedocypris micromegethes. Next base: position 5,588,223 of record CM051500.1, on the reverse strand, counting down.
TATCTACATAAGTGTGTAGAAGAACATTTCCAGCAACTGTCACTCCAGTGTTTTAATGGTACAATGTGTTTGCTAATAGTGTCAGAAGGATAAAAGATGATTGTAAAAGCCTTGTTTGATCATGTTAGCACTGCTGGAAACTGTTTAGCTGCTTAAAGAAGCTATAAAACTGACCTTCCTTTCAGCAGGTTGAGAATCTGGAGCATCACATTTGTGGAGTCAACAAATGCTCAAAATGTCCAGAAATCAGCCGTGCTTACCGGAGACAACTAAAGCGTATTTTACCTTTTTAGCTTGTCAAAACAACACTTCCTTGGTGTTTTTTGTCTTCTTCTTTGAATCCAGACCAGTTTCATGTGAGTCTATGGGAGTTCCTTTTCAATAATTATCAGAAAAGTTTTATATTTTGCATAGTTGCAGAGTTCTTTATTCCACTGAAATCAGAGATTTAAGACCAACACATTCATTTGGTACAATTAAATAAACCTAAATAAAAGGCTATAACTATTAAGCCGATCAACAAAAAAAAATACATTTTTGTTCTGTTTAACTTTGACGTGACGACAGCACAATAATGATGTTGATTAAAAGCTAGTTTATTTTCCCCTTCCTTGACTGTATTCTTGTCTTTTTTCTTGTTGTCACAGCCACATAAATATTTTAGCTACTTATTTACCAACTATAATAATCCATTCGTTTATATATTTTTACTCTGTTTCAAACACCAGATCATGGGTTCGATTCCCAGGGAAAGCAGGAATTTCTTGAATTGTAATGAAATTGTAAAAATTGTAATGAAATGTAAGTCGCTGTGGATAAAAGCGTCTGCTAAATAACTGTAAAGTAAATATACGGCACAATTAGGCTTTAACGACCCAACTCAGAAATAGAAGTGATCAATTACTGAGAAATGTATAAAAAATGACATTTATAGTACTTGTTCATGATAAATTAAGTTTGAGTCAATGCTCTGTGATTGGCTACCAACGAGATGCTGGGATTGGCTGCAGCTCCCCGTGACCCAGAAATGGAAAAGTGGTTCAAATGGATTACAGCAATGCTGGTCAAAGAAGATTCCAGACAAACTGTGATCAAACCCAAAATGGTGAAATAATAAGCGAATCCGGACACAACTCAAGTATTGGGATAAACTTAAGAGCCGCGATCTGAAAGAGTCAATATATAATATCAGCCACAAAAATGTGATCATATTAATATTTAACCACCAAACATGAAAAGTGAAGACGAAGCGATCCTCAACACTTAGACACGACGGGACGGAAGCGTGCGAGGTCCCTTAAAGACGATGCCATCCATCACTTACAGCCAAAGCTCATCTCTACATTTCAAACCGAATGTGGAATTACTGGAGCTTCTCGCTCTTCTGTTTCGTTTCATTCTCCTCAAGCCTCCCGTTATCAGACCAAAAAAAAAACTGTGTGTGCGTCTCGGGCCTTTGAGTGTTTGCTTTTTTCCTGGCTGGATGGCGCACGTGTATGTGCGTAAAACAGAGAGTTTGCCAACGTGCCCAGGCTTTGTTTTTCTTTTTTGAAAATCCCTTTGATGTGCGTGTTTATTTATTTATTTGTTTTTGCGCACAGGCCTTTTCGCCGGTTAAGGCAACACTGGATGTTCTGTGGCTGAACCTCTGACCTCGCTCTCCCAGAATCCTCTGCTTTCTGCCTTAAAAACACAAAATATTGGCTCGTTTTTACAGGGGAAAAATATCACTGTGCATTCAGTGATGTCACGAAGCAATGCTTTGTTACAGTATCTAAGCGTCTGTATTTCTCCTATTATGTTCAGGTCAAATTGACCCGTTTTCAAAGCTCAAAAAGATTTTTTAAATACTTGGCATTTTTTCACTTTGAAACTTCTCCTACTTGGCTTATTTGGTGTAATCATAATATAAAAAATATAACGACCAAGTTCACATATTTGTAACATCATGCTACATGATTATATTACAAAAATTACGTTTGATTCAAATACAAGTTTAAAAAAAAAAAAATACTATTAAAAAAAAAAAGTATTTTTTCACTATGAAACTTCTCCTGCTTGTCTTAGTAAGTGTAATCCAAATATAAACAAAAAATGGTTCAGTTCACATATTTGCAATGCCCACATATTTGTAAACTATTACAATGATAATGTTGGGGTCAATTTGACCAATCACACATACTCTCATACACACACACACACGGTTTTGGGGAACTTTTTCGTATCTGACACGTACATGCGTAATAAAAGGCGTCAGGGTCAAATTCACCCACAAACATTATTGAGGTTCCTCTGAAACGAATATAATAGGCGGGTTAACTCAGTTGAGTCTTACAATATTACTTACAAAAGCTACTTACTTAGTTGCATTATAAATAAAGGCCTTTCTGTTTGCTCACCGGTTACTTTTTACAAAGAGCTTTGAATATTTTTATTGATGTTGATTTTTTTTTTAATTGATCATTTAGCCAGAGAGGATCTGCTCATCACATGACGTGTTCAGCCAATCAGGCGCGAGTGTCAAAACATATAAAGGTCCTGCAACTGGTGTGTTTCTATCCCATGATAAGGGGACCACACAAAAGACTTTATGAAGTTAGAAGGTCAAGTTTTAACGTCATCAGGCTAGTGAAGTTACACCGGTTCAGTCGTTCTTCTCCTTATTTCCCACAGTTACTTTGAGACAATCAACCAATGTGAAAAGAAATTTAACAATAAATCCAAAAAGTTTTGAATATTTTTGTATTACAAGATCTCGGTTTTCAGGCGAATTCTTGCCATTGATTTATTGTTTTTTGGAATAGGTTTTAAGTATGTAAAGTAAAAAGAAATTGCTTTAAAATCTAATATTTTGTCTTGGATTTTGTGACAGAGTATTATGCTATTTTGGCACCTTTGATGTGGTTCTTCCTTAACCAAAAATGTATCCAACTACTATACTGGTTTATTGTTTGTTTGTTTGTTTGTTTGTTTGTTTGATTTGATGCTTATGTAACATTCTAAAAAGAAACTTTTGCTTCAGTAGAGTTGTTTTTTATTTTGTCCTTGCTCAAGTCCTGAATGTGGTACTTGTGTTCGTAATATATTAGTATATTGTTTAAGTGCTTTTATAAAATACAAAAAGTAGTTTTGACTACTTTTGACTACTGTAAAAGTAGTTTACTTTAACAACAACCAATGAGTTTAATCTGCAAGCAGTTGAAAGGACGACAACGGCCAGAAAGACAAATGATCAGAGTTCTACCTTGACTGTACGCTTGTAATTACAGTATTATAAAGCGTTAAGCAAACCATACACAGGCTGAAGAAAGCCAGCTCGGAGCTTCAGATGGAGCGGATGGATTATTTAAGCAGATCCAGGGACACTTTGGCAGCGATGGATTCAGTTTCAAGGCTGAGCAGAACAACACAACTCGCTGTGTTTGTGTTTGTCGTGTTTGCTTGTGGAAGCTTTACAAAACCAGCTTTAAATCCTTTCGGCTTCCAGGAAAGGCAGATTTATTGTCCTGAAGAAGCACTTCATTGAAAACGAAAGTTAACTTCCAACAGAAGACTTTCTTTAGAGCTGCGTCCTTCACGAGCGATGGACGGCTTGAGCTGCAGATAAAGGAATGAAAGATAGAGAGAAAAAGGAAAGCACGTGCTCAGATGACGAGGGACAGACAAAAAGAGAGATACAGATGATGGTGATTGAATGAACAGAATGAATAATCAGATAATAGATAAACTATAGGTAAAGGAGACAGCTAGATTTCTCGTGAAAGCAAAAGAGAAGTACAAGAATGATGAATAGACAGACAGAAATTAGTAAAATAAAAAGTAAAAAAGATAAATTATAAAGAGAGAGAAAGAGAGAGAGAGAGAGAGAGAGAGAGAGAGAGAGAGAGAGAGAGAGAGA
>CM051500.1:5539922-5568157 GCA_028031935.1 Paedocypris micromegethes | reverse complement strand
CCATGTTTAAATGCTGGACGATTGGAAAATACATTTCACTTCATGTAGAATGTGAATGTGACAAACACAAATTTGAATTTGAGTCGAGATTTGGAGAAAAAAAAGCATTTTTTTTCCTTTCCTAGCCATTGTCCTAGCCATTGTGAGAATTTCTCATTCATTTAGTTGTTTACTAATACTGGTGCATCTGTTGTGTACAATGACAAACAAAGTAGTACTTTTGCTCTAGTCATTGTCAATTACTGTAGTCATTGTTCATTTAATTTTATTGTTCTGGTTATTTTGTACATCTGTGCTGTGACTGTAAAAAAGCAGTTTCATTGAATTAAAGTTAATATATTCATATAATATATATACACTTAATATACTGAGAAAATATCCATATCACTAGAGGTGGAAAGATACTAAATACATACTGATATTAAAATTAATTAGTACCAGTATTTATACAATATTACAATTTATATAACATAATAATATAAACAAACTTCAGTGAAGTGACAACACACTGTTTAATAGTAATAATGAACAATTTATTCTTAATTCTATTAATAATTTAGAACAGGTCTACTGTACCTTTAAATAAATAGTTGCAAAAAAATAAATCACATTTTGAGAGAGAAAAAAAAAAGTCAATAGCTGTTACAAACAAGCAATTTATGCACATGTGCCGGAGCGTGAGAGCCTTTATACTCGGGCCTGGCCATCACACTCCAGCGAGCAGGAGAAGAGAAAAGTGAAAGTGGGAGAGTGTCAGAAGGATCAATGTGTTCACTAATGGTCTGACTGCTCGCTGTGTGTCTGTATTGCGCAGGGAGGCCGAGGAACTGATCTTACGTCGGAGTGTGTGATCACACACTAACAAAGATAAATGTTTTAGCAGGGCTCTCAGCTCGCACTGTACTGTACACGTCAAAGCGGCCTTTAGACCACCGGACCTGTCGATACTACAGCACTTTAGAAGGAACACAGACGGGCAAAGCGCTCTTTGTAGCGGAGAGACTCTGTGTGTTGGCAGAAAAGACGGCTGGAATGATTCCGAGGCTTGGGATTAATAACCACGCTTATATTCCGGAATATTCTCATTTACCCACCCACCTCAAAACATTCACTACTACAAACACAAACAACCATAAACACAAATGTTCACTAGTGTTGCTCATGAAGAACACGCTTCCAGTTTGGTTACAACGGGAAACTGTGAATTTTAAGAGAACATTGCACAGACAGTATAAATCAATGATGAGATTTATTGAATTGAATTGAAATTGAAAGTCCTTTATTCGTTAATAATTTAATTAAAAATTTAATTAGGTTTAACAACTGAATTCCACTATTGTCGACAATTCTGCAAATCCAGCAATAAATAAGTGTGCAGATCATACACTGTCAGAGAGACAGACAGACAGACAGACAGACAGGAAGACAGAGACGAACTGAAGGATGGATGGATGGATGGATGGATGGATGGATGGATGGAAAGATTGGTAGAGAGAGAGAGAGTGAGAGAGAGAGAGAGACAGACATACAGACAGAGAGGCAGAGAGAGAGAGAGAAAGACAGACACACACACACACACAAAGAGAGAGAGAGAGAGAGAGAGAGAGAGAGAGAGAGAGAGAGACAGACAGACAGACAGACAGACAGACAGACAGATAAATAGACAGACAGACAGACAGACAGACAGACAGATAGATAGATATTAATATAAATCATAAATCAATATAATAATATAAATCACCCACAACAACAACACCAACAATATAAACAACACCTATACACATAGGTAAAATAAAATATAATAATATATGAAATAAAATACAGCTATATTATAATACAAAAAACCTAATCTCCTATTGGTTACGTCTGCGTCTTTCAGCGCTGCATGACATCACTTCACCACGCGATGCTGAAGGAGTCACTTCACACGCACACACACACACACACACACACACACACACACACACACACACACACACACACCAAAAAAAAAACTGTGCCTTTAATTGCATGTAATTGAGTTAAAAAGTCCCCAGCACTGTGTAATTCCCAAAAGAAAAGCAGCAGTTTGCCCCGCAGAAGGTTGTGGAAGCCTCCCGCACACCCACTCACACCAGGACCGTTTTAACAGCCTTTAAAGCGGCTTCATTACACTGATTATGAGCTGGTCTTCTCTTATCGTCAGGAGCTGCCCGGAGGAGCCGACTCCTTTCCTTATCACACGCCATCATGCAAATCCACTCAGAGCGGATGATTTCCCTCCGTATCTACAGCACTCCGTCCTGTCACGTCTGCTTCTTAACACGGATCAACAAACTAAGACAAGTGTAAAAGGTTATAAAGGGAATTACTGAGGAGGAAGCACCAACATACGGGCATGAATATTGCAGGCATACACACGGGCCGAGAATCATGCGGAATTCCGACTCGGAAAGGCAAACCAGCTCTTTCCCAGCAGCCCTGAGTGGGAATGCGATCTTCACGAGAGACGCACACGCACACACACACACACACACGACGCTTCTACGCCACACACTCATGTATTTTTTATCGCCCAACTAACAATCAGACTTGACTCTGGGATGTTAGACCCCTACAGGAGGAGAAAGGGAGGAAGAGGCATTATACCAGACGTGGAAGGAGGGAAAACAATGGAAAAGACTGAGACGAGGAGACAGAGGTTGTAAAAGTGTGTGATTCTTCTTTGTATTACACTCTGTAAAGGGTAAATCTTTTCTTTACTAGTCACTGTCAAGAGTAATAATTTTCTGTTTTACACTGAAAGAGAAGAGTTTTAGTAATTATTCTTTCTAATACACTCAGTGTATAAATTGTTATACACTCACTGTGTAAAAGTGTAATTTTTTTCCATAGTGAAATTATTTTCTGTTATACACTATGTAAAGGGCAATTATTGTCTGTGATTCACTCTGTAAAGTGCAATTAAAGTGCACTGCAATAAACTGTAAAGTGAATCTTTGTAATACACTCTGTAATGTGTAATTCTTCTATGGAATACACTTTGTAAAGTGTAATTTCTATTGTAAAATGTCGGACACGGGCAGCAAGGAAGTTCAGTAAGAAGAAACCAACTCTGTCTAACTCTGTCTGATCCTGGCTTTGACTCCGTTTTATTCTCTCTATCTCTCCAAGCTCTCAATTTCCTCCTCCTCCACTTTATCTACGGCTTTACCTTCATTCCATCCTGTCTGAGTCCATGTCATGGGTAAACGTACCAAGGCAATCGTCAGCAAACCACTACTAATCCTGATTTCCCATCAGCCAACGGGGCAAACTTCAGAAGAAGCTCTGCCTCCTCGCGACTCCATGAGTCTCTGAAAGAAAAGCGAATCTATACACACGCCGCATAAAAGTCTTTTTCCCGAGGCCTGCAGGGTTAGAACCTCTGAGTGAACTCGGCCAAAGACACGACGTGGGTGAACAAGCACAAGCGCTTTCCGCAGGCTGTGGATTTTGCGAGCGTGACCTCACTTCCTGTTGCCGATTTCTCGACTTCACACATCACACTGGTCATTGAGTGTCTAGCACAAACATGGGTAGCACTTTATAATAACTACACCCTATTTAGCATTAACTAAGCATGATTAAAAACTTTATTCATTATTATTATTAACGTATGAATTAGACATGACAAATACTTAGTAACACATTTGTTAATGATGGACATCTAATGAATAAGCTCATGAACAAGCTGCTTAGTCATTGTTAACTAATACTTAACAACACATGAAGATGTGATTGCCTCATACTGTAATTCATAAAGTGTTCAGAAGCTTGTTAATAGTGAGTTAAGGTTTTCTGTGATCTCTTCTAAAGTGAAAGCTGTTTATGGTTTATTAAGTACTAATGAATGTTGAAGAAAACCCAGAAAGGGTCTTGTGTTCTTGTTCATATTTTGCTAACAATTAATAAAGTACTTAATCATGCTTAGTTAATTCTAAATAAGGTGTAGGTATTATAAAGTGCTACCCAAACATGTTTGGTCCACAAGCACCAGGAAGGATGAGTCTGACCTACCGGGCCGAGCAGGATATCGAGACTTACTTGTGTCGTAAACCGATCTCTTAGCAGCGCTGCGGGTGGACCGCGAACACAACGGCATTTATAAAAGCCAGATAAATTACTTTCACACAATTTGGGCGCGCTGCTAAGATTTCCCAGACAAAAAGCGGGTTGCATTCCTCCAGGGAGGCAGCTGGGGATTGTATTACCTGGCTTGTTGAAAGCAAGTAACACTAGCCATGGAACACCGGGCCTCCAAAACTATGATGCACATAAATTTTTATTGTTTGTTCAGTCCTGAAATCTCATTAGGACTCATAAATCAGTCGTCTGCTTTGGCCGGTGCCTTTCACAGACAGTGAGAAAAATGCCTGGCTTTTTGTAGTTATTGTCTGGATGCTTTGCGATGGGCTGGTGTGATTGTGATTGTTTTAATGTCAAAAATGTCAAAAATAGTCGCAAAAAAGCAAATCATTTTCATTGTAATTTAATTTAATAATTCACACAATCTCAGACATTTTGTGGTCCGAAATCGGTTAGTGATGGGTCGTTTTATTTGGCTCTGATCCGAGTGATTTAAAATTAGCCCAGAACTGATACAGATTCCTAAAATTATATTTAATACTATATATTATTAATATATTTATAAATAATATGATATTTAATAATATATACAAATACATTCACAAACATACGTATGTAAATACAAAACACTACACACTTTATCATGCTGAATCTACCTGAAAAATATACTTGAGTAATAAGTAACAATATTTTTTATTGTAGTAAAACGTACATACGTACAGTATACTCAATCACAAATGTAGTGAAGTGGAGAGTAAAAGTTTGTTCTGATTTTGATACTCCATTAGCCACAAAATACATAAGAAACACAGTCCATTTACTTACTGAGTGCTTCACACCAATGTGATTTGGAAAAATGGGACACACTTAAAATTGGTAATATGCAAAATATTTTAAATACTGTATATTGTATACCAAGTTGTATCTGATTTAAACTCATATTTACGGCATAAAAAACAATTATGGACCACACAAGACCTGAAGAATAAAGTAAAGAGAGTGAGTATAAAATGAATCTGAAAACAGCTTTACCGGAAAAATAAGACATAGATAAAAAAAAAATGGTGAAAAAAATAAGAAAAGGTGCTTTTCAAATTCACAAGGAAGATAAATGCTCTGGAATTCCAGTTGATCAGCTCATAGCACCAGACGTCCTTGTCGTGTAGTGTCAGGACAGCCATTGAAAAGCGCACACACACACACACACATACACACACACACACACCTGGAACACAGTCAGTCTTGAACACAGCCCAGTCCGGGAATCGACCCCATGATTGCTATTTGCAAGTCCAGCTAGTCCTATCACTAGGCCACAACTGCTCTAGTAGCTATCTAGTAGTATCTATTGGGTCGCTAACACAAACAAGGACAACAAACTCGCTGTCATAAATATATTGATATGACTACGAGAAGTAACAGAGCAGGTTTAAATAAGTCATAATAAAGGAAGACTGTTGTGAGCGTCTCTTCGCCGGTTCAACATCAGCTCGTGCTGGCGGGAAAATTCTCACGTGATCCCGCAGCAGAGCTTCACCGTGTCATCCGACATCCTTCCACTTGACACTACAACAGGGGGTTTAGTCACTTTGAATAATCCATGCCACTCCATTAAAATTGCAGACCCTTTTCTTCCTCTTACAAAACGCGTAGAAGAGTCTGGTCCCTGGACAAGAGTGTAGGCTACGTGAAGAGAGAAAAAGGATGAAGGAAACAGGAGAGGAGGGGGGAGAGAGAGAGGCCAGAGAATGAAAGTGAGAGATAGAGAAACAGACAAAGACAATTAGAGAGAAATAGAGAATTAAGAAAGATAGATAGAGAGAGAGATAGAGAGAGAGAGAGAGAGAGAGAGAGATAATTAGCGTGTGAGAGGCAAACAGAGAGAGAGAGTGAGTGAGTGAGTGAGTGAGTGAGCGAGAGAGAGAGGAGTAGGGAGGGAGAGTGAGAGGAGAGAGTGAAAGAGAAGGTGAAAGAGAGTAAGTGAGAGAAAGAGAGAAATGAGAGAGAAATGAGGGAGATTGGAGAAAGAGAAATCAGGAGGAGAAGCGAGACGGAGAGAGAGAGAGAAAAAAAGAAAGAGTGAGAGCGGGAGACGGAGATAAATAGAGATATGGGGAGAGAGAAAAAGAAATTGAGCGGGGAGAGAGAAAGACAGAGAGGATAGAGAACATGAAAGAAAGAGAAAGAGAGAGAGACGGGGAGGGGGAACAGAAAGAGAGAGAGAGAGATACAGAAGAAGAGAGAGGAAAACAGAGGGGAGATCGAGAAAAGAGAGAAAGAAATGAGGGAGACGGAGGAAGAGAAACTGGGAGGGGAAGTGAGACAGAAAGAACGAAAGGGGTGAGAGTGAGAGAGACGAAGAGTGAGAGTGAGGGGAAGGGAGAGAGAGAAAGAGAGGGAGGAAGAGAGTGAACGAGCGAGAGAGAGAGAGAAAGAGTGAGAGTGTGATAGAAAGAAAGAGTGAGAGTGCTTGACAGAGAGAGAGAAAGAGAGAGAAAGAAAGTGTGTGAGAGAGAGACATAGAGAGAGAGTGGATGCCTGGTGCCAGGGGAGGGGCAGAGGGGCAGTGGGGCGGGGGGCTGGTGAGTGACAGTAATTGTGGGGTGATGATTGGCCGCGTCCCTGATTGAAGCGCAGGCCGTCGCTCTGGTGCAATAACACTGCTATTGACTTGTTGCACCGACTCCATTTGCTTATTGCCCTGGAGGCTGCGATCAATAGACTCAGCACTAAATCTGACTAATCAGGCCCTGCAGCCTCCCAGGGTCAGGCCCGGGAAAACTCCGGAAAATCTATGCCAACGGAAGAGAGAGAGAGAGAAAAGGTAGAAGACACAAGGCAGAGGGGTTGAGAGAGTCCTCTAAGCTCACTGTGTGTGTGTGTGTGTGTGTGTGTGTGGTGGGCGTCGTGCGCGCTCTCTCCGCTTCCTGTGACCTCACAGGTCACAGGTCACCGGTAGCTCGTGCCGCCGTGGGATCGCGCGGCTAAACTAGCGTCGAGGAGGAAATCCATATTTCAGTGGGAAAAAAAAAAGTACAAACTGGATCTGATTCCATTTGAATGTTAATTTATGAAGAACTCAATAAAGTTTAGGCAAATATGAAAGCATCCGCCGTCAACGCTTGTGGTCCAGATCGGCTGTGCGATAGAATGGCTCTGTTTCTGAACATGCTGCCAAGCGAATCGTACACAGACTGTGGGACACTATGGAAAATTTATAAGGGAATGAAAATCAATAATTTATATTGAAGTCAAGCACAAGGTTTTTTTTTTTACCTCTACTGCTGATGCTGAGAGAGAGTGAAACCAGAAAGTGAGGAGAGAAGAAGAGCAGAGGACTGAATCTCAATGCCTTTGTGAGAGTGAGAGAGAGAGAGAGAGAGAGAGAGAGAGAGAGAGAGAGAGAGAGAGAGAGAAAGAGAGAGAGAGAGAGAGTGAGAGAGAGAGATGTGAAGAAGAGAGTGAAGGAGTCAGTGAGGTTGAGAGAGAAAAAGACAGGTATGAGGAGAGAGATAAGTGAAGTAAGATAAAAAGAAAGATGGTGAACAGAAAAATAGATGGAGTGAGGGATAGAGTCAGTAAGAGAGATGGTAAAAAAAATATAGTAGTGGGGAGTTAGAGAGAGTTAAAGAGGGAGAGAAGAAAAAGAAGTGTTTCAGAGATTGTGAAATAAAGAGACAGAGTAAGACAGAATGGGTGGGGGGAAAAGAGTAAGATTGGAAGGAGAGTAGAGAGTAGGAGAGAGAGGGAGAGAGAGAGAGAGAGAGAAAGAGACAGACATTGATGAAGAGATAGAGGAAGAGAGCAAGATGGTGAAGGAGCAGGAAGGAGGGGGAAAGTTAGATTAAAAACGAGAGACGATAGAAGAGAAAAAAGTGAGTGTTAGAGTTAGCGAATGATATGGTAAAGTAGAGAAAGTGAGTTTAGAAATAGAAAATTAATTTCAGAAAAGGGGAATTTAGAAATGAAGATGAAATGAATAAGATAGAGAGAGAGAGAGAGAAGGAGAATGAGAAAGAGAAAAGAGAGAGAGAATGAGAGAGAAAAGAAAGGGAGAGAGAAATAGTTAGATAAAGAGAGAGAGAGAGAGAATGAGAGAGAGAGATAGAAAGATTGGTTCTTTCCGACACTTTCTTTGTGAAACAAATCTCAGTGTTGTTTGTGCAGTTGTTTTTCCTTTTCTCTGTGTTTTTTCTGTCGTTCTCTCAGTGGCCTGCTGTCCGGCTCTTTTAGCTTACACAGACACTTTCTCCTGCTCTGCTCTTCTGCCTGAAGCACCTCACACACACACACACACACACACACACACACACACGAGAGCAAACACAGCTCTCCTCTGTCTACAACACTGTGACCGCGACAGATTTACTGTAACTCCACAAGTGCAACTGACGCCGCTTCCTGTCCAGTAAAGACTAATCGCTCTTACCACACACACACAAATGTATCTGAGTTTGTGTGTAAAACTTGATTTAGTGCACATAATCAACAATTATGTATGATTGTTCAACATAATTGTTTGACATAATCAACAAGATATGTATGACAATGTGTATTAGTGACTCATTAATCTTTAGAAGTTGTGAATATGATTTTTAGTATTGAAAAAGAAAAAAAAAAAAAAACTAATCCTACATTACTACATTAAATGTAATCTTACATTACTTAAGATCTTGAAATCTGTACTGAGACCAGAAAAAATAAATGAGATTTGATCAAAATACTTCTAAATGAAATAAAATTAGAACAAATAAATGTAAAATGTAATTAATATTAATTTATTTGTCTTTATCATAGTAAAAATTGATTATATAATAGTATTACGCCTCATATGATAAAAATGATTATAATACATTATTAACCATTTGAAATTCTGGCTGGGACTAAAAATAAAATCCCATTTTAGATCAAAATGCTTCTAAATAAAATTCGATTGAGAAATTTAACAGAATCAAAATGAAACAAATAAAACCACAATGAAACGCGTGAGGCGATTATGTGTATGCGTGACGCTCTGGTGATCAGATGAGCAGGTACTTGTGATGCTGGAGGCGAGTGGATCCCGCATCCAGACAGAAGTGCGGGGTCATCATCTCTCCTCTCTCTGGAGGTGGAGGCTGACACTTCCTCCTGTAATTATGGCGGCTTAAAGAACACTGTTTAGCTGCATTACAACTCTGGGCCCGTGATCAAACGCCGCCGCAGCTCGCGGGTCAGGCCGGGGCCGAGCCATGGCGGCTAACAATGTAGCATTTAAAGCATCACACGAATGCAAAGTGCCTTTTACACACGGGACAGCCGGAGAAAGAGACGGGATGTCGGATGTGACGGGCCTGATGCAAAGAAGATGCTCTTGAACATCGTTCCTCCACGACCTCTCGACCCCGAACAGAACCGCGGCTCGACCGTCAGTTTCCAAACCCACACGAGTGCCCGACAGGTACACACAGACGGCCCGTTTAGCGAGAGGGTTCCAACGTCCCTCTCCAGCGCTTGCTTAACCAACTGACCCGCAGTCAAAAGAGCCTTTGTGAGCGCACTCTGGCTGCCGGCCAATCAGATCCTCCGGCTCGTCTGTCTCCAGGCGCCCCTGGAATGCGGCGGGCACAGACAGACAGGCCTCTTCTCCGGCCCGGCCCGATCCACTGAAGGGAAAATTACCTGCCTGGCACGGCGCCAGCGGGACCCCCTGCCCCCCCTTATTTATTTAATAGTCCACCTCTGCCCCTTCCTCGCCACGCTCTGACACCCGCCCTCTCAAACACACGGAATCCCCTTAAAGCCGTAAGAGCTTCTTCAAGGAAGGTGCCACACAGAAGGCTGATCTCTGAAGTCACGGGACGCTCACTTTAACCCCTGTGAAGCTGAAGGGGTGAGCGGCCTCCGGTTAAAAGCCAGAGATGTGGGGAAGCGAGACAGGTGGACAAAGAAACTGAGATAAAGAGAGAGATGGAGAAACAAGAGAGACGAAGAAAGAGATGGAAAGAGAAAGAGAGGGGAAGCAAGACAGAGAGTGTGAGAGACAAGATGTAGAACAAATAGAGAAATGAGAGAGATGGAATAAAATATAGAGGAATGAGAGAAATGGAGAAAAATAGAGAAATAAGAGAGAGATGGAGAAAGAAATTGGGAGGGGAAGCAAGACAGACTGACAGAAAGAGAGAGCAGAAAGGAGGAGTAGAGAGAGAGAGAGAGAGTGAGCAAGCAGAAAGCAGGAGTAGAGAAATGAAGACTAACAAAGAGAGAAATAGAGAGAGAGATGTGGAGAAAGACAGGGAAATGAAAGATGGAAAAAAAGAGAGAAATAAATGGGAGTGATGGATGGAGAAAGAGAGACGGGAAGGGAAGAAAGACAGGCAGACAGAGATAGAGAGACAGAGAGAAATGAAGAAAGAGAGAAAAATGAGAGAGATGAAGAAAGAGAGACGGGTAGGTGAAGCGAGACAGAGAGAGTGACAGAGGGACACAAGAGAGATGTAGAGAGAGTGATAGAAAGAGTTGAGAGAAAGAGAAACAAAAGAGATCAGGGATTAAGAGAGAGGTGGAGAAGTGAGACAGAGAGAATGACATAAAAACAAAAGCGATAGATAGACAAAAAGAGAGAAAGAAAAATGATGGAGAAAAATAAAGGGATAGAGAGAATTGAAGGAGACGAGAGAGACCAAGAGAGAGATAAATGAGGGTGAGGAAAGGGATATTGAAAGAATAAGAGAGAGACAGAAGGAGACACAGAAAAAAAATAAAAAGAGTGGTTTTGTCAAAATGGCCACTAGGAACCGTATTGAAATTGCGCTCTGCGTTTAACTATCTAGTGAAGTTACACACACACACATACACACACACACACCCGGAGCAGTGTGCAGCCTTCTCCACATCTTCAGCTGGTTATTAAACACATCATCATCCTGATCTTCTACACACAGACCAACACACCATCAGCATGTCAAGCAACCAGAAGCTCAAAGGCCTTCCAAACAGATCCGACCTTCATCCACGAGCGTCTAAAGCACAGAGCGAGACATGGAGCCTGTGAGGAAGCCGAGACTCTTTCTATTTCGGCTCCTGGCCACTGCGGCCGCTTAATAAGAGAGAATGTGATGTCTGAGGAAATCTAATTTGAGGGCCTTGTTTGTTTTCCCGCTTTATTTCGCAACGGCTATTTCTTTTCTCTCAGTGATTCTTTCCTTCGAAACCAGATCGAGTTTGGAAAGTCAAGCCGGCGGAATCCTCAGGAATTACATCCCACATTAAACCGGGGACAGAATTAATTGCAAGGTTATTTTCCGTCTTGGTAAAGCGTATGCACGCGTACGGTCGTATTCAGACTTTTCATAAAATGAAAAAAAAAAAAAGCGAACAGCCATCCTCTGCCTAATTGAGACTTATTCCTTCGGGGAGGAAGTGGAGGTCGGCGGGCGTTAATTAATCCAGCGCTTTTACACCAAATGACATTCATTAGCGCAGACGAAGCCAAATGCGATTATTTACACGCTGATCATCCAGACAGTTTGGCCAGCGCTGCTTTAATGTTCCGGAACTACCTTTGCGAGAACGGCTGGGGACAATCACTCCCCCTTTTCCTGTCTTCACTTCCAGAACAATTAAAAGCCAGCAAGCAGATGGAGAGAACATCACACCGCTCTTCATCTTCCCCTCATCTGCCATTACCACCGACCGACACACTGCTGAAGAAAGGAGGCGCTCCGGTTTGGCCGTCTGCGAGAAGCCGCAACCTTCACAACAGATAATGATGCAGGAAAGTTGGGTGGGAAAGTTCTGTGGCTCTTCTGGACGGAGCGGTGGTCTGGGCCTGACCTCGTGCTCTCCAGCACTTAGGCCCATCGCTCGGATCAATCAGATCTTTTCCACAAAAAGAAGAAGGTGAGGTTGCCTTTCACTTACAAAGTTTGAATAAAAGATATGAAGGATCTCATTTATCTGCTGCTGAATTGCAGATAAACAAGTGGAGGAGAAAAGTGGAGTAAGAAGAATGAGAAAAGGAGGACAAGAAAGAAGAAGAGTAGGACAAAGATGAGGATGGAAAAAGGAGGAAAATGAGAATGAAGGAAATGTGTAGGAAGAAGAGGAAAAAAAGAGCAGGAAGAAGAGAAGGTAGAAGAATAAGAAAGAGGAGGAAACCAAAGAGGAGAGGAGAGAAGAGTAGGACAAAGATGACGATGGGAAGGACGATGAGAAGGAAGAAGACGATGAGGAAGAAGAAGAAGAATGAAATGGGTAGGAAGAAGGGCAGAAAGATGAACATTGGGAAGAAGAGAAAGAAAGAGGAAGAAAAAGAGGATGAGGAAGAAGAGTAGAAGAAAGGTGAGTATGAGAGAAAGGAGATTGTAGACGAGGAAGAAGATGATGATGATGAGGAATAAGAAGTATGAATATATGAACATATGAGTAGGAAGAGAAAGAAGAAAAGTGTAAAGACGACGGGTAAAAAGTAGGAAGAGGAGAAAAAAAGAGTTGGTACCCTTCAAAAAAGAAAAAAGGAAGATGAAGAAGGAAAAAAATGAGAAAAAAAGTAGAAAATGGGTAGGAAGAAGATAAAAAAAGAGCACGAGGAAGAAGAAAAGGAGGAAAAAGTTGGAATAAGAGAAAAGAGGAGGGAAAAAAGACAACAAGAAAGAGGAGTAGGGGAAAGATGAGATCAAAAAAGAGGAGGAACAAAACAAGGAAGTAGCATAGATGACGAATAGGAGAACAAAGAAGGCGAGAAAGAAGAAGAGTAGGGGAAGGATAAGGATGGAAAGGGAGGATGAAGAAGAGAAAGGAGGGGGAAATATGTAGGAGGAAAAGGAAAAGAAGAGGAGGTAGAATGGGAGGAGGAAGAACTAGAGGAAAAGAAAAAAAGAGTACGAGACAAAGGAAGAAAAAAAGGAATAGGAGGAGAGTAAAGAAGAAGACAAGAAGGAAGAAAAAGAGAAGGAAGGGAAGGAGAAAACAAGCTGGAAGGGAAAAAATGGGCGAGAGGAAGGTGAAAACAGTAGGAAGAACAAAAGTGGGACAAGGAAGTAAAGTAAGAAAAGGAGGAATAAAAAGACGCAAAAGTAAAATAAGAAAGATGATGATGAAGAAGAAGAAGAAAAGTACACAAACTGGCTTTCCTTCTCCAGCTGGTGTTTTCCACGGTCCAGAAAGGGCGGCAAACTTCTCACCTGCGCTGCTTCACAGGCATGAATAATTCCCTCCATTACAGACGGCTGATTTCCGGGTGTGATCAAACAATAATCTGACAAGCTTTTCAGGAAGGAGTGAAAGACGGGCGCTCTCTCTCTCTCTCTCTCTCTCTCTGTCAGTCAGTGGGCGAGAGTCGGCGCTGACATTGTCAGAGGAGGTTTCAAAGACAAGGCCGCCTCATGTCAGGCCGCCACAAAGAGAGATGAAACGCAGGCCGACGTGCTCTTCGTTTAGCTCCATTCATTAAGCTTTTATGTACAAACCATCCGCGGGGAAGCCGAGCTGAAGATGCCATTTCTCTCACTCCCTTTGGCTGAATGAAAGGAGTATGGATCACCTGGAAAAGCGCTGCCGTGAATCTGCGCTTCCTTTGACATTCTCTGATTCTGCGTTCGGGTCAAAGTGCTGGAAACGCGCAAAAGCCCGGACCAAAAGACTCAACACCTGACTACAAATACGACACTGTAAAACAATACAACGTACTGTTTATATTTTGGCATATAATGTAAACATTGTTGAAATCAGCAAACAATAATAAATACACAATTGTTGTATGTGTTACATTATGTGTAATATTATTGCATTATGTTATATGTATTTGTGAAATTAATAGATAAATACACTATATATAAAAAAATAATATACATGTATAATCATATTTGTTTACAGTGTACGTACATCTATTTATACACACACACACACACACACACACACACACACACACACACACATATATATATACATAAACACACACATTTATCCTGTAAATATATTTACACATTCATGTATATGTATACTCTGTATATAAATGTATTATACTATTATTATATACGAGATTGCATCCTATTATTTAACATTTTTAATATACATTATTTGGTTAATAGTTACATCTCTTATTTTATTAAATAAAATTATTTTATTTTATTACAAATTATGCTAATAAATACAATTAAATCTTAATTTAATTATTAATAATATTCTTTATATCTCTTTCTATTTCCCAGAATGTTTATAGAAAAGCAATTCACTGTATATCTCACTATGTTCTTGCTTGTAACTAATAAAATGTGACTTGGTATGATTTGAATTTGATTTGATTACACACACACACACACACGCACACACGCACACACATTCAATTTTCAATTTGGATCAAACTCCGTCAGTAGCATCATTCCGTCTAGTCACCCTTCTTTACAAAAACAGTAGTGCCAAGCAGGAATAAACCATCAGATCAGTGTTAAAATGACACAAGACGTCTTTTGTTATGATATTTGAGGTCGATTGTCGCTCAGAAAGCCGACACTATTCACAAGCGACACCCCGCGATACTGAAAATATATGTCATCCCTAAACGACCCGGACCTCGGCGAGGTCAGAAACCGAGACGCCAGACTTTGTTCCGATCATTGTCCTTCTAAGTACAAAGAATTAGGAATGAAACTTGTGGGAATATGAACCGAAGATCATCCGCCAGAGCCGAACCAGTCTGAGCCCGGG
Organism: Paedocypris micromegethes; assembly: GCA_028031935.1. Classification (NCBI taxonomy): domain Eukaryota; kingdom Metazoa; phylum Chordata; class Actinopteri; order Cypriniformes; genus Paedocypris; species Paedocypris micromegethes. Next base: position 5,553,364 of record CM051500.1, on the reverse strand, counting down.
TCGGGGGAACAGTGCGGGGACCGCAGTCAGATGTCAGATGTACCTAAAGAAAAGTCCATTTTCTTTTAAAGATGCCAAAGTTAAATGTTTCATACGCTATGTTTAATGTCACTTTGTTACGTGTATATATCGGTTTTGTGTTCTAAATCCTCTCAAATTGACATTCAGGCCCAAATTTTGTATGATTTGTACTTTCTGCCGGAGTGAAGGCAAGAAAAAAAGTGTGTTCAACTCTGAAATGTATATATCGTCTTTTATATAAACTTATATATAAAGCAGCGTCTGGGCCCGGGACGGTGGAACAGTGCGGGGACCGGAGTCGGATGTCTGGTGCTGACGGGCCGCTGACTGGAATCTCGCCCTGAGCCTGAGATCTCCTCCCTCAGATCCGCTTTCACCGGCCAGACAAAAGAACCACACAAAGACTCAGGTGAGAGAAAACTCCGGCAGGTCATTTGAGTTACTCGTATTCAAGGCTCGGGTGTGCGCTTACAGCTTTACACGCTCTTACACCGCAGAGACGTTGACGGACGGACCAGGAAGACATCACCACGGATTACAAGCGGGTTTTGACTGATGGTGTCGCTCTACAAACACTCCCATTCTCATCGCGATGAAGTCACACGTCACCTACAACTCAACGTTCGCTTCGCACACTGATCTTTTTGATAGCATTTGTCTCGGCACGTGACGCGAATCGATTGTTTGGCAAACGCAAGCCACGCTAACGTTCTCTGCTCCGTCACACTTGGTGGACGCAAAATTCGTCATTTGCTTGAAAGTAGCGCAGTGTGGATTTTTTGAGAAATAAAAGCCTCTTTTCTTGGTCAATCAGACAACTTAAAGTGCTCGGAAAGATCCGGAAGAGCGCAAAAGCCCGCGCGCCGCATTGTTAAATCGGTTACTAAAGCTACAAATGGAAAGCTTTATCGGAAAACTGAATATGATAAAGTGTAAATTGAAAAGAAATGTTACAATTGAAATGTTACTTTAATTCAAGAACAATTTTCCGTTTAAAACTGATGTCAATTTACATTGAATTTAGTTTCCATTGTCGTTACATATCCACTCGATTGAAAGTATTTTTTTTTATTCAGTCAATTATACTCAAGTATGAATTCCAATTAGGTGACATCAACACAGGTCAAACGAAAAAAGACACCTATTCAAAAAAGAGACAATTTTCTTTTAAAGTTGCCAAAGTTAAATGTTCAGAATAGTTTCATACGCTATTGTTTAATGTCACTTTGATACGTGTATATATCGGTTTCACATTTAGGCCCAAATTTTGTATGATTTGTACTTTCTGCCTGAGTGAAGGCAAAAAAAATGTGTGTTTAACTCAGAAACTCATATATTGTAAGCCGCACAGTCGCCTGATTCACGTTACTTCTAATTTTCAAATTGCGTGCGATCCAAAATCAAACTACACAGTGGTTTTCTGTCTTTTCGAAAAGCAAAACCAGATTCAGGTTCAACAAGACACTACAGAGTTTTGTCAGAATTTTGTTAAAAACGCATGTGAGTTGTGGCTATTATGTGTTTTGGTCACAAAAAGTGACAAGTTCTTTCAAACTTACTGTGTGTGTGTGTGTGTGTGTGTGTGTGTGTGTTGTATTTTTTCCATCTTGAAGTGTAAACACAGACAGAACTCGAGTGTGTGAATGAATGAAAACCGCCTTGAAGAGTGACAATCGTCTTCCTTGACCATGTAGCTCTGAATCGCGCGTGACATCATCGCTTCGCTGGTCTCGTCGGTGCTAAGCGCTTAAACAGAAGCATAAATACAGAAAAATTACTTGATTATAACGAACACATACTATTACACGTACACTGCAAGATAAAAAAAATTGAAATTAGACAAAAATGTTAATTTATTTCTCACAAGATAATTTACCTATCTTAGAATTAAGAGTGAAAGATTAATTTGATGGTGTTTTTCAACACATTGGCAGAAACTTTTACTTGATTAAAGTCTTTTTTACTAATTTAGCTTTTTATTTTCTCATTTTTTCTTGTGCATTTTTGCAGTGTACGTTGAAGTTTCCTGCAGACCAGTGCCTTACTTTTATCCTATAGAAGTTGCATTTTTGTAACAAAAACGTATATAAATTGGACTGTAACAAAGAAACACAAAAGCTGGGGGAAAAAATCTAAATTAAAAGTGAAAACTCCCTTTGCTGGTCGAAACGCTCGTCTGCCTAAATAAGGTCCGCGATTCCTCCATCTAAACCTCAATGCCACTGGATCGATCTGCTGATCAAAGGCACGTCCACTGATGCACATTTAGTCCAACCCGTCTGCCTCGGATCAGGACTAAATATTAATGTTAATAAAGTCTCATGCTCATCCAGCCTCCGCCAATTACATCGTGCATTGATCTGTCCTCTCTCGACCAATAAAACCGCAGCCTGCGTAATGCGCGTGAACTTCAAAGCAGAGCGCCATCGATTGGTTTCTGGATCTCAGTGTTTACCGAACAGAACGCGCGGGAAAGGAGGAAACGGTTTATTCAGAAGGCTGAAAAGTACTTAGACCTGTGGAGGTCCGGCTCGATAGTCACTCCATCCGGCTGCAGAAAGCAACTTCAAAGACCAAAAGGATCTGTCCTTGTGTCAGATTCTTGAATAAAAAAACACTGGACTTACAAATGTCCTAGATAACAAAAATCCGGAGTAACAAAATGTGTTGCTGCGAAAATGTCGCCCCGAGTTCTGAAACATTTTCGCTTTATGAACGGAGTGTCTTTTTCTTACCGCTAGCATGTATGGAGATTCAGACGTGTATAAAACAGTTGCTCAATATTCTTTGCATGTCAAGTAAACAAAAAACAACAAAAACACCAGTTAGTTTCAGAGATCTTGCTTCCAAAATATGAAATAATCATGTGTTCTCCCTGAATTTTTCCCTTTCCCGTAGAGCCGCCATCTTGAAATGACAACTTGAATGAAGATTTCTGTAATCTCACTTCGTCATTGTTCTCGCGATATGACAGAAATCTCATGGATTTGCATGACGTCATTTCAATATGGGGTAACCGTTCATGTGAGATTGTCCATATATCGTTATATACTGTACCAATTATAAACCGGGCAAACTAAACTGCTAAGTAAAATGTTATTATTACCATAAACCATTTTTATTACCATATTACCATTTTATTTACCATATATTTATTACCAATATTTTATCATTGCTAAACATTTTTTGTCTGAATTTATGAAGTTAGACAGATAACATGTAAAATGCGGCTCTGAAAACGAAATTTTTGCAGAACGAAACGGTTCTCGGCATGGATTAATTTAATCTTGTCGTCATAAATAATATAAATTATATATATATATATATATATATATATATATATATATATATAGATTTAATAAACATATACAATAAAAAATATAGTAAATATAATCTAAATACCAAACACATTTCTCACAAAACTAAAACAATGCTGCTGTTAGATACCGCTGTAGCTTTACAACTTCAGCAACAGGAAGTGGAAGATTGTAAGCCTGATGAAACCCATCCGCTGCGTCTCTCACTGTAATCCGCACTGGCAGTGAGTGGGAGATTATTAGCGTGTCCTGTGGCCTGGTGTGAACACTAATAGCAGCGAGGGCCAAGAAAAGCTCGGGTCTGGATGGCGTCCGTGAGAGTCTGGTGTGGTGTCGAGCCAGAGTCAGAGAGCTCTTCAGATAATGTAAAGAACGCTAAGATGCTGATTTCAGGATTTAGTGAAGGTTCGTCTGAATCATCTCTTTCTTTCGGAAGGATGCTGAATCAGTGGAACTACACGGTGATAATGATACAGGTTTAAAAATGCTAATAATTTGGTACTTTGAGGGTTTTTCTTTAATGGCAATTAGCATTCCTTTGTAAATCAATAAAATGAATACAAATAATAAAATGAATAAAATGATTCACAATTTAACTAATTAGTGGAAATATTTATCTTACTTTTATTTGGCATATACTTATATATGTCTCTCTCTCTCTCTCTCTCTCTCTCTCTCTCAACAGACTGACAGACAGACAGACAGAAAGGTAGAGAGAGAGATATAGAAGAAAGGAAGAAAGAAAGGATGGACGATAGACAGACAGACAGAGTGACAGATAGATGTATAGATGGTCAATAGGAAATATTAATAGATGGAAAGATGGATAAATGGAAAGATAGATAGACAGAGAGACAGGCAGACAGTCAGACTGACAGATTAGATAGATTGATGTATGGATGGATGGATGGATAGATAGATAGACAATAAACAAATAAACAATAAACAAATTCTGACGCTTTTCTTAAAGAAGCGCTAAACAACAGAGAGGCTTTTCAGAAGCCCAGCCACTGGATAAAGTGAAGAAGTAAAACAAAGCCACGTGTCTGGACATGATGTGCTGGTCCGGGAGGCTGCGCTGGACCAGTCCTCACTGGTCTCTTTGTACTAGCCAGTGAGGAAGAGTGGTCACAAAGACTCTCTTCACAACACCACAATACATAGCCCTGGCTCAGCCCATTCAATCCAACCCCGGCTCCAGAAAGATAAACCGTACAAAGACGCCACGGCGAAACAACACCACGACAAGACAGAGAGCGACGCAGATAATGACCTTGAGGTGCGGGGAAACGGGAGGGCGGCGTTCCACGCAGCCAATCAATGGAGCCTTTGAGAGTTGAGCCGTGGCGAGAGGGTCGAGAGGACCACAGTAGCCTGGTCACAACCAAGGTGACGGGAGCGTGCTCGCACTCATTTAGCGCCACAGACAATACGAGCTCCTCACGCCATGGAGATCAAGGTCGGGGCGAAGATGGAGGAAGAGAAAAGCTTGACGCAAACACACACACACATTATAATCGGACAGTCAACGCATAAGGATTCAAAACGAGCCAACGTGACTAATGTGTGAAATATAAAGTTAAAATAAAGGCACTCTACACTACCCTACTCTACCCTACTCTACTCTACCCTACTCTACCCTACTCTACTCTACTCTACTCTACTCTACTCTACTCTACTCTACTCTACTCTACTCTACTCTACTCTACTCTACTCTACCCTATTCTACCCTACTCTACTCAACCCTACCCTACACTACTCTACCCTACTCTACTCTACTCTACACTACCCTACTCTACCCTACTGTACTCTACCCTACCCTACCCTACCATACCCTACTCTACTCTACTCTACTTTACTCTACCCTACCCTACTCTACTCTACACTACCCTACTCTACCCTACTGTACTCTACTCTACTCTACCCTACCCTACTCTATTCTACTCTACCCTACCCTACTGTACTCTACTCTACCCTACCCTACTGTACTCTACTCTACTCTACTCTACCCTACTGTACTCTACTCTACTCTACCCTACTCTACCCTACCCTACTCTATTCTACTCTACCCTACCCTACTGTACTCTACTCTACCCTACCCTACTGTACTCTACTCTACTCTACCCTACTCTACCCTACTCTACTCTACTCTACTCTACTCTACCCTACTCTACCCTACTCTACCCTACTCTACTCTTCGTGGTCCTAGCAGTGATTTTTTGTTTATACAGCAGCAGTAGTTTCAATGACTTAATTACTCTTTGCCTTTAAGTTTTCATGTAAGAACAGTATCGGCATCATACATTTCCCATTCTCACGCAGTGTTTCAGATGCTTTACCTCTGAATTGTGGTATTATTACCTCTGAATTATAGTATTATTATCTCTGTGAATAAAAAATGAACAAATCCAGAAAAAAAAGATGAAAACATTACACAATCTTAAATGAAACTTTATCTAGAATTATAAAACTGAAAAAATCTTGAATGAAACATTTCCCGTGTTGAACAAACTTACACTAAGAAACAAAACAAGTGCAGATCTCAAATGAAACTTCAGTAGAACAAGCCTATTTTCAGCAAAACTTTGGCTTCTATGAAGATTATTAACAAAATCGAAGATGAAAATTGAAATTTTTCTAGAACAAGAATTATTTTTATAATTCTAATTCTTTTAATTCTTTTATCGGAACCTTCCTAAATAAAATCTTGAATTAAACAAAAAATAAGGGGACAATATAATCTGGAATAATCATGGACTAATATTAAATCAAACATTTTTAGAGTAAACACACACACACAAATCTGGAACTGAACATTTTGTAGAGTAAAAACACACACACACATACATATCTGTAATTGAAATTTTCTAGAGTAAACACAAACACATACACACAAACCCAAAGAGTAAAAAGCACCCCAAAACTTTTTCCCAAGTTAAACACATGGATGAGTCTAGGATGAAACATTTGTTTTCCTGGAATTGGGAGAATGGGATCTAGGAATGAAACAGACGTGATGCAAAAAAAGAGTCATTGTGATTCTTCGTGAAGGTCCGAGCGGACACAACAGTCCACCACACCACGTGTTCTCTCCTTCTAAGCCTCATGCGCTACCCAGAGCAGTAATGAAAGATTAGTGAAAGGAAAGCAGTGTTTAAGCTTTATGTGCAGCTGAAAACGCTTGACCGCGAGGCCGCTTTTAGACCGGACTTTACGCATCCACGTCTTATTAAATAGCGCTGGAGTCCACCAGCGAGACACGCAAGCAGACGGCCCGAGAGAGCAGAGCAGAGCGGGTCAGGTGAGCAAACAGGCTGGGAAAGTGACACGGGCCCGTCAGGCCACTGGGCAAACGTCCTGACGTCTCCATCACGTTACCGTGGCGCCATCGCCGCGACTCTTCCTGAGACAGGAAGCATCATCGTAACCAAACAAACAGTGAGTACACAAGCGCTTGACCGGGTCACCAGTAAACCTCTGGATGGATGTGCATGAGAACAAACAGCTATTTCTCCTCAACACACACACACACACACACTGGTCTTTGTGAGCACACATGACTGCGTGTGTGTGTGTGATGCTGTCAGCTGATTGGGGGGATATATTTAATTACAGAGCTCTTGTGAATTAAGGCCGTTTCATTTCATCACTGTGTGACATTTTTGGAAGCACAGCATCGGGGTTTAAAAGAGGATGAAGTCAAACGCACGTTTTTGACACGCCATCTTGACCGCTCCGATTTACAAAGACTCCCGTTTTAAGCAAATGATACAACTTACGAAGTTTCCAAATTACACGCTATAATGTAATACAGGATTTCATTTATTTGCAATATAGTGAAGTGTTTGCGTTCAACTTTTTAAACAATGAGAATAAAAAAATACAATAGAATCATACCTAATGACACACACACAATGTATTTTGCCATAAACGGTTAATTAATACATATACATAAACAAATCACTTACTGCATATACTACTGTAAATGCACATTATACATTTCACATGTGTGCGTCATTGTACATCATTTTATTGATTTTATCATTTATCATTTATTTTTTGCAGGTGTTAATGTTTCATTTTTGTTATCACTATGTTATTATATTTTATTACAATGTTACAAACTTTGAAAAGCAATATCTACAAACACACATACTTAAAAAAATATTTTTGTAAAAAAGTACTTCCTATTCCACAATGTCCTATTATATTCATATCATATCATTAACAGCTCATGAATAAATAAGCACATTATTAGAAGCAAAACAAATGAGTAGTGCCATATATTGACGCTGCTTCGACATTAAACCGTTAAACTGAGCATTTTTATACCTGCTGAGTTTAAACGATTGAAACCTCACTAAGCCTAAACTCACATGTCGAAAACACAGATTACTGAATATAAAGCCCTGACGCCGTGTGACCTTTATGATAGACGGAGCTTCTGGAACAGGAGTCTGGCGCGGACCGGGAGGAGAGGTGTGATCCTGGGAGACGGGTAACGACAGGGTGATGTTGACCCTGAGGAGCAAACAGACCTGGGTGTTGCCGGGGACGACTGCCAGCCAGAAGAAGAAGAAGAAGAAGAAGAGCCCGCTCTCCAGCTGGCACCAGGCCGGACCCACTGCCTCTCCAAACCCAGAGCACAGCCAAGGGCCAGACGGCAGTGCCAGCTGGGCAGATACACTTTTCTGGAGCACTATACTCCAAACAAACAAAAGCAAGCAGGCCGTAGACCTGTCATTAGCCTGTGCTCGTGTACGACGCCTGTAATTACAAGCCTTGGTGAGCGTTCACGGCGCATTAAGGCAACCAGAGGGAGAAGAATCCCACAGGGCAAAAGTTCAGGAGCTCCACGGATCAGACAGACCCTTCAGCTGAGCTTCACAGATCACGGAGAGAGCAAGAATATACAAAAGATTGGTATCAAATCTAAAAATATATATCAGAAAGGCTGAATCCATCAGTAGGGCTGGGGTTTGCAACAGTAAAGGTCGGGGGTTCGAGTCCGAGGAGTATTAGATCAGTGAGAAGTCTGTCTGATACATTGTTTTTACTTGAAATGGTTTGGGAAAAGTAACAGTTACAATGAAGTCTCAAATTCAAAGATGGCAAAACTCTTTTAATAGAATTGATACGATAAAATGTGCTTTAAAAAAGGTTTTTGGAAAGATTTTGTTAAGTGAAATTTACTGCAATGATTTAAAATAAAACTCATTTAATATAATTGCAGTAACACGTGCCTCAAAATGCTTGTGCAAACTGTTACTAATATTTTTAGGTAAAACATACTGGTATAATTTTAATCAAATCTAATTTGCTAGAATCAGAGCTATACATTATATATAAAAAGGCCATGCAAATTGATTACATTTCATTTATTATAATTTAATCAAATTAAATTGTTATATTGAAATATTTTGTAAAGTAAAATGTACCATTTTTAAACACTTATTTATTTAATTAAAATGTATTGAAATGGGAGTCGTGACATTTATTTTAAAAAGTTTGTGCATATTGCTGAAAAGACGTAAAATGTATTTTATAAATAGTACATTTATAAATGTAAGTGAATAAATGTAAATGTGAACTAAAAAAAAAAGACTTGTTTACTAGATTCACAGCAGTAAACTATCAAATAAAAACATTTTATGCAAATAAAGTAATAAATAAATACGAATCTTAATTTTAACCACAGCTTAGCAACATTGATTTCATTATCATTTATACGTGAAAGATTTTACATAACGAAAAAGTTCGGGCAAATATTTGTCAAACATGTATATGTAAACGTAGCATTTAAGCCTTAGTGACACTTCACTACAACGAGGCCTGGAAAACAAGATCTGGGTTTCCAACGAGAAGCAACTAAGGAAAACGCCTCACGAATTCCTTAACTCGGTCTCCATCCCATAATCCAATAGTAGTTTCTCAAGAGCAGGACATTTCTCAGCAGTCATGCCCAAGCAATTTGCAGAGTAACGGAATGTCCAGTGAGCAACAGGAGACGTTCCTCCAGAGCTGCTGAAGTTCAGGCCGGTGCGAATGGATCCACACCGGATCTTTGACTCAGAGCTAATTATAACACATCTCTGAAACACTCTTCATCCAAACATGTATTGTGCCTTGAGCTGCACGATTCTGGATAAAATGAGAATCAGGACTTTTGTTTTGCAATTCTTTCCCGATTTTGTATTTTTTTTTTTTTATTTTAAAATTTTAGCTCTGAAAATCAGGTGGTCTAAAAGCAATGAAATAACATATATGACTGATAAAATATATACATAAGACACAAACTGGGATATTCATGTTTGCACAAAGCTAGCACACTGTAAAGACTGTGCATGTCAAGTTTATTTGATTGTACAAGTGCATTTTTATTTATTTTGTCTTTTACAATGTTATATTTGTACTGCATTTTTATATTTTTACTGCTTGTTTGCAGTACTGTTTTATTGCTGTAGCTACCAAACACATTTTGTTGTGTTAAGCGCAATGAGAATAAAGTATATTATGTCTTGGCTTGAATTTAAACAAAAGCAGTGAAAAATAATGGTAAATGTAATAATGTTTTGTAATTACAACGATAATATTCTTACATAAAAAATGATAGGCAATGAGTAATTAAGTTCTATAATATACAGTCATTGAAACTACTGCTGCTATATGAACATTATAATCACTGCTAGGACCAGGTAGAGTAATAAAGTGTAATATTTTTTTTTCTCTTTTTAATACGTTTTATACCTGAAATCTTTCAACCGATTTTAGTTTCAGGACCTGTCGCGGTGGGCGGGACAACAGCGGGGATCTGCTTTGGGATGGATTTGCTTTGACCAATCAGAGCAAAGAGTCAAAAAAAGTTCCTAAAAGATTTGGGTTGCTCTCACACTATTTTGATCCCAAAGAAACATTGAACTGCGTGTTATCTGGAAATTGGGCGAGATTGGCCGAATTGCATAAATGCTGGATCAAGATCGCAAGGAGGATGGAGTCGCAATCTTTTGCGTACATATTTCTCCACTTCTCCATCACGCAAAATGGCAACGAGGATGTGAAAGTGAAGTTTAGTTCTCCAGTAGACAAAAGGCAGGTTTGGAGACAAAGCCAGACCTTCCACTGTCAGTCAGAGGCGCTAACGGCTTTTTTTCTTATTTTTAAAAAACACCATTCGATAATTATGCAACAAAAGGCGAACAACAGGCTTAATGAGCAGCGAGGTGAGGCGAGAAGTCCTTACCTGCCTCGGGCCTTCAGCAGGAGCTCTCCACAACAAAACACAGACGGCCTGTCACGCCGCTTTTTAGCAATTCGCTTGTTAATTTCAACACAGGAGCATTAATTGGCGCGTTTGGTTGAGTTGGGGGTCTGTGAAAAACGGAGACGTCTGAAGATTGTGATGAAAAGAGAGACGTGCATATGCAGCGGTGGAGTCACAGGCCGTGGAAACCTCCACTTCATCACACGCTCGCAGCTTCCAACGCCACAAAGACGGGATGATGCCGAAAGTTCACGTTACGGGAATCAAAGGGATAAACAACAAAACAGCTACAACAACATTAATATTAGTCAAAAATAAAACAGAAGTTTCCTTAAGAAGTCCATTCTTTTGTCTCAAACTATTTGATTGTTACAATACAACTGATTATAATAAGCGTGTTAAGGCATTTATGCATCACTCATATATAAAATACATGAAAATCAATACATTGTAATATATATTTGTATATAATGGATTATGTATATTTTATTACAGAATATACACACGCTATACCACACTGAGTAGTCAAGCTAAACTATATAGAAATGATACGAGTAAAAAGTTAGGTTTTTTACTATATTGTATTTTATTAACAGTATATACATTTATTTATTATAAATTATGTGTGTGTGTGTGTGTGTGTGTGTGTGTGTGTGTGTGTGTGTGTCGCTTAGGTTCAAGTGGTTTTATCTATTTTTGCAATGTACTGGTGGGAAAAACTGTTTTTTTTTCCAAAATTAAATTTAAATGGATTCAATGCATCACATCAAGAAAAACAATTAAAATACTGCTAAAAGCAGAAAAATAAAATAAGAAACATAAACCCCTCAGATGGAACGAAACACTTGGATGAATTCAGTTTTATCTCGGAACTTCAGCACATCTTCAAGAACAAAGGGTCACATGACCAGCCAGTAATTTCTCACTGTTTATTATATCACAGATTTGACGATATCAATAAATCTCAGGCCTTCATCACTAAATATGACAATCCTTTCGCTAAACAGACTGCTGTAGACAGACAGGTGTGTGTGTGGCTTGGTGAGTAGATAGATGGATGGATCGACAGACACAATAGATAGATACAAACACTGACAAAAATATAGTCAGAAAGACTGACAGACAGATCTAGACATACAGACATAACATACACAAATAGATAGATAGGTAGATGTGTAGTAAGATGGGTGGATAGATGGATGGATGGGTCGTTGGGTGGGTGGATGGATGTGGAGAGAGTGAGATAGATAGATGGATGGATGGATGGATGGACGGACGGACGGACGGACAGACAGACAGACAGATACATAAACAGATATACAGATATACAGATACATAGATAAATAGATATACAGATATACAGATAGACAGATAGATAGATAGATAGATAGATGGATAGATGGATAGATGGATAGATGGATAGATGGATAGATGGATAGATGGTTAGACGGATAGACGGATAGACTGATAGACTGATAGAGGGATAGAGGGATAGAGGGATAGACGGTTAGACGGATAGACGGATAGACGGATAGACGGTTAGACGGATAGACGGATAGACGGATAGACGGTTAGACGGATAGACGGATAGACGGATAGACGGTTAGACGGATAGACGGATAGACGAAAGATAGACGAAAGACAGATGGGCAGATGGGCAGATGGGCAGATGGACAGATGGACAGATGGACAGACGGACAGACGGACAGACGGACAGACGGATAGACGGACAGACGGACAGACACAGACAGACAGACAGACAGACAGACAGTCCCCAAATTAAGATTCCAGTCCCACTTTTCCTGCTCCAGAAGATGTGATGACTGTCTGTGTGTCAATCAGAAAGTTGGGGTGTAAGTTAGAGTTGAAGGCCGGCCGGTGAAGTCTGTCTCCTTCCCTGCAGGACAATCACAGGCCCGTGAGCAGCGACACCAGATCAAACGCAGCGCGCCCTTGGAATGACACCACAGCCACTTCAATGAGCCGCGCCGTCACTGATCTCAGAACAGCACGGCTGACACCCCGAGGAGCCGTACCTTTAACAGACAGCCCTCATTCTAATGTCACACACACTGACCCCACAAGTTTAATGAATGGAGATTTTTAAAAAAAGGGGGAGATAAAAAAACAAATGATAAAAACAACGACGTATAGAACAGGAACGTCTCAAGGGTAAAAACAGCAACTCGCCATCATCATCACCACACACACACACACAATCATCATCCTCGCACTACACAGATTATACTGAATGCGAAAAAGAGAGAGATAAAGAGATAGACAGACAGACAAATAGATAGAAAGAGAGATTGAAAAGAAGGAAAAAAGGAAGGAAGGACGGATGGATGAATGGATGAATGGATAGACGGACACCGGACAGAAAGTCAGATAGATTCTGTGTATATAGATATATATAGATGGATGGATTGACAGACAGACAGACAGACAGACAGAGAGACAGATAAACAGATAGATTGAGAGATTGAATGGGAAGGATTCTGTGTATATGGATGGATGGATGGATGGATGGATGGATGGATGGATGGATGGATGGATGGATGGATGGATGGATGGATGGATGGATGGATGGATAGATAGATAGATAGATAGATAGATAGATAGATAGATAGATAGATAGATAGATAGATAGATAGTCAGACAGACAGAGAAGTGTGTAGTTTGAGGAGTGGATAGATGGATTGATGGATAGATCGATCGACAGATCTATCATTTTTGTTGATGAACAAAAATACATACATACTAAATTAATGAGATGCAAAAATTAAAATCTGAAATAAACAAAGGGACACATGGATTTAAAAAGGACACGGGCAAGACCCCCC
>CM051500.1:5514934-5539917 GCA_028031935.1 Paedocypris micromegethes | reverse complement strand
GCATTTCTCCTTCTTAAAAAGGACGGAAAAACTCATCACTTCCACTTCAACAGTCCGAGTTTCCAAAGCAGGTAATCAGCGCAGACTAATGGGAACGGAAGAGACACACAGTTTAAGAGTCAGCGTTACCCATGATGCTCTCAGCAGCGGGTAATGAGGCTGAGGTGTGTGTGTGCCACAGGGGTTTATCCAGGGGCCTGTCAACATCCCGCCAGCCTGCCACACACACACACACACACACACACACACTATGGAGCCATCAGAAGAAGAAAAACTAGCAGATACAACAAGCAGGAAATCTTGAGAAAACACCTGATTATCTCAGTCGGAATCTTACAAAAAAAAAAAAAGCGTCAACCTGGTGTTAATAACAGTAATTTACAGCTAATTACTGCTCGACCGGTGGCGTACGACAGTAACGTGAGAGAGCAATTCATTTACAAACCCAATTTAAAGCTGTTTTTGCTTTTGCATTTCAATTTTCACCATTACCAGCCAGAGGTGTTTATTGAAATATATGTATATAAGTAAAAAAGGACTGCAATAGTATGTAATAACCAACCAGTACGTGATTATAATAGAACAAATTGTAATATTGAGAAAAGTTAAAATCTTAAAAGTCTTTAAATTGACCTGAATCGCATTAACATAAAAAATGCTTGACTTTGGGTGTTTTTTTTTTTTGACTCGAGTATTTGAGGCTACTTTGTACTTGTACTGAGTATCATAAATAAAAGCAACTTCCATTGACTTCATTTGTGATCGAGTATCTGTATCTCTACTCCACTACATTTGAATGGACACTTACCGTTACTCGGTACATTGTGTGCATCAAGTCGGCATCTTTTTCTACCACGGTACATTTTTAAAAAATCGCATTCAATAATTTTTAAATTAACAGTTTTTTAAATCTTGTGCACGAGAATCAGCGGTCGCACTTTTTTACGCATTTTAGCTTGACTGAGACTGACTTTTTGTCTGTTTTCCTAGATCTATTATGTCCTGCCATTTTGAAACAATGAGAGGATAAATTTAATTTCTATATTGGTAAATAAAACCCTCATAAATTGTTTATCACATTTCTTTGTGTTTTTCTTAGCACAAATACGGTAAAGGTAAAATACCTACGTTTTTTTTTCACAAACAATGGAATAAACGCAACAATCTTCTACTTTTACATTTTCACACAGCGGCTTTACAAATGCACTGAACTTGAATTTGAACTTTTAAAATTGGATTATTTTACTCAAGTCTTTTTGGAATTGGTGAAGTGTAACTTGTAATGGATTCAATTATACAGTATGATATCCATACTTTTACTCAAGTCTGGTTTTCAGGTACTCTTTACACCTCTGGATATGGTCACAACATTTTTATTGCCTAAATTGCAATATAGAATCCAAATCATGTGAGGAGTACACACACACACACACACACACACACACACGCGCGCACGCACTATGCCCTAACAAGCAGCTGTTCTGGTGTTCAGCATCAGGAACTGCTGGCTAAAATAGAAGTTTGAAAGGGTCAGTGACTTTGCTTAACGGAAGAAGAGAAAGGTCGGAGTTGAAAAGTGCACGCGCACATGCGCCGGCATTAATACTGCACAAGACGACAGGCCGCGAGTTTGTTAACTCCAGACACCTGAACTGAAATGTTGTGACACACGGGATGCTCAGACTATCTGCTGTCCAAAATAAACCTGACACATGGCATTCCTGGAGGGCAGCGAACACCGCCGAGTCTAAAAGGCCTGCGAGGGTTGACAGCGAAACCGGACCCCTTAGCAACTGCACTCAATCCCGCGGATAAGATTCGCACATGCTCATCAATGCCTGTTGAAATCAATACACGCTGCACTTCACAACCAGCTGCTTTGTGCCTGATTGTGTCTTACATATTAATTGGAATTTTACACACCTCCGGATGCTCAACTCTACACACACACACAGTCATTATGTACTGTAGCGATGCTACAAAACTAATTCCTGCAAAATTAGCCACACAAATCGGCACTAAATGGTCAAGTCTTTTTTCTCTAGCAGCAGCAGTGAGAGAAGAAAGGAGAAGGAAACTAAAGGAGATTTAGATTCAAAATTACACTCGTCCTATAGCAAAAGTACAAAATTACATGGGTAATTTGCTTAAGAGAGCTGGTCTCATTACATTTTCACTTAAATCAGCTGGTTGGCGTCATAATGGAGCGAGTCGGAACAAACTGTGTGTGTAAGTCTCAGCGTCTTAGTTAAACATACTTAAATATTCACAGACAAACATTTCAAGTTCAAGGTTATTTATAAAGCGCTTTCCGTAGTTCAAGACCAACGCAAGGTCGCTATGCAGAATTGGGGGGGGGGGTAGTCTTTAAAGAAGATAAATGATCATCTGTGTTCAAAAATTAGGAAAGAGAGTCCATAAAAAAAAGAAAAAAACCAATTGACAAAAAAAAAATTACAGACGGTGAGTAAGTGAGTAAAGACGTGAAAAAAACCAACCCCCATAATCCCGTCAACACCCGCACACCAACAGGTAACTTCTACTGGCATTCGCCAAAGCCATATTTGTCCATCAGGCTGTCAGTAAGTGACTCCTTCAGAGTCCAGTGACAGTCGACTTCACACCGCTCTGCTGGATGACAAATGTGGAACATGGAGTCCGAAACAGCTGCTCAGAAAGGAAATCAGAGGAAAGATTGGAAGGAGCCGCGGACGGGGAGGAGGCTTAGTAACCTATAGAACGCGAGTATTCAACTGAACTTTAAAGAGATCCGGTACCACAATTTACCACAAGTACAGTGAACCCTCGTTTATCGCGGTAGATATGTTCCAAACCCGTCCACAATAGCTGAAAATACACAAAGTACGAACACCATATTTACGTAATTATTTACCATGTATTCATATAACAAACCACCCTACAGTAATGTACAGATATATACAGTATATACATAGAGTACACAGATACAAATATCAAGCAATCTAGTTCTTTTATAATATATATGCATACATAATGAAAAACCACACAGTAGCGAGGGTTCACTAAATATGTATATTTTTTTTAATTAGCCTGCTTGTAATCAATACTTGACTGCCAAACCAAATTAGTTCACTACAATTCAGAAACCTTTTGACAAATGTACTGTTATGTAACATTGAACCGAGCGTATATTTACAACGTCAACCAACTTATGACATAAAAGCAAGGCTACTTTTAGAAAATAGGGAGTAAAAAAAACGTTCACATAAAGTGTTTGACTTTAAAAAGAAAAGATAAAGGAAGAAAATGCGTTAAAAAAAATTCCCTTCCTCGACTCGAAGTTTTAACTTGTAAAGTTAAACAGGTAAAAATAAAAATCTGAACAAATCCCAACAATTGAACAGTTTTAAAGGCTCATATTCTTTATAAGCTTCTGAACATATCAGACACACTGGTTTAGTTTCACAGTGCGTAGTATGAACAAAAATGATTCTGTCCATTAGGAATGAATCATTTTCGCTATCCACTTTTTTTTTTCTTTTTATCTCTTTCAGTCTCACCCATCCCAACTTTCGCCTCTCTATTGTCTGTCTCTCTCTCTTTCTCCTCTGTCGATTGTGTCTCCCTGTCTTTCTCTCTTTGGTTTCGATAACTTTTAATGCAATAACTGTAGCAGCAATCGTTATTAATTCCTTTGCAACCTAGATGTTCTCTAATCAGCCGATGCTTTTTCAATCGGCCCAATGTTAACTCACGGCCAGAGTGTTCTTGTGTCCACTAAAATTAAGGTGGTTACATTTAAGGTGGACCACTGAATTTTGAATCAAAGCTCCTGGTTCATTTAATGACCGCTGCTATAGACGTCACCAGTGGAAACGTTTCCAACTGACTGGAAGCCCGGCTCGCTGAAAAGTCTCCGGACACTGAAACCAGTTCAACATGAGAGGAGAAAACATCTCCGCTGAGAAAACCAACATTAAAGCACAAAAAAAGCAGCTAAAGACTTTTCACAGAAGTCACCGCCGCTTCACATCTGAGATGTTTCGACGAATGCGCTAAACTTTTTGTCACATCAGTCTCACGTTCAACTATTACCCAACATTGTAATACAGTCGTTACGCTCTAACAACTTCCTGCGCTCTCTCGGAATTCGAAACTGTGACCTTTGGTTTTGCTCGGAACGCTCAATCTCCAATTAGTCGGCGTGTCAGACGTTCCTCGTGATACGGCAAGAAGACCTTGATGTCAAAAAGCTCACGCCGGCGTAAACAGCGCACGTGTGGATGTAGGAGTTTGTTGCGAGGATGGTGGCAGCGTGAGGGAAAGTGTGTGGGTGAAAAGAAGCCGTGCCCCCGTCACTTCTCCACCCAGTTCCCTCCGCTCCGGCATCTTAACGAGGCTTTCCCCCCCCTCGCCTTTCACAAGCACGGAGAAACCAAATAAATAAAAGAATAAAAGGCACGAGAGACGAGGGAAAACACACACTGAACTATAATTTGTTATATCTTTCAGCTCCAATTAAAAATAATATCAAATCTTTTTGTTCGACTTCATAACAAGACTTCAAGAAGCCCCCAAGACTCCTTCTATTTGCATCCCTCAACAGCCCACTGGTGCTCCTGAATCACATTAATTATATGACCTACATAGCGCGCTGTTAATATTCCAAAGCTGGGAGAGAAACTGGAAGCCAATACGGCGGTGAAGTCTAAATCTGGAGATCTTCGGGACATCAGAGCGTCTCTCT
Source organism: Paedocypris micromegethes (assembly GCA_028031935.1). Classification (NCBI taxonomy): domain Eukaryota; kingdom Metazoa; phylum Chordata; class Actinopteri; order Cypriniformes; genus Paedocypris; species Paedocypris micromegethes. The sequence goes on along the minus strand of CM051500.1, from coordinate 5,535,191 downwards.
AAGCAGCCGCTTTTCTTGGGGGTCGCTCTTTGATCACTTCCCTCTTGACATTGTTTGCAAATGTCTGTTTAATGGGACCGGCAAATATCGGAATACAGCCACGCTCGTGTCTTTCTTTCCTCCCTCCATCCGCCTGCGTCGCTCTTGGGTCGCCCACCCTCCCCTATCGTTCCGTCTGCTCGCTCTGCGTGGATGACGGGTCTGGGAACGTTGGAACAACAAGAGATGGATTGGAAAATCAAGGAGGAAAGCGGTGACAGTGTGGCTCACCTCAGCTACTGATCTGATCGCAGACGGAAGTGGTACAGATGTTCCAGATGTACAAAGTCGAAGTTACTTTGTTTGACGGTAATGTGTTATGAATATATTTCAATAAAGGGAAGAGGAGGGGCTGGAAGACGTTCCTGCAGCTTGTGCGTATCAACAAGCGAGGTAAACGTGTGCGTTTGAATCCACCGGATCTTCTCCATCAGTGTCCGGCGGCTCTTTTCAGAAGATCTTGGCTTGCTCTAAGCTGGTGCGGGGTTTGGTTATGCTTTCTGTCTGATATGTCTGGCCCATTCCCATTTCAAAGCGAGGTCCACCCAGGGGTTTGACTTTTTGATCTGCTTGGTGACGGACTCGACCACCTGCATGCGGAATCAGGGCCCTGCTCTCCGTGGAAGGCTGAAGAGGAGCAGTGGGCTGGGCAGCGATCCCAAAACTAGACATCAGCATTACCAGGAGGAATTACCACTTCCATCTCTGAAGAGATAAGATGCTATAATGGGCCTTTTAAGGTCATAGACTGGAATTAACACGCCAAAAAAAAAAAAAAATACAGCTTGATAAATGAGAATCGCTACATAGAGTCATTTTATAATATCTGCGACATTGATTTTTATTCTGAGAATTGTTGAAATTTATTTACACAACTCTTAATATGGGCATTATATGTTGTTGTAGGTATTTGCAAAAAAAAAAATGATAATAATAATTAGGGATGCACCGAAATGAAAATTCTTGGCCGAAACCGAAAACCGAAAAAGAGGAAATCCTGGCCGAAAACCGAAACACCGAAACAATTGCATTTATTGCTATAATGGTGTACTAAATTTACTAAAACAAAGGCCTTGCAATTGCATAAATTAAAAATGAAGTTTCAAAGAATAAATGAAATAAAATGTGTTACAAATATGCAAATATTTATGAAGCATATCACACTCAAGAGTATAAAATATAATTCAAACTAAAATGTTTAACTTGACCTACTGGCCTGCTGAAATGTTGTAAAATTAAATGTTCTTCCATTAAAAATTGCATTTAAGTTTAAAGTGCATTCAGAACAAGTGCAAAGGACACAACATTTTCTATGCAGGTCTTAATAATAGTATAAATATTTTAATGTTGAGCTTGTCATCTGACTGATATTTGAGAAAGATTTGAGACTGTATTTAAATAAGGCCAATTAAATCGTTTAAAAAGAATGCATGATTATAACTTTATTAACGCGGGGTTTAAACTTTGAAAAGTAGCAAACACGGAAGTACGAAAGTTTAAGGCAATATTTGCTCCGCCCACTTCCGGCGCCTCAGACTGTCATTCTGCGGTTCTGCAGTTGTTGGCTTCTCCAGAGGATTTCAAACATATTTCTACAGATCGTACGCTGACAGACTCTAAGGGCGGACTTTTCATAATTTTTACCGTGGTATTTACCGCCACTTTGGGCGCTTTAGAGCTGCGCTAAAGGATTAGCATCCGCTACAGATGCATCCGATGAGCTGATCTCTTTTGTTTGCTGCTCAAACGGAGTAAGAAGAGAGAGAATGTTCTCTATTAAGAGCCACTAGTGTGACGTGACTGTCGCGGGGAGTTCGTGATCTGCTCCGCTATATGCCGCCGCTCTTACGGTCTCTGCTTACGTCATCAACTTTCGGTCGTGTTGTTTCGGTGAAAAAAGTGTTTCGGCCGAAAACCAAAAGTACACTTTTTGGCCATTTTCGGCCGAAAATTTTCGGTGGCCGAAAATTCGGTACATCCCTAATAATAATAATAATAATTTTCACTCATTTCAACTTTACGTGAAACTCGCGTATTTACATTTTTGTGAAAGTCAGCCATAATGCTCAATTCTAAAGTTATTTAGCAAACTTTCTAGTGCTTTTAAATGTACAATTTAAAAAATATTGCATGATATATATTGTATAACTGAACTGCTGTGACTGGTTCAGACAGATCCAATCAGAAGCTTCTCAATTTAGTGAAAATGTGCGACATGTAAAATAAGCATTTTAATGTATAAAACACTATTATCTGTATATGGTTTTAAAATCCTTTGCGTAACATCTCTTAAATCACTTTTTTATGTGAAATGAATATGCCCTTTTCTCTTTTTTCACCTATGTGCTCATACATTCAAAACTGATCTAAGTTAAATATTGTAAAACTGAACCGTGCAGTGACTGTGATTGGCTGAGAGAGATCCAATCAGAAGCTGCAGATTGGAACCCGATCGGGAGATCGCTAGGTACCGTTTCATATATGTTCATTTCGTTTTGACTCCTATTGGTCAACCATTACAGTTCAAATACAAGAATGACGAAAAAAACTGTACATATCTTAAATCCACAAAGGTAAAACAGGTTTGGTTTTCTTATTCAGGTTCTCAGTTCTCTGAAAACTCCATAAGGATTCCAATTTGTTCTTTCAAAACGTCTTAAGTCTGGACAAAAGTCCCGTTCCTTTCAGACTCCACAAACAAAGCAAACCAATCAGACTCCTTCCATCCCTAAGAACTTTCTGGTGGAAGGTCACGCTGCTCACGCTTCATCCCAAGCCGCTTTGAAGCCTCCACAGAATCCCGAATCTTGTGTATAAAACAATCCATCATCAAGGCAAACGTTTTAATTGGTCTGATTATTCTTTAACAATATTATGATTTCTTTAAGCGGAGATGGGCATTAAAATTTAATGAGACGAGTATGACCATGACAATATAATTAAAGCCCTCAGGAGTTTCTGAAGATAGCCATTAATAATTCACGGCGAGCTGAGGAGCGAGATGGACCGGCTCCGTCTTCAGCATTCAGAGCGAGAGGAAGGATGAAAAAAAAAGTTAGCACCACTTTGTCGGTCACGATGAGAAACGGTTTGGATTTTGTGAACCCAAGTGGTCCGTGTGAAAGCCCATCGAGCAGGAGACGCAAACAGGAGCTGAGCATGAAAACGCCCGAGAGCCTTTCAAACGTCAGACTGTGAAGGAACCAGTGGAGTGGTCTTCACCCACACTCAGCATAAACATCAGGCCGCTCTGTCTCCATCTTACAACAATATTTATCACAGCAGGCTGAAGGTTCTGTCCTCAGGTCACTGCCGAGAAGCGCTGAAGCTCGCCATGACAAACACAACCTGGAGTGATTGTGTGCGAAAGGAGTAGATCTAACTCGGATAATCCAGTGAGATGATGAGCCATGGTTCCTCTTGTTTAGATATGAATTACTCTCCCTGCGAGCGCAGCAAAAGAGCTGGACAAATATCGGATGAAGAAATAAAAACTCAAGATAACCAATCCACAGCCACTAGGATTCAAACCGACAACTTTGTCTTCATTGTTTTGCAGCTCTGAGGTCGATTTCTAACTTTACTGGTCAAATACTACAGTGGATTGATCAAACCCCCAAAAAACCCTATTAAACTGTCCAACGAAAAATAAAAAAATGTCTGTTTTCGTACATTTTCATGAATTACTCTTCCAACATGTAGCGAGAATGAAAGATTGAAAGACACAGCTTGATGGGTCATTTTGTTAGACCGCTAAAAATTGTACTTGAGCGATTACTAAACCAATAATTTTAAACAACAACAACAACAAAAAACAATAATAGACAAACAAGTACCACATAACCGATGCATTTTAACATACAGATCAACATTATATCATTTATAAATGCTTTTTCTAATGTCTTGAATAACACAATTCTACATTACTTTCATGTTAAATTATTTAATTGTTTTCCCTTGTGCTTTTAAATTTATAATTTAAAATAATATTGCAAGACAAATATTGTATAACTGAACAGCTGTGACCATGATTGGTTCGGACAGATCCAATCAGAAGCTGCTTAACTTATAATGGAAAAACAAAGAGAAATGAGCGACATATAAATTGAGCATTTGAACGTATAAAACACTATAATCTATATTTGGTTTTAAAATCCTTTGTTTAGCGTCTTTTAAATCACTTTTTTATGTTAAATGATTCAATCGTATTTTCTTTTATCACCAATGTGCTCCTACATTTATAAATACATTGAGATCCAAGTTAAATATTGTAAAACTGAACCGTGCAGTGACTGTGATTGGCTGAGAGAGATCCAATCAGAAACTGCAGATTGGGAGATCGCAAGTGACCAATTCGCAAGTTGACTCTTATTGGTCTAACATTACAACAATTGCAATATAAGAATGCGGAAACAAAACGTACATATCTAAAATCCACAAAGGCAAAACAAGATTTATTCTTCAGGTTCTCAGCAGGGACGGATCAAACCCAAAGACAAAAAAGGTTCCGCTCTCATTATACCTTCAAAATGGCTTTGTCAGACAAAAAAAAAGGCCAAACAAGAGTTAAAGAAGAGCCAGAAGGCCTTTCCTCGACAAACAGAGAGAATTCTGGGAGGACGGGGGTGGGTGAGGTGAGCCTTCATGCAGAAAAGGCAGACCAGACGTGTGGGCAAAGCTCATAAATCCTGATTTGAAGCTGCCACACTGCAGCACTACATTTCTTAAACGCTACATCTGATTTAGTCTTGCCATTAGCTGACAGCTGAACTTTAACATTAATATGATAATATTGAAATAAGTGCGTGTTATTTACTTAGCGGGCAGGCGAGATTGAATAAGTGAGAGAGACAGAGGGAGGTGGGCCGGCGAGGGGGATGATGAATGATTTCTGGACAGCTTTCTGTGACACCGGCTGCTCTAATGAGACTTGACAAAATGGAGACATATGCAGAAATATTGGTTACAGTCGGCTTCCCCGCTATCCCACTCCCTCGCCCCGCACGTCCCGCTTCTCTACAACCATTGAAGCATCTATTTCAATTGGCACTTCCTTCCTGGTCCCGGGCTTTAAAATTTAGCCCGTGTCATTTACATATTAGTCTTAATGGAAAAAAAGAAACCAGAAGTCGCGGTCACGGTTCAGGGAAGGGAGCAAACTCGCTTGATAAAATGGAGATGTGACAGAAGCTAAACTCAATTGCGTTTATTATGTAAAGCGGACGGATATAAGGTGGGGACAAAAAGAAACAGAAGAGTACCACAGAAAACAAATCTGATCTGGAAACTGATGGGAATGATTGGGTCTGCATTGTAAAACTGATACACACACACACACACACACACACACCATCGTGGACTTACTACGGATTTTCCATCTTCTCTGAATCGCCGATTTATTTGGTAGGTTGTAACTGCTTTATGTCACAAATGCCTCTGTAACTCACAGAATAATGTTCTAAAGATTTCACTTACGCAAATGGATTTCCTGATTTTTGGGAGTCTTCAAAATGTTCCTTCTTTACGACTCTACACTCTACGATTACCAAGTGAGAAAATCATTTATGACTTACACGTCACACGTCAGATGGAGAAAGTTTAGAGACTTTGGAACGTCACCAACGCATTAAACAGTTGTGTTTATACACAAATAGGTCGTTTTTATGTAACTAATCAAAATTTGCAACCGTCTAAACCATTTATATAGCACCAAAACACAACAGAATAATTACCAGAGAAGTGAACAGTCCATCAGCAGTGGCATACATAAAAAATATCACTATTAACTCAAAGATTCACACACAATATAAATATATATAGTCTCCTATATATATTATATACAAAATATACGATACATATATAAATACACAATATATACACAGGTTTTAAATATAATAAATACACGTGTATTATACAAAAGTAGAAAGTACAACCGAATTCCTTGCTTGGGAACGCTAAACGTTACAAAGAGTACCGTAAAAGTACGTTAAGAGTAACGTGAGAATAACTTCTGTAAAAGTAAAGGCAAACTAGTCCAGACGCGCACGGAACACAGAGTTGTGTTCATGAACGGCGAGTTTTATACAGTGAGGCATCTGTCGGGAGCATTAACAGAGATGAATCTGAAACGGTCCCTACCTTCCTCTTACCTTCTCAGCATGCCAGTCAGGATCCGCGAGCTCTTGCCAAGGTTAGCGTCCGTTTCTCTCAACTACAGAGGAGACAAATCACGGGAGAGACGCAACGTTAGGACCAACAAAAAAAACAACATTTAATTCAATCAACGGACATTAAAGTGCAGGATGATGATTGCATATGGCGGAACTGAATTTATTTCCCGATGGCAAACACAGTTCGGGCTATTTCTCCTTTCACCCGCACTGGTTTTACATTTGATGTATGGCTCGCATGGGGGATGCATAAGTAAAAGCCATCCATCTGGTGAGATGTGTGTGTTTAGGAATGCTGACACGGCTATGGAAGTGATGCCAGGGGTCTGGCAGCGGTGCGGTGTGTGTAATTCTGGCCTTCTTGAGCAGGACCGTCAGCAGGGACGAGTGTGTGTGTGTGTGTGTGTTGGGGTGAGGGGGTTCCAGATGCGGTTTTAAGCGGGTTTGTGTTTCTGGCAGCACCACCATGATGTCTCTCTCCACCATCGATCTCCTCAGCTTCCCCTAAAATCCCTCTCCGCTTCCTTCTCAGGACAGAACACATGGTGGAGCTCTCCGGGAATTAGCCAGGCAAACACGAGAGCTAGTGAAGCAGATCTACGACAGAGGACAATTACAGGCAAAGAGATGATTCCCAGTAGCCAGGCTGGTTTCAATGTCAATGGAAGGCCAGAGTAGGCCAAAAAAAAAAGGTATTGGTGGCAACAGTGGTGTGAAGTTAAAAGAACCATATGCAGGGTTCATACACTTTCTGAAAGATAAAATTCAAGCACTTTTAAGGTCCATTATCAAGCTTTTTGTGTTTTTTCTGTCCTCATTCCAGTTAGTTGCTAAATCACTTTATATCTGTCTTTTGGTATAACTGCTTTTTATTTTCATGGCATGTTTAAATACAAATAAATACTATTATGAGTTAAGTACTACATTTGAAACTCGTGTTTGGGTTTTTCGGTTGATTGGGTCCATGCGTGGGTTTCCTCCAGGACTCCGGTTTCCCACAGTTTAAAAATACCTCTTTACAAAAGTAATTTGTGCTGACATCAGTTTCATAAAATGGACATTTCTTACAATTTCTTTATGGCGGCTTTGCGTTGGTCTGGGACTAAGAAAAGCGCTATATAAATAAACTTGAACTTGAACAGGGCTGCATTTTGCCTGTATCTGATAATCTGTCACGATAAAATAAAATGTTTTTATAATATGATAAAGCATCGTAAAACTGTAATAAAAAAAACATGTTACATCCAACAACTTGGATCTCGCAATAAACTCGCAATAACTGTGACGCAGCGAGATCAGTGCGGACTCTGACATCTCCAAAATGTTAGCCGAGTGTCTCACTCGGGTTGTACTTTTGTGCGTAAACACTCGAACACTGCAGTTCTCCATGTCTCGTGCATTGCTTTTCTCAGCCACCGGGTGTCACAGTTTCGCAACAAAACAGCGCAGCTTCGTCAACAAAAGTGACGTCAGTTCGTCCAGCGTTTCTTCTGCGTTTCCAGAAGTAAGATCTCTGTAAGGTTGTGAGCATGTTTCACTCAAAAGATCCCCCTGCATATTAGCAGTAAGAAAAAAACTTGCTTAACATTCTTGTCACTACAACATTAGGCCAATCGAATAGTGAAATAATTTCGTAAAAAGAGACGATATTTTCTCGACGATGCTCTTCGTACAAAGAACATGTTCGTAAACAGAGTCATTAGTAAGTGGAGGTACCACTGTATTCATGAGATTAGGAATCTGGAAAATGGCTCATAAATCGGAGTGGGAGTGTCCTGCTCTATGATTGGCTGGCAACGAATCAAAGGTTGTGTGTCCCACCTTGAGGCCCAACGCTGCTGGAATTGGCTCCAACTCCCCTTGACCCATAAATGGATAAGCTGTTCAGAAACACCCGGAACAACATTCAAAGCCGAAGAAAACAACTGGATACATTTGAGACGTTTACAACTAGAACGTCTAAAATTGTACAATGCAATAGAATATTACCAATAAAAAAAAAAACATTTTAGAAGTAAAAAAAAAAAAAACAATACAACAAATGATAATAATAAGTGTAATTAGGTGTAGGCTTTCTATAATCAGCTTAAAAAGCATTTTTCGCTCTGGCTGTCTGAATGTGGGACAGAGAGATAGCAAAAGAGACCAAACTGATAGCTTACAAACACTCCAAAAGCTCTTTTATGTTTTGTTTCCTTCTTTCCAAAAGAGTTTATTGCTCTTTCCATTTAGCGTCGCCTTATCGCGCTTCTTTCTTTTCTCCTCTCTTATTTTCTTCGGCCTGCCGAAATGTCTTTAAAGTGTGAGGGCCGGTCGGGGCTCCAGGGAAGGAGATCTATTCTCCATAGACGCCAGACCTTTGAAAGGAAATGTTTTATTTCCTTTGAAACGGGCTGCCTGCCCAACTGCCATGTTGTGATCTTTAAGCATCCTTCATTGGAAGCCATCAGAGCGGCCCCTGGCTGAGCTCTCCATACCTGTCTTCCAGAAAGAATCCGAGGGTGAGATGGCAAAAGAGAGCCGATGACAGCGGACACGGCGGGGACAAACCGAACAGGCGGGATGAAGCGAGATATGTAAAGGGTAGAACTGATTACAAATGCAGAGGAAAACAACTGAAGGTTGAGGTGTGGAGGAGGTGAGAGAGCGGGCGAGAGACATTCCAGACGTGTTAGGAGGAGAGAGAATCAGAAAAAGCCGCACGTACGGCCCTGTATATCATCACACTTCAGGTTTGGTTTAGTGGCATGCTAATGTCCAGGATGCTCTCCAGTAGATGTTCTGGTGGATGTTGACATGGCTAGAAAATGGCTATTTTTTTTTTTAATAGATTATTTTTGTAAACCTGCATCACGACTTCTGGTGTAATGCTTAACACAGAGAAGAAGAGTGATATATGGCAGATAATATACCAAAAAAAGTTCTGACTAATTTCTAGTCCTATTAAAAGTTTGAAATAACGTAACAATATGGCAAACACATTAATCTTTATTTGGCTTGCCGATGATTTCTCTTCTACAAATCTCCGTCTTGTAGGAACAACTATTACTGTTATTATAATTGTAGTAAGTTATAAGTTGTATAATGGCATTAGATTAATGTATAGATAAAAACAATATGTGAAAAAATTTGTAGAACTATATGTGAAAGAATAGAAAAATAAACGGTACAAAAAATTACATGTAAGTAATCAAAACAAAAACAAACAAAAAAAAACATTCAGCTTTGTGTTTCAACCTTCAACCCAATCGGAATCAAACACAGACAAGCATTTTCATTTTCTGACTCAAACTAAACTAACGTTCTACCTTTGTACCATTGTTCATATTTATTTAGCTGTTTTGATGTTTTACAATTCTTGTTTTTTTACTCCGGCTTCTGTGTGTGTGTGTGTGTGTGTGTGTGTGTGTGTTCATTTTACTCGTAAACACACGGCACCTGTGATGAACGCAGCGCATTGTTCTTGTGCGGTTCTGTCCGCAACTGTAAAATATCCTTTCCTCACATGTATGTTTGTTTATTTATCAACACAAGGAATCTGACACAATCTTCCATGTGTTTAGTTACATTTCAATTGCCGTGTTTTCTTTACCCTTTTCTATTGCAACAAATCAAACCAATTTTCTGATATCACCTCCATTGAAATAACAAAATGTCTTTTACTTAATAAAATACAATAGTTGTGGGTTACACATGCCGTTTTAAAAAGCCCATTCAAGGCGTTTCAGTTCCTCACAAAACCAGAATCAAAACGGTGAAACAAATCTAATCGAGACCTTGCGAAACATAATGACACAAATTCTTTCTTTACAGATAAAGTGGATCGTAACTAACCTCAGGTTAGGTATTTGAAGACTTTAGTCACACTACCGCGAGTCCTTGAGCGCCCGAACACAATAAATCAAGAGGAATTCATGTATTTAAAAAAAAAAAAAACAAGCTACAAACTATTTTCAAATGTTCAAATGACCTTTTCATAAACTGATGGGCATTGTGATGAAACTCATTTCCCTCTGTAAAGACTCCGCAAGGCCTGCAGTGGTCAGAATGTTCCAGAACAGACCTAGTGCCGGACCGCCGAGGTGTTTGCGGGGTCCGGCGATGCTTGTTTAGACAGTCTTACATCATGTGTGATCTCAGAGCATGACATGGGCCGACTACAAAGTCTTTAATGTGCACTGTCCGAGACATCCATCATTCCCACTGCCATGTTATGCTAATGCGTGCGAGCTACGAGCTGGTGTTAACTGCCTGCACTTGAGAAGACTCCTGTTCTCTGCTCAAGGCTCTTATCCAGCTCACTTTGTGTCATCCCCGCCAGCAGAATGTGTGAATAGAAGCGTCCTGTTCTGAGAAAGCGGCCGTCCGAGATACGGTTCAGTAGGACTTTGTGTTCTAAACTCACCCGGTCCCGGGATCTCTGGATCTTCTCGCGGTCGCTGTGCAGATTGGCGAGGATCTCCTGCCCCACTTGTTCTGTTGAAGGAAAATGAAAGGGATCTCAGTTCATTTTTGACACCAAATATTAAATTCAACAGTTGATTGTTTTGTTTTTTTTTTTTTAATGCTATATTGGACAGAGGGATAATTTTTAATAAGGGATGAAACTTAACTTAAGATGATGCACACGAAAAAATTATGCCTTAGATTCTAAAAACAAGACAAAAGTTCCTAGATTTCGATGTTTAAAACTTTATGCAAAATAAAACTTGACACTATTAGAAACAAGGAACGCCAAAACCTGAAATTGAAGCTGAAAGTGACCAGAATGTCACAGTTTCGAATCCCAGGCCAACATTTTCCACGACTAAAGTGACACAAAAACTCTTTAATCATGGAACTAATGGAGACAATGAAAATTGGAGGCCAAACCTAAACTGAGATGACTCAAAAAGTATGAAAACTATGAAATCGTTGACTTCAGTTGATAAAAAAAAGACTCAGTTCAACTTCAACGTGGTGGAGAAGCGAAGCTGCTGAAAAGAGGACGGACAATGAACGCTGAACGATGAATCACACTCAAAGTCAAGGGAGAAAAAAAAAAACTGTTTGTGTTGTATAAAACGCTTTTAGGCCAGAAATCCAGTTACAAGACATGAAAATTGGTGTGTTTAGCAGACCAATTAAAAAACAAAAAAAAAAACAGTTCATACCTTCCTGAGATTCAAACCTACAAGGTTGGTGTTGCAACCAATATGCCATTGTGGTCAATCCACTAAAAAACTAAAGACATCCAAAGATCATCACTAGCTCAATTTGCTGCATGTTAGCAACACCATTTTTTCGGGGTTTGACTCCAATGGAAAGCTTAAAGTTAGATAAAAAAAAACTTTTCAAAGCAAAAGTGTTTGCGTTCTTAGCCATTTTGCCCTTGTTGCTTGCTCACGGATCCATGGCTCGTTAATCATTGCTAAATAATCGATTTTTCACCCTTCCAAATTGTGTAAAACAAACAGCTTCATGAATAAACCAAACATCAACTTAATTTCCATTCCTCAAGACGCCAGATCCTGTTTTTTACGCAAACACACAACTCCGCGTTGAAAAAAACCTAGTCACGATCCATGTTCCTGACGTCTGGGGTAATCCAGCCGCTCCGCGCTTACACGCCGCATTAAACGCTTTGCATATCCCAGCATGCCGTGTCAGGCCGCCGCTGATCAGCGCATGCAATATTCAGCCGCGTTGTTACCAACACGTCTCGCCTGTCATGACGCGCAGCTGATAAACATCTCCAACAAAGTGCCTGACATGGTGTCCACATCCCAGAGGTCAGAGACAAACAAAACAAGGCAGAAAACACACGGCCACCCTCTCCACCATAAGCATTAGCAGTTTGAAGAGGGCGGGGACGAAAAAAAAAGCAAGTGGAGAATCTTTGCGCGGATCAAAGCCGCGGCGAACAATCGTGAGTAAACAACGCACTCATGACTGGATTTCGCCGCACAGGTGCAGCTCTCAAAGAGTGTTTTCACATGTTTTCACTGGTTTTAAGCGAACCGAACCCAAAGTGAGCCAGAAAGAAAACCAGCGGAAAATGATCCCAGTCCTTTTGCTCTTCACAACCTAGTGGACTCAGAAGAACCCAGTTGTTAATTTAATAATCTGTAACTGTAAATTAGTTTTTGAGGGCCTGGTTATTTCAGACGGACGACTACTAAAGGCCTAGCTGTGAAAAGCACTGATACATACGATTATACATACTGATACATACAATTTACATACAGTAATACATATTATATATGTAATAAATACTATATAAACATCAGATCTGCACATCAAGATGTTGGTGTTATTTTCAAAAGACTTGGTTGCTATGGCAAAGTTGTAAAACAAAGTAAACGTTACACAACAATTACAAAGTTCTGTTTTTGCTCATCTTCAGCAGTGAAGAGATCCCAGATCCTTACTTGTTCACACATGAATCTGTTCAATCCGCAATCTCTCTCCTGTGATTTATTTTGCCCCCTTGTTGTACGTTGCTTAATGTGGTTCTGTTAATACAAATTTTCTTCATTGTTTTGTGAGATCAAAAGAAAAACTTTAATTTATTAGGAATAAAAATGTTTTTTTTATTTATAAAAGCCCTTTTAATTGGAACGGTTTTTATGGGTTGAGAAGAGCTGTCGTCCAACGAAATGCTTCACATATACTTTAGTTTTTTAATTTTTCGCTTGCAATTACGTTAGCTTGTTTTACTTTATTTTTCGTTTGGATTTCCGGCACTAATCTGATTCCATAAATTTCTCCCTTGAGTATTACGTGACGTGACGGATTTGCACGTACCCGAAATCTCGGGGAGCGAAACGAACAGCGAAGTGGACAAAGATCTCTTCGCTTTCACACATCACAAACTAATCGAACCACAAACGGTTCCTCAAACCAACCGCATTCAGACCACCTCCGGAAGTGGACCAGGCACGGTTCGCCTTTGGGGTCGTTTAGGAGAGTCTGAGATCACTTAGTGTGTTCACATATACGCACCAAACCGCTCCCAGTGCGTTTGAAAGGGTTAAACCAGCTAGGTATGAAAGCATCCAAAGAGTCGGGCGAGCGGGCGAGCATCACCCGTCTCTCGCCTTCATTAATTTCCAATCAGGGCGCGGGACAGATTGAAGGATACTCAGATTAGATGGAGCAGCCACGGCGCGTGTGACAGATAGGCCAGATTAAAAGGCCGAGCGGAGATATTAATAACCATCATAACTGAGGCGGCCCGAGCTGCAGACACAAACACCACTTACGTGTGGAAATCTTGTGTGAAGAAAATTAAGCACCGCTATCCGTCTCTGTCCGCCGCCTTTAAACCGCTGAATGTGACAGGACGGCGAGGACGACATGGCGGAAGATAAAGCGGGGACACGCTCTCTCATATATCACAGCGGATGATAGATGAGAGTGCTGGCACCAGGGTCCGAGAGCCAACCAAACAATCCTGTCGGAGCCCGGACAGACATAAATAAACATGAACGCAAAGGGCTTGGTGTTTCCGACGTCGTGGAACGCACATTTCCGAGGGTGGTGGTTTTTTGGGAAGCCGCTCTTTCAAAACCCAGATATTCAGAGTCAAGGTCTCGACGCGTGTTGGTGCTTTTGAGGGTCTAGACTCTATATAATGGAAGCCCGCTGAATGCAAATGATTTCAAAAGAGGGATGATGGAAAAAAGCAGGGATATAAAAGAGTTGCGGAAGTTGGAAGCCAGGCGGACTTCATGAAAACCTTGTGGTGTCTCCGGTGCCACTTAAAATGCAGAATAATGGCGGACCAAACGCTATTCAACACGCTCTGTTCAATGTACGTACTACCGTGCGCTTAACACACTGTCAGATACATTAAGGCATTTTTTTCCATCTTTCTTTTGGTCACGTTCAGGAGAACAAAGACAAATATTTCTGTATGGAAGCGCAAATATAGACCTGATAGTGACCTGAAGGACTGCACACGATATCACACGAGTAACGTCAAATCCTGAGAATTAAGAACATTATTAGGAGTAACTGTGTCACTGCCGCAACCAAAGCATTTTGATATTACTTGTCAATGGAGGGGAAACATATTTTTAATATATTTAATGCAATGGAATACAAGGAATTTTAAAACAAAATCAGCAAATTTGATGAAAAATCTGAATCACATTGAAACTTAAATTCATCCTTAATATATATATATTATATATATATATATGTATTACAACGTAAAACCAGAAACACACTGAAACGAAGTCATCTTTAATATATATATATTTACATATATTTTATGTAAAACCAGAAACACAATAGAAACAAAAAGTCATCATTAACTGTTCGTATTATTCTTTGTATAAACTTCCATGTTTTAAAATTTAAAAGCTAATTTTCTCTCTCAAGACAGAACTTTTGAAACAGAAGGTAAATACATAAAAAGCCTGTAGAATTAGCACAATAATGTAGTTACGTTCCAAATTGGAGATGAAAATTTAACATACAAATAATTATACAAATAAACATACAAACAAAATAATTGTAGCTGTTTTCAACCAAGAACACAATTATGCAAACCGGAAACTGCAAATTGCTTTCATGTAAAACATTAGTGTTACAAATACAAATTACAATTTACGTTAGCATTCTATACATTAGGCTGAAATCTGGACGCGCTTTTATTTTGCATCCTTCGCCTTGAACGCTATTCTACGTAACGCGGTGCTAATTGATCACAACACAGCTAATGAGAACGCTGACATTCTTTAATATGAGCATGGAGAGAAAAACAAGTGCGCGAGGGGGAAAACGGCAAATAAATAAATAACCAGACGATAACGGTTAAGGCTAATAATGATATGAAATATTCTTCCCCCGTTTAAGCCCCTATTAACAATTTAAATGACCCTGATGCCGAGCTTTTCCACAGGCCGGCTCCAGTTAAAGATCCAGATCCCCAAGGCCCATTTAACAAGCATATTACTAAAATCTATAACAGCGGAATGCTTTCCACGGCCTGCTTTAAATGCGGCGATTTAACTGCTCGCTGACCACCAGTTCAGAGTAAAACTGTACGGAGGAACAAAGACGCATATTTCAGTCCAAATGAAGGAGGAATTCATGCTTGTAGAGAAAGAAAAAAACAGTTATTAATTTGTTATAATAATCAGAATGCATTGATTTTCAATCATTTCCATAAAATGCCAAAATTTGAACGAGTTTGTGGCTTTTTGCCCTTTCAAAAATAAACAAGTTTCATTTGAAACTACAGGAAAACTTTAAAACTGCACCAATTTAAAACAACCTAAATATGTACCAGAAATGTTGGTGTTTAGTCAACTTGCTAAAATTTCTTTACCTGGTTAAGATGTAGAATCATGAAACATTGTGTATGATATCATAGTGTTTCAATTTCCAAATCTTAAATGTATTCATCAGCCAATCAAAACAATTTGACACCTATGATGTCATAAGCTAATGTATCTCGCTGATATACTTGTATACATGCGAGTGTGTGTATATGACCACTAGGGACCGTTTAGAAATTGTGCTCTGCATTTAAACATCCAGTGACGTTACACACTGACACAGCAAAATGACACGCACAACTCAAGTCTGGTTTGAGGGAGGACAATGAAAAACATAGTGCCGGCTATACTATTTTAAATTGGTGCCTATAGAGAGATTGCATAGTTTCACAGACAACTTGTTTGGTTTTGAAAAGACAAAAAGCATCAGACTAGTTCAAATGTTGGCATTTTATAGAAACGATTGCAAAACATGTTAATTTAAACAAAGATATACATTCTGGACATGTAAAAAAAATTGCCTGTGCAACCCACTTTTAGTGATTTTTTTGATATACACAGTCAAAGTCACACTCTCTACAAGCCTGAATTCCACCTTCATTCAGACTAAAATGTGCGACGTTGTTCCTCGGTCCAGTTTTACTCTGAACTGGTGGACAGCTAGCAGTTAAATCGCCGCATTAAAACCAGACGGTCAAAATATTGCCGCTATGTTATTTATCGTCTTCCCTCAAGCCAGACTTCCTTGATACAATAGCCCTTCAATAGCCCCTTTCACACATACAGATCTTGTCGGTAAATCACTGCTAAAATGCCAGCATGCAGATGAAAAAATGCAAATTAATTCCGGCATTTTTCCACCAAGGCGACCTGTCGGTAAATTACCGGACCCCTGCCCTGTGTGAAAGCAGAACGAAGATCGCCGTAATTTTCAGTAGTTTAGTACGCGCTGACAAATCAGAACATTCTCGAACAGAACATTTCGCGCTTATGCAGTTCCAGCTGTTTAAAAGGTGTCGCCAGTTGATGATGTCACAGAATATTGACTCCTCGCTGTTTATGGAAATCACAGTGGGAATTTTCCTCCAACTGGAACGACAACGAAATTCTTCACTGGAACGACAACACTTCTAATGATTCAGGCGGATGAAGACATCTGTCACCACATCACAGGAACAGTTAGTGACGCCGTCGCATATCAAACAATTACATTAAAGGCACAGCTGTTTAAAGCGTGTCGCCACTTTATGATGTCACCAATAATACCGGTATTTTGAGAACGCTGCGTGAATAGTTCTTTACCGGTAAATTGCGAGAATGGCAGTGGGTCGGGTAATTTTCCTGCATTTTACCGGCATTGCTGTGTGAAAGCGTCTATTGTTCTCAATCCTTGTCTCCAAATCGGAATGTTAGGCCTCTACTTTCCCATCATCCCAGATCTCAGAACCATTATGCTGTGGTGGAAGCTTCTTTAATCCATCTGTCCGTCCTGTGACCGAGCGAGTGTCTGCAGGAACATCAAATCACTCAGGACATCTCGGAGGTCCGAATGTCAGTGGTTTTCATCTCTCCCTGCCCGCTAGCCGCTGGCAGCACACACCGGGGGAAGAAACGTTTCCCACCTCTCCGTTCCCCCGTCCTTCCATCCGTTCTCTCTCTCATATAATTGGGCACATCATCAATTTTACAGGAGCTGTTTGAGAGCGAGTTGTCTGAAGGCCCGTGTCCGTCCCTTGAGCTGAAAGGCGACATGCCCTGACACCGGCTCACTCCCGGGCTCCGGACTGCTTTTTATTACAGGGCTGCAGACACTTTTTGAAGGTTACCACACACTTCTACCTGGACACAAACCACAGACACTGCCAAATGAGAGCAAAAGCGCCCAGGGGAAGAGTAAAGGCTGGTCTGACACCGACTGTCCCTCACAAACACACAAAGAGAGAATCACATCCCACTTATTCCCCCGTCCCGGAGACCGATGCTGACGGGACTTTTATTTTGCTTTGGTTATTTGTTTACACTCTTCGGCTGCTGACCCGGCGGAAACTCTCTTGGCGTGGAGAACGAAACGCAAACAAAATCTGTCATCATCGGCATCGCCCGGGAACGAAACGCTTGGGAAGTGGATTCCACCGGCTCAGCTTCATCTCTCCAAAGAACTTTGATTTAACAATTTTTAACCCTATTTTGCGCTTTGAGACGGTGAAAAGCACCTTACAAATGCACTGAACATGAACTTGAACTTAACCAGTCCTGGAATTCTGTAAACAGGTGAAACCTGTCAGCGGAGGTGAATTCAAGTATATATTTTTAATACGGTTTTTGAAAAATCAGAAACACATTGAAACTAAAAGTCATCCTTAATACCGTATTTACACACATAAAAGCACCCCTTTATTTCAAATTTTCTATGCTCAAAAACTTGCAGGGTGCTTATAATCGTCAATTTCAAATATGCTCGTAAATATATGTTTTCCCATATTTCAGGACAGGAGCAATCACAAAAAAGGCAGACGTGCATAGAGTACAAGCTTTCATAAGATTTCAATAGCAGAAAATAAAGAAACATTAGTCACGCCGCAACACTTAAAAAAGACAAAATAACAATGGAAGACGTAAGATGAAACTAAATACAATCAATAATATTTGAATAGACAGACCAAATTCGATCCGGTAAATCTGAGCTAATGGCTAACTGCTAACGCCTGAAAACAACACCAGCACACTACAACTTCTGAGCAAAAAGAAAACAGTTCAAAACTAGCCGGAAACGCCGGAGTCCAACACAATATAATTGCTCTGTCTGCTGCACAGCAAAACAATAGTGTTCTGATATTTACATCTAACAAAAACGGATCTCAACTTTTCTGGCATGCAAAGGCTCATGGGAGCCAAAGGCCTCGATGGAGGATTCTGGGAGTTGGAGTTTTAAAGACTAGAATAGATTTTTTTGTAATTATTATTCAAGTAAAACGACATTGAAGTGATACGAGTCACAAGTTAGATTTGTAGAATAAAGAAAGAACAGTATTTTTAAGAAATAATTATTGTAATGTAACAAGAAATGTAAAATGTGGAAAAATGTGGAATTTTTATTTTGCGCCTGAAAAATCAAGAGGGGGTGCTTATATAATTTATTCACAAGTTTTCATAAGGATTTATATAATTTTTTCATAAGATCAACGTAAAACCAGAAACCTATCAAAACTAAAAGTCATCACTAATTCTCAGTATTACGCTATATATATATATATATATATATATATATATATATATATATATATATACATCCATGCTAGAAAATAACATATAATAGCTGATGGAGAAGTGGATTCCACCGGCTCAGCTTCAACTCTCCAATGAACTTTCTAACCAGTCCTGGAATTGCGTGAACGGAGGAGATGAAAGGAGGAGAGAGATATCCAGAAGTGAGAACGGGAGCTGGGTAATCAGGCCTTTCTTCACTCCAGCGGCTCGGCCCTGACCCTGCCATGTTTCTGCTCCCGCAATTCACTTTTGATTAAGACAAATCTTTATTGCCGGCCACTCAACTTTCCCTATTAATCATGTTCTCCGCGCTCTCTCCATCACAGGCACATGGCACGTCCCGAGAAGCCTGATTGCCGGGCTTGTTGTGTGGGGAGATGTGAGGGCGTCTTGTGGGTGATGAGACGCGGGTTTAATGGGTATGAATGACCAGGCCGGAGGGAGAGTCTGCGCTAATAGAACCATTTGTTTAAGCGCGGCTGGTTTCCCTCCCACCTTTCACTTCTACAAAGCATCACGATGACTATTTTAGTGGCTCCGGATTGAACGAAAACCCAGACAATCGACAAATCAATCCGTGCGGCAACAGGATAAAAGACATCGGGATAATGAAAATAAGAATACCGTAAATAGCTGAAAAATAGTGACACAAACATATATAAAAAAAAAAACCTTAAATAATTTTTTTTCAAATCAATTTGTTAACAAAGTGGTTTCATAAATTACATAATTCAATTACATTTTAAATCAGTGTAATAAAAATGCATGGAAAATATTAATTTTTTTTTTCTTTTTTTACAAAATACATTTTTCTGTGTTTATATATTTTAACACACACACGCACACACACTTTTAAAGCTTTAAAATGTTTAAGTGCTTTGAAAAGTATTTTCACAAAGTATGACATAACTCAAAAACATTTAAATCAATTAAAAAAAATTTGATGAAAAATAAAGATTCATAATTTTATTTTTGGACACCTATTTTTAATAGCAAAAACAATCATATTACACAGGCATGCACACACACACACACACACACACACACACAAATTTATTTTAATTCTTTAAATCTTCTATTTTTTAAAGTAACATTACGAGATTTAAAAAAATAAAGAATAAACCATTTAACTGACAACTTCACAATTTGATAGTGAAAATGAGTATATTTTCAAAAACAAAAAAAAGTTGAAAACAAAAATAGGATGATAATAGTAATAAAATTATATTAAAAATACATTTAATAAAGTACAAAAAACATATTTCTTTTAAAATGTATGAAAACCTTTTAAAATGTATGATAGAATTCAATAGCTATTTAAATCTGTTGTATGAACATTGATGAAAAATATGAATTATCTTTTTTAATACATATATATATATTTTAATAGCAAAAAAATGACTATCACACAAGCATGCACACACACACACACACACACACACACACACACACACATACACAGACTTATTACAAATCTTTAAATCTCCAAACTATCCCCAACTAGTTTTTAAT
>CM051500.1:5493626-5514911 GCA_028031935.1 Paedocypris micromegethes | reverse complement strand
AAAAAAAAAAAAAAAAAGAATACATTTGAATAGTGAAAATACATAAACACCTTCACTGCACAATCACCGTTCTAAACGTGAAAGAAACACTCGTGAGGAACCGGTGTTCTCCCAGGAGCGCAAAACACACCCTAATTGCGTTTAATATGAACTGAAGTTGAAAAACGTGCTGGAAAAGAGTCTAAACGCGAGACTTGTTCGACTTAAACACCCACCAAACAGCATCTAGAACATTCTAAACACGGCTGACGTGGAGGGAGGGGAAAGCGTTGAGAGTTGGGCTTTCCTTCTGTAAATTGCTTGGATTTAATCAACTGGCAGTACTGAAGCATCCAAATGAAAACTAATGGAGTCGGGGGGCAGCTCCTGATTGCCTCCCGCTGCCCGCTGCTTCCAGGTGCCTCAATTAAACCACCACGGCTTCCACGGGCCACTGGAGAGCAATACATCTCCACCCGCGCCATCCACTGCTCCTGCTTCCGAGGAAATGACTTTCCCTGTGTATATTAGTCCACAGCCCAGCAGAAATGCTCACCGATCGTGACCGTGTGAAATTGATAAACAGTGGTTCGCTGTCACTGGACTTTATTATAATTGATACTGGTGTCATTACCGTCTTCGTGCGAGAGGAACGGACACAGATCTCGTCCAGCCATTGTCATGTGCGTGGACATGTGTAAAGAAAAGCAATGCGATGCTGTGAGAAAAGCTGGTTGATGTGTTTGGCCAAAGACCTGCTCTGAAAACACCACTAGTGAAGATCATCTGGCCTTAACACGCTCGTTTCAGTGGCGTGTAAGATCTTAACAACTAAATAAAACAAACTAAATAAAAAGATTATTCTTCCAAAGGAGGAGAGAGAGAAAGGATAGTGAGTGAGAGATAAAGAGACAGAAAGAAAAAGAGACAGAGCGAAAAAGGATGGACGGACGGACCGACAGACACATCACCCTAAGGAATGATGAATAAAGAGAAAAAAAAAGAGAGAGAAAGTGTGAGACAAAGGAGGAGAAAACAAGAGAAAACAGATAGTGACAGAGATAAAGAAATAGATAGAAAAAGAGACAGAGGATGGATGGATGGATAGACAGACAGAAAAAGAGAGAGAAAGGAGGAGAGACAGAAAGAAAAAGGATGAGAGAAAAAAAGACAGAGCGAGAGAAAGAGAGAATGAAAAAGAGAGACAGAGTGAAAAAAGAGACAGTGAAAAAGAGAGACAGAAAGAGGGAAACTTAGAGACAGAAGAATAAGTAATAAGTGAATATTCAAAAATAAGCATCCAGGATAATAAAATCAATAAACATTAATAATGAACATCAAACAACAAATTACAAAATAAGAGCGTCTTTTAAAAAGACACATTATGCAGATACTGTATGCAGATTATATGATACAAGCAAGCTTCTGAACGTGGAACATAACGGCTTTCAAAAAAACTCTGGCGGAATTATTCTTTTGCAAACAACTATAATCCTAATTTCGGAAGTCTGAGGTAAAAAAAATGAAAGACAATGAGTTTAGAAAAGCACAACGGACTGGAGGAACGCTGAAGTTGTACGAGTCCAAAAACACAATCCGACACGGTTCCGACAGAGGGAGGCCTGAACTTCCCTTCACCTCACTTCCTGTTAATCACACGCGGCACATCCTTCACAAAACATCGTCGGACCGGAGACTCTTCCCGCTCTTCTGCCGTCTAGAAACGTTAATGATCCCATTACTGTTGATTAAAGCCTGGAACGCCTCGAATCCCAAAGTTGACAGACAGATCAAACGAGCAAACACAATTTTTGCCTTTTAATTATCTGTAAAACACAAAACCTCGGGGTGTCGGTCCCTGCCTGTCTCCCACAAGAACCTCCGCGAGATCTAACACTTCCTAACAGTTCATTATCCAATAATCCGGGACGCAAACAAAAACCCAACAAGCGATCAGATCTTAAAAGCAATCTTCACAATTAGTCGTCCCGCCGATCGCAGGACTCCCGATTGAAACATCTTAATTATATTTGTCAAAACAATGCGTCGTCACCTTCATTTGCATATTCTGACAGCCGCCTCCCATCAGCGGCGGAACACTTTTAAACACCTACTGCTTTTAGCTTTCACTCTGTCGTTCTTCTTCACCTCGTCCTTCCTCGTTTTCGCCTCTGATGTGTTGAGTTGGGTTTACGCTTTCCTTTCATTTTGCCATTAATTTATTGTCTAGAAACAGTGGGATGCATAATTCTTGATAAGTGTTGTTGCTTTTACATAAAGGGAGACGAGATGAGTTAAAAAAAAAAAAAACAATGACGAAGAAACCAAGTTTCTGGAAGTTTTGAAAGAAAGTCTACGGTCGTCAACAGAAACGAGTGTTGTGTTCACACGCTGTTCCGCGTTCACACTGCAATTTCAACTGTGTTCATGCAATATACGTCTTTACCTTGCTCTCATCTTATTTGACAGACATTTTAATCTAAAGTGACAAACTAGTTCAATCTCTTGCTCAGAAACTTCGGTTGCAGAATTGCAGTCTCACATTTCCTGAAAACTTTTGCTCACAACGATTGTATTATTATTATTATAGTACAGTTAGTAAGAGTAAGTAAGAGTAAGAGGCTTTTATTGTCATTGTATGTTGTACAACGAAATTTCTTTCGGTAGCTCCCCGAATCCAGCAGCAATAAAAATAAATTGAAAACCAGCATGCAATACAATAAACACAATGATAAAGAAATGTAAAGGAAAAATAAACAAACCAAAAGAAAAAATAAAATATATAACTATAAAAGTATGAAAGGAATATAAAATATAAATACAAATGGGCAGTTGTGGGATACTGCCCTTAACTATACATTTACTATAGTACATTATAGTACAGTGTGGTATAGTACAGTATAGCACTTTACAATGTTGTGTTCTGTAAGGTGACTTTGGGGGTCTCAAAAGGCGGCAAATAAATTAAAATAATAATAATTATTATTAATATTATGATTATAGTGGAGTACAGTGGATACAGTATATTACAGTGGAGTATAGTATGGTAGTACATATACGTACGTATAGAACACTTAACCCAATACAGCAAAGTGAGGTTTACTGACGCTTTTATGGTTGTTCAGCTAAACTACATTTTAAAATGTGTGTAAAAAGCTAATCTCGCACTTTTTCGGCTTGCGAGCTATGTTTAAAATGATCTTAATCAACTTAATTTTAATCTACAGTAAATGTTGATGAGTTGAGTAATTTGACCGTGTATTTTTGTTCTTGGTCAGCGCTTTTATTTCTGATGACTTTAGTGTTTAGTAATGAGGGGACATCATGGCAAATGCCTGTTGGACAAATAAATGCATTTTCATTTTCAGGCTAGTGGGGGTCAGTGTCTTGACCAAATCAGTGTCTTGATCAATCAGTTGTAAAATCCACTAAACCAGGATTCGAACCTGCAAGTCTTGGGTGGCGGATCCCACCACTTAAATTTTTATTAATGTAAAAAAATTGTTTGCTTTACTGTGTTTTTCAAACGTCCATCCAGTTTGGCCCCTGATTTAATCTGTGGTTTGAATGTATCCCCCCGTGCATTTGACATTTTACAGCTTAAACTGGAAAAGTCGTGTGTATAAGCCAAGGCCATCCTGGAAGTGACAGACTGCGGGAAATCACAGTTCCGGGTCTTCACTTTATCCTCCATTATTAATCAAACCTCCACAACGGCCTGTCAAAAAAACCTTCCAATCGCCTCAAAACCCAAGCGGGGGAAAAAAAAGCTGTCAGGAAAAAGCAAATGGCTCGCACGTACAACGCCGCTAAACGCATCGGCGGCGTGGCGATGATATGTAAAATATGTATTCTCGCCAAACAAACAAACATTCTCGGGAGAATTAGGACTGTCGGCGGTAATTTAGCTTAAGCAGAAAAGCAGGGCGTGAAAGCAAGACATCAAACATGCGTGTGAATGGAAAGCATGCGGCTACACGCAACTCTGCGGCGTACGGAACCGCGGCGCTGACAGAATCTGACAGTTACCAACACTCAGGGAATCTCCCGCTCCGGCTTTGACTTCATTAATACTCATGAGCCAAACAGTCGTCTCATGGCACACAGGAAGTGCAGTGGTTAAACGTGTTTACCCATCAGCTGCTATCAGCGGACGCACTTTTGGGGTAAAGCAAAAAAAAAAAGCCACTGAGCGCGAGTGTTAAAAATTACATGAGCCGAGCTCTTCGGAATCAGAACGGCGTGTCTGTGACGTAAATCTACTGTAAAAGTGGCGACACTTTTAGACTCGTGAGAGCGCCTGCGTATCAAATACTAATATGTACTAGAAAAAACTGCTGTATGTACATCCTAACACACCAAATGACATGTTATAGCTGCTAGCAGGAATGACGGAGCTTAATTATTTTCTCATGACAATCAGGACAAAAGTCATAGATTTTTCAAATATTATTATGTATGTGTCTGTCTGTCTGTCTCTTTATCTCTCTCTTTCTCTTTCCCCGTCTGTCTATCTGTCTGTCTATCTCTTTATCTCTCTCTTTCTCTTTCCCTGTCTGTCAATTAATCAATCAATCAACAATCTAATGGGATGTCTGTATCTATACAGACATGTCTGTCTTTCTGTCTGTCCATCAATCAATCAATCAATCAATCTATCAATCTATCTATCTATCTATCTATCTATCTATCTATCTATCTATCTATCTATCTATCTATCTAGCTATCTATCTATCTAGCTAGCTATCTGTCCGTCCATCTATCTATTCATATATTCATCCTTCAATCACATTATCAATCTGTATATATATATATATATATATATATATATATATGCATCTATCTACTCCCCCAAACCACACACTTCTGTCGTTCTGTCTGTCTTTGCACTATTCCATCTATCTTTCTCTTTGCTTCTATAGAAGTCTAACAGAAAGAAAGTTGCCTTGATCCAAGTCTAGATCAAGGCAGTTTTACTGCCGGTAAATTGAACGCCAAGGAAAAAAAAAAGTACAAAAACCTACAAATACAATAATCCATCGAACTCAAATCCGTAATAAACCTACGATGATAGCACACACGTGCGGCCTTGATGACAGTCACTAAACATATTTCTCAAACATCTCAAAGGTTGACAAGCTCAGCGTTCCTCCTCGTCTTCCTGCTTTATTTTAATGACAACTTCCGGGAACTTTTGGGTTGGGGAGCAGGAGCAGGGTGTCGCGGGCCTGGACACTGCTGCTCTATCCGTCTCTTTCTTTAGGTTATCCCGGCCATACTTCCATCTCTACAGAAGGGCGAATAAAAAGGGCATTATGAGGAAGGCAGGGAGCGCGCACAAAAGACACGCATCGTGCGGACGCTTCAACAATGGCCGCCACTATCCTGATGAAGAGAAATTGTTATCAGCTGCCGAGTATTGAAAAATGCGCAAGCCGGACTTTACATGTGTGGAACTATTCATCAGATTGCCCTTTACTATTCAATTCCCTCATTTCTTCACACCTTCCCTGGTACAATGGGTACAGGCGCCAACGTGGAAATTAAATGTCTTTTGGTTTTTACTGCAGATCCCTTCACAGTCGTCTTAAGTCTGCCGGGTCAAGACGAGATGTTTTCTGAATGAAACACAATCATCGCGTCAGAAACGCTGTGCTGAAGAGGCAAACAGTCAAGGTAAAGCGGAACAAAGGCACTTATACACAATACAAAAGTGAATTAATGTCATAAGAAACCAGTGAATCGGAACAAAATGTTTGGACATTTTTACAAACTGCACAACTGTAATACTAGATTATTATAATGTTTATTCAAAATTAATAAATGCATTTTGGTTTCATTCGTTTTATTTTAGGACAACTCCATTATTTCCACTAACAGCCGACTGAAGTCTTTTTTTTAATGGTAAAAAAAAGGAAATAATTTAATTTTTTTTGCTAATTATTAAATGTATTATTAATAATTGATTATCACTATTTCACGTTAAGACAACAACATCGCTCAGACTAACAGGCAACAAGAAAATTGTCCTTTTCTTTACATGAATAAGAAAGAGAACTCCCAAATGGGGGAGTCTTTTTAGGCTTCCTAGAAAATGTCATGAGGGAAAAAATTAAGAAAAAAAAAGAAAAAAAAGTAACCTTTAATACAAAAAAAATAATAATCAATATTTTCATATTTAATGTACTGTGTGGAAAAATGAAATATAATTATTTTAAAAGTAACATATTTTTACATACGAAAAAATCTTTGTCTAGCAATCTAGAAACAGAAACTATTGTTCATAATTCTAAAGTGCTATTTCTGATTAGAAAACAATCCTTGAAAAAAAATCACTACGGCGAGTTTAAAAGTGTTGACTCGCGTTACCGATTTTTACAAAGAAACATTACAGAATATAACTTTGACAAAACTAGCGGGTGAAAAAAAGAAACCTTCCAATTAACCATCCACTAACTAAAATCCTTTCAATAAATATATGACTTGACTATAGTAGAAAATCATCAGTTCAGTTCAATCCTACTTTAAAAACCAGCAGAAAGGCCAGCGGACCTCTTCATCTTCTTCATCCTCCTCATCTCAGGTACAACCTGAGCCCTTCTGAACGACCTGAAAGGGACCTGGAAGGTGAACCCGTCTCCACACATCTCGCTCTGTAATGAAGCATATCTAACTTTTCCGACATGGCAGAACTAATGTAATCTAACTTCTGAGAGCGCGGCCCCGGCGGATTAATTATTCATAAAGGACAAGATAATATATAACTCAATTGTCGACTCCTTCGCCTGTCCTTTTCAGATCCCTCTGTCTGCCGGCTGGCTTTTGTCTTGTACTTCAGATCTATTACGGGACGTTGTGCGGCAGAACTAAATCATGTGCTTGTTTGTCTCATTGAAGTTCCTGTGGTGTGTACGCCAGGCCCGGCTCCCTGCGGCCCGTCCCAGCACAAGGCAGGTAATAACCAAACGCCCCCGCATGAATAATGCATGTCATCTAACCAAGCCCACCTTTCCTTTGTGTGGCTTGGATCAGTGGGCAGGAAGAAGTGATGACTTTGGTACGGCTCACAGGAGCCTGTTGCCCGACACACACACACACACACACACACATCTGCATGATGGAATGTGACCCCAGTGTGAGCGCAGGAAGGACAAGACATGGTTTCATCAGGACTTCCCACGGACACAAACACTCGCCAGGATCCGCACGCGAGCAAACACACACACTAAAGAGAGTGTGAGTATAGAATACTCTATTATTTATTATTTACACCATAAGGTGCAGTTAAAATCCATCCAGTTGAAAAAAAATTTTGATTTGCGTGTGACCTTACAGTTTGTGTTTACTGAGCTATTTTAAATTTTACACGGCCCTCAACGGTCTGTAAGAATGTTTCAGATGCTACAAAACTGTGCCACATAATGGATTGTAGTGAAATTGCGGCTACTAGCGCGTAGGGAAGAGGTAGTTATGGTCCAGTGGTTTTGGAGAAGGACCTGAGGCGTTGCAGGTTTGAATCCCAGTCCGGTGGCGGGTTCTACAACCGAGTGTTCTTGGGCAAGACACGGACCCCCACATGACAACACGCCTTGAGGCAGGGGTGGGCAAGCTACGGCCCGGGGGCCACATGCCACCCTTTCAGTGTTTTAATCCGGACTACTGAACTTGTGAAAATTAAATGAAAGTCAAATAGTTTTTTTTATGTAAATCTGGTTTATGATCATAACAGATGAACTGTTAGGCAGGTTTATTTAATTATTTTATGTAACACATTTTTAAAAGTGGAACCATAAACACAAAATGTACGTAATTGAAGAAAGAATTGTGCTAGTATATTTTTAACATTTATTTTTACATGTGAATCATGTGGATCGTCTTCTTATGGTGGGATTTACTAGGGTTTCTCTCCTCCCAGGCTTGATGTCCTGTTGTTATTATATTTATTGAAATACATACTGTATATAAGTGAGATATTTTTTCAATAAATAATAATTTGCTCAACTGGCTTTCAATTTCAGAAGTGTTCATAGATTTGAACTCAAGTGTTCAGAGTTGTTCATATCCCGTTTATATTTGGGGATATATAAACAGAGATAAATATAAATCATATACATATTCTATAATATAAATAAATGTAAATCATAGATTTGGTAAAATGTCTTGATTAGTCATTTAAAGTTTAATTGCGTAGTGTGATGAACTTCTCATAATGATCTAGCACTTACTTTAAGTACATTACAATAATAGTAATAATAGATTTTTTGTATAACAAACTTTTAAAAACACACTAATAAGTGTAAAGTACTTATACGTAAAGGTTTGTTAACATATAATTAAATAAAAATGAATGATATTTAGTATTGTACACATTGTAATGGTTTGCAATTTTGCTTTTGTTGATAAAATAATGACCATAAAAATCAATATGAAACATGAAAAAATAATTTTCCAGTACGATCCAAACAAAACAAAACAACAACAAAAACATGAAAATAGCATCAAATCAGCTACATTTTTACACCTCTATAGTAATGACACAACACTTATCAAAACATCCAATATAACCAATTAATTATAAAATAACCAATTGTTACCTAAAAAAATAACTAATAATGCTCAAACCCCATAATTGCAACCTGCAGCTATATTCTGTTATATTCAGTTACTCTTGTGTGTTTAGTTTTGTGTGTATCTGGCTAAAAGACTTAGTAGTCTCTAAGACGCTTCATAAAAACGTGCACCTCTATAAATTGACCAAACCAGTTTGTAGGTAAATGTTTGGAGGAGTTGGAACAGACGTGACACGGGTTTGTTGGGAGACAGCAGCTGTGTGGTGGGCCGAGACAAGGACCCTGTGTCAGTGATACGCTGCTGTTTATGGACTGACAACAGAACGCAGTACCAGCACCACAAGCTGCCTGGGACATCACCACACAAAGAGCCCAGTGTTGCCAGCGCTGCTCGGCCCAGACCACACGCTGTTCCCACAGATTCCGGAGATACGAGAGAGGAGTCCAGGAAAGAAAAAGAAAGCAAGTGACCAGGACCACCCAACAATGACCAACACAACAGCTTTCCTGTTTACTTTAAAACAGTGCTAGTCTTTGGTTTCTTTATTTACAAGTTTTATCTTAATTTGTTGTTTACAATTATGTATTCTCTTACTTGCTCTGTTTGTGGTTGTTGTGGCAACAATGCGCATATCTATCTATCCATCTATCCATCTATCCATCCATCCATCCATCCATTATCTAATATTTATCAACCTTTCAAAACATAGGCCAAGAGTGACTTTACTGTTTAATTTGTAAGTCACAATTTATAACAAATGAAATAAAACATGGATATTTAAAATGTGTCTTTCGGAATTGTCTAAAGGTCATCTGCGATTGGCAGTTATTCTAACTATAAAGTACAGCCATAAGTTAACATCTAATTCCAATCTGGAAAAACAAAATCACTAAATAAATAAAGACTGGTTGGCCCCCATCACTTTTTCAAAAAAAATGTCATCAGACATTGACTTTTTTTGTTGAACGAAGCCAAAGTGACAATACTTTTAGCTAATACGGATTTAATCTGTAAATAAAAATAGTAAAGCAGACTGTTCACAGTCGTCCGTAGAGTTTCACTGAAAGACAAAAAGTACAAGAACTATAAACTTCAGAGTTAGGAGTCTTCTCTGCTGGATTCAAGCTTCTTCCTCTCTTAAAGTTTATTATATTCCACTTCCATTATCGGTGTCTGTAGGACTCGACGCTTGATGCTGAATTTTCAGTTCGATAAAAACTTCCAGTGATGTTACAAATCAAATGTGTTCTAATATTAAAAAGATTGAGTCCTGTGTTTTTAATTGAAAGAGAAGAAAACACGCAGCTAGCAGCTTCTGGTCTCTTCCGTGCGTCTCTCGGTGACACTAAAGATAAAGGACGAGTGCGGTTTGGCGGTGATTGTAATTGGTGGTGACGCGTGGCAGTCCTCTGCTCTCCGCGGTGACAGGGGGGCTCACTTGGGGTGACACTGGGTCCTGCCCTGGACTGGCATGGCGGCCCAACCCCAACAGAAGTGCCCACCTCTGTCAGACGATGCCAACGGGGCTAAGCAGGGTGAGGGTACTTTAGCCTGCTAGTTAAATATCCCTCCATTTGTTGAGAATTCAGGGCAGGTATTTTCTGAGACAAAGCCCCATCAGCAGAGCCACATCTGCAATTATATGCATTCTGGACAAACGTGTAGAAGAATAAAAATCAGAAGAAAAGACTAAGGTTGTGGGTTTGATTCCCAGTACTACTAAAGATTTAATTAAAGAACGTCTGATTATAAATTATTTCAAAGGAATTTGTAGAGAAAAATGTAGAAAACATTTGCAAAAAAGCAACTTAAAGTCTTGAGCGAGCTGTTTGAGAAATTGTTCACAAATTGTTCATTAAAAAAATCACGGTTCTGGTTCACTGGACTGAGATTGTGATGTTCTGGAAGATTCATCAGCCAACACCCAGAATTCACCAGGCCACAAACGATTATAATGTTAGAAAGCCAGAAAAGAGTTTAGTGTTTACTGTCATTATGACAATTTTTTTGTTTTCCTAACCATTGATGCTTACCTAACCATCCTAACCATTCCTAACCAAAACATCTACTAAACTATATCATGGTATTTCAAGGAGTGTTTCAGTTCTTGTATGTTAGTGAAACAACCGTACAATTTAACCGACCATAAAATAAAACTCTTCATCTGTTCTGGTTTGTGTGGTCACATGCAATCGTAAAAAAAAACCTGCAAGACACGCAAGCGCCCCGAGAAACCACGCAAGAACAGTGGTTCCTACTCAACTTTCCTAAAGTGAAACTACCGCCATGTATAATTAAAAGCAAGGGTGAGAGTTGTGTCTTCCTCTGTGCTAAATTAAGCAAAAAAACTAATCATTCCCCCGCCAGGAAACAGAAAGGAAGACCGACTGCAGTCCGAAACATGTGAAATCCCCATCTGGGAAGCCCGGCCTCGCGCGGACATTGATACGCTACAACTAATTCCAGTGTAAATCTCAGAAGTCATTCAAAAACATCAAGGATCACAGCATCATCGTCGCTCTTCCTCCAAAGCTTAAATTAGCAAAGATTTAAGATCACGGCAAGTATTTTTTCCAAGATATAAAAAATGGATTAAATGAAGCTGAAGTCGACTCTAATGAGCCCAGTCGGGACATGCTGAGAGCTTTGAGGAGGAGGAAGACGTGCCGGAACACCTCCCAGAGCAGCGTCCGCTCCTGGCATCAGCAACCACAGCCATGCCAGGAGCCAAAGTCCAGCGAACACACTCCACCTGGAAACACACACACACACTGATGCTGCATATAGAGCGATTACGGCTCTCAGGACCCCCGCAGACGTACATGAGAAGCTGCTGTTAAACACACTGGCCTTTGCTCTCACTCGAGTTAAACTCCGTCAGATCAACCCAAACGGTTTCCGGTATGTTCCGACCAACGCACGCTGTCTCTTAACCCTCCTGTTACGTTCGTTTCAGAGGAACATCATAATGTTCGTGGGTCAATTTGACCCGGGGGTCTTTTGTTATGCATACAAGTGCCCGAAACCAAAAAGTTCCCAAAAAACAGTGTGTGTGTGTGTGTGTGTGTGTGTGAGTGTGAATGAGACAGCGATGTATCATGTCTCATTGTTCTAAAGAAACAAATACCGTAATTATGCGAATATAAGCACCCCCCTGATTTTTCTGGCACCAAATAAAAATGTAAAAAATGTAAAAAAAAAAAAATTAACATTTTTTTCTGGTTGAATTACGTTAATTTAATCTTTAAAATACAATTTTTTTTTTTATTTAACAAACCAAACTTGTGATTCGTACGTATTACTTCAATGTAGTTTTACTTAGTCTATAGGGATTGGAAACGACACCTCCCATAATCCTTCGCTGCTCACTGCAGACTAAAGCTGACTGGGCTCGGTTTTCGTTAGACGTAAATATTAGAACAGTCATGTAGCAGACAGAGCGATTTGATTGACTCTGGTTGATTGATCTTTGATTGATGTGTTTGACTCTGGTGTTCTTCGTACACAAACATGAACACAAGAATTTTTTTTCTTTTCTTTGTATAAATCACCATCTCCTTTCCTTCTGCAGAAGTTCTGATCTGATTCCAATTCTTTTTTGGCAAATCAGAGGTCAAGATTTTTTGTATAAATATACCATAAAATATCAGAATCTGGCAAATGCTCCACAAAACGTCGCAAGACCACAAAACCGTGATAAACAGGGGAAACCACACTCTCGGACATGAAAATCTACTGCAAAATATGATCTGTAACACGAAAAGTCTGATTCGCTGTCAGAACCACCACATCAAGCTGTTAGTCCAGATCCAGAAGACGGGGAACATTTCTACCCCAACTGTCCTTTTCACTACAACGTAGGGTTCAGATCAAAAGCGGGGGAGAGAAAGAGAAAGAGAGAGAGAGAGAGAGAGAGAGAGAGAGAGAGAGAGAGAGAGAGAGAGAGAGAGATGGCTAAAGTAGAACAGTGAGATAGAGTGTGAAAATTGTTAAGAGAAAAACAAAGATAAAACAAAAAGATGCAGTGAGAAACAAAGGTTGAGGAGTGCGAGAGACAGGCAGAAAAAAGCGACAAAGTGATGGAAAACAGAGAGATAGAGAGAGAGAAACAAAGAGAAAGAGGGATTGGGGGTGTGAGAGAGAAAGTGAAAAGGAGAGAGAGAGAGAGAAAGATTGTGTGAGAGTGAAAGGGAGAGACAGACACAGAGAGAGTGAGAGGAAAAGAAAGAGAGAAAAAGTCTGCGAGGGGGTAAAAATAAGAGAGATAGAAAGAGAGATAGCAAAAGGTTTGGAGAGAGAGGGAGAAAGAGAGAGAGAAAAAAATTACAAGAGAGAGAGAGAGAGAGAGAGAGAGAGAGAGACACCTGCTCTGACCTGTAGGTTCTGCACTTGATTGTTATCAGTGCGACTCATGTTCTATCACTCCATTGCAGCAAGAGCCTGTAAGACATCATTCATGACCCAGTCACACCAGTCACACCTAATAAAGCCTTTACAAACCACTGCTTAGAAGGTCACACAATTAAAAAAAAAATGAAAAAAACACACACACACATAAATAGTCATATTTATATATACCGTACATTCACTCTAATACTGCCATTTAACTACAACCCTGACGTGCAGAGCTAAATGACATCTAGAGCAAAAAAAGATAGTCGCCACCTAGTGACAGGAGGACTTCATCACCCAACACAACTTCTGCGACAAGGTAAACACCCTTGGCATTATTCATTCCAGGCATCTGGGTGCTGATCAGTTCTATAATGTATAATAAATATCTCACGAACACACATGTACATGCAGCTGATGTATGTACGTATATATGTGATGGACTGAGCTATACGTGTGTGTGTGTGTGTGTGTGTGTGTGTGTGTGTGTGTGTGTGACCCCTGCAGCTGCTCTCCGGGGCATAAATAAACATGCCGGTGCTGGGCACCCCTCTAATCACACACCCCGAATAAAATTTATTCCAGCATTAATATTTTAGCACACAGCCATGTGAGAGAGCATGAATGATTAATTTAGACATCACCTCTGTCACAATGCGTTACCCATCTGGTCCCTGATCCACCTTTGAGAATACTAAACAAAGACTTTTTTGGGGAGTTTTGGCATTAATGTCTAGCTTTGGGCATCTGACATTTTGGGAATATATGAGCATCCCTCCACTTCCAATGCGGGATAATCAGACGCAAGGAGGTATCGGGAGCAGACGGTGCGATGCTGCCATTTTTGCCAACTTACTTGCCATGATCAAATTTTTTGTTACTTTATAGATTGTGAATTTTCCAGAATTCTTTTGTAAAGCAAGGTACAGTCGTTTCGTTCAGCGAAATTCTTTCTAGCTGAGACGCATTTTACATGTATCCCATCTAATCCGTGCCATGACCACATAAATTCAAAACAAATGAATACACGAGAAAATATTTGTAATAAAATCTTCTTACATAGCAGTTGTTTAGTTTGCCCTCTGGCAGATGTTTATAAAGATACGATAAAGATACATGAATGGTTACCATGGTCATCTTGAAATGTTGTCATGCAAATCTACGAGATTTTAGTAACCAAACAAAATCACCGTTCTCGCAAGATTACGGAAATCTCAGAGATTTGCACAACTTCATTCTAAGTTGGAGGCCGACATTTACGGGAACGTCATTTTCGCAGTGACGCATACTCGTTATTTTCGTAAATTTGGGTACAAAAATATGTATATGTATACAAAAGCATTGTGAGTCAAAAAATATTTCGGAACTCGGCACAACATTTTTGCGAAGACGCATTTCGTTACTCGTTATTTTTAAGTCGGGGTACCACTGTATATTGTTGGTCAAAAATGTTGCTACAATATTTTTTTTGCTTTAAATATTGTATTATTGCACTAATCAGAATCAGAAATCTAATCATTTGTATTGCAAAGCTAATCACACATAACTATGCTACAATAATGAAATACAATGAATTGTGCCTCCAAATATTTTTAGCTGTTGACTGAAAATACACATACACACAACTGGAGGCTTAAGGCTGCCCACTGCTCCGGGTTGATGTGTTTGTAACTTCACTGGATACTGAGTAGACTTTTGATAGGGTCCCTAGTGGCCATATTGATTAATATTATTATTCATAATCGGTGTGAAAAGTCAACACACACACGTCAAAATATTTTACCATGATTCATATTTTTCTTGCTTTAAAACGTTTTTTATTGCAATTTTTTAAAACTGCTATAATTGTCTTGTCACAATAAACAATGCAACATTTCCAAACAGTGCAGCCCTGATTTGTTTTTTAGATGCAATTCGTTTTCAAATTAAAAATGAACATGTCAAACTACATTACGATGATACATTTTTCGCTTTTAATCTTGCGATAACTATTTTTATCACAAAGTTTATCATTGGGCACTAATATTCCTACAAGGACACACACATCAAACTCCTTTGCCATGATCATCTTTTTTAGTTTGCTTTAAAATAGAGCTATTTGTTAAGTTGTATTTTTTTTTTTTAAACAGCTACAATTGTCACAATAATGTCACAATAAACAATGTAACAATGCCAAACAGTGCTGCACTGATTTGCTTTTTAGATGCAATTTGTTTTCGAATTAAAAACGAACACGTCAAACTCCATTATAATGATACATTTTTTGCTTTTAATCACGCGATAACTGTTTTATCAAAAAGTTTATCATTGGGCACTAATATTACGTTTTATCTGCTGACTGGTTTCTTCATAATCTGCGTGAGAATCTCCAGATTAAACACACCATGTACAACCCTGTGTGTGTAGTAGAAGATCTAGAACAGCACCAGCCTCCCCTTCCACCTCAAGGGCCCGAGGGTTTGGACACCAGCACGAGCGTCTCAGATACCTGTCGAGACAGAAGCCGTCAGGAGCGGGAGGAAGGTGTCACGCCACTCATGTGTTGGCATGTGCCCTCGGGTGCTTTTAAGCTGGTTGTCATTTTGTTATTCCGATATTGTCTCTCGCCCCATTATTGAAATAAATAAAGAAAGAATTAGTCATGTCACCCGACGCACGGAGGCTGACGTTTGTCACAGAGACGGCGTGGCATGGACGTATCAGACAGCGCTCTGAGGAGCTCAGCATCTCCCTCGGGTACCACACCAAGGCTGAGCATCTCCTGCATCACGGCCTTGGATTCCAGCCGGATGCTGGAAGTGAATACTGTTGATAAAAGTGTACTGGGAAAGTCTTGGGAGACGCTGGTGGGAAACATGAAATGGCTGAAAGGCTTGAAAAGGAAATCTACATTGACAATGCGGCATGGCGGGGTCAGGGAGCTGGCATGAGCCCTTCTGATGGAAATGTGCGGGACCGGGAACAGAGAAAGGCCTAGCGCCTAGTTCTGCCCAAACGGGAAGCGGATCGATATGTCATCTGCTGCGGCTTCACTGGATGATCTTGTGCCAGGGGTTGCCCTCGCTCTCTGACGAGGCAGAAGTGCCGCTTCTGGAAGAAAGGCCGAGGAGGAGGATAAGAGGAGATAAAATAAGGAGGAACTGAAACGCGGCGTCTCTCTCTTCTCCGCTCCGTGCAGCAGTAATGGATTTTGACATAGAGCCGGCAGGCCAAAGTGAGGAGAGTGGAGCGGTGTTTTCAGTCGATATGCGAGCGGTGCGGATGGGCCAAACCCCTGGCACTCGCGCAGCCTGACCAGTGATCATTAGAAAGTCAATGAATCCTCCAGCGCTTCAAGCTCAACTTTCAGAGGGACAGGAGAAGACTTGCGCCGCGTGCTGCATGGATACGCGGTAAACATACTAACATGCAGAACAACCACCCACCAGAGAAAAAAAAGAAAGAATGAAAAACACGCTGAAAGTACTATCACACAAGTACTTCGATAAGTATATGATAATCCGATAATCGAAGAAAATTATATAAAAATATGTATAATGCTTTGCTATACAAATATTTTACGGCATCAACATATCGAAAGCTGTAAAAATATGTACATGTTTTTATTTCTGAAATGTATGCTGCTCTAAAAAGACAATATTATTTAATTAAAATGTTTAGAATTTTTTTTAAACAACACGCACACATCTATAATCACATTCTGTGTATACGTACACACAACCCCATATATATGAACAAACATAATATTAATAAAATAATAAAGAACGGAATGATAATTATACTATGAAAGAGAAATAAAATAAATAGTCGACTAGATATAGTCAACCTGACCACATTTAATGTGCACAATAATTAGTTACGACATAAAAATGATTACAGAAGGGAATGATACGCTTTTGAACTTTAGAATTAGAGATTTAAGTTAAATGTCTAATCTCACAACCTACAGCACAAAATAGGTTGTGTATGCACTTCAGTCCCTGTACCAACCTATATATTTATACCACAGTTTTTCCTTGTATTTTCTTCATATTCTATCTTTATCTATTTATTTTGTATTCTATTGAATTTTTATCTCTTATCTTTTTACTGTATCTCCCATACACCCCCCCACGCCATGTTTAAATGTTGGACGATTGGAAAAATACAATTCGTTGCATGTTGTACCATGTACCATGTGCATTTGACAATTAAAATTGGAATTTGGGTTGCATTTTGTGTGATGCGACACAACACAAGTCACGTGTTCGATTCCGGGAGAAAACAAAAGTAGCCAGAATGTGAAAGAATTTGCTCAATCGACAGGGCATACATTTTTACCGACTCTGAAACCGTTGATCCGCTCACCAGCGCCACATCCAGACGTTAAAATGAGCGCCAAACAGCTTCGTCGTGACTTTAGGATCAGGAGGCCTTGAGGAGCAGCCTTAAACGAGCACGTCTTCTACATTATTGAGCTGGTCAGAAGACACGCTGATCCTGACAGTGGCCTGCTGAGGCCATGACCTTTGACCTGCAAGCATCTATATTTAACAAACCGCGGCATCTCGCCCTCCATTAGCTAAACCTCAAGCAGCAGGAGCTCATCTGCAGAAGAAGACGACCTGCTTTAATTAGTATCTTTAAAAAAACCCAAGCACCTCGCAACTTCAAGCTCAACAAAGACTCATCAATCAGAGGAGGCTGGCGCATCGCGGCTGATTTGCAAAGCGTACGGGTAAGACAGACAGGTGTTGGCATCGCTCTGGATGTGATGTGACTGGAAGCTTCTACTCGGTTTCCAACCCTCAGGGCCACCTTAGGTCTCTCCCTAGTCTTTCAGCTAATGGGCTGCATAATGGCAAGTTTGACAGAGAGGAAGAGAGGGAGGAAGAAAGAGAGAGAGCGAGAGGGAAGCGTTCACTGAGTGACGTTTATTATCCTGGGCTGCCATTGAGCTCCACGACTAAAACACTCTTCATCCGGGCAAGCGCTGGCAAAATCATCCGCAAAAAACTCCTGATTGGAGACGTTGGGGGGAACATGTTGAATGGATTTAACTAGAATGAGCTTCTCCGATCTGTCAGAGTGTTTATCCTGTGCATTCGCCTCTTCTGCAGGTCTGGAGCTTCACACGCGGCGCTGACACCAACAACACAACCCTTTACAGGACGCTTAGGCACTGAGGAAGACTCCAACCTGAGACCGCTCGATATTTCCATCTAATCTGTGACATGACTTCATAAATTCAAACCAAATGAATACATTATAAATATGTGTAATAAATGTAATATAAACTTGTTACAGAATAGTTGTTTAGTTTGACCTTTGGCAGATGTTTATAAAGTTACAGTATATAATGATATACGGACAATCTCATATGAACGGTTACCGCCATCTTGGAATGACGTCATGCAAGTTTTGTAAGAAAGATCTCTGAACTAACTAGTTATTCTGTTGTTTTTTGTTTATTTGACGTGCAACTATAATTAAAGAACTGCTTTATACACGTCTGGACTCTCATCTCCATGCATGCTAGCGGTAAGAAAAAGACGCTCGATTCGTATAGCGAAAATATTTCGGAACTCGGAACAGTTACTCTGGATTTTTGTTATCTAGGACATTGGTAAATCGGTCTACTACGGAAGTTTGTGACCCCGGTTTTGCTTTTCATTACTGATAAAAAACCATGCTCTCAAAGGTTGTGCTCTTTTTCAGTCCTTCCCTTAGCAAATATTGGAACGCTCAGAGAGACAGTTCGGCATAAAACACTGCTAAAGATAGTTCTCTATAGTTTTGTCCTTCAGGGACGCCCGAATGTCGCCTCAGATTGATAGTTGTTCTAATTGGTTGTTCTAAGTAAAGTAAAGTAAAGTAAAGTAAACTAAAGCAAAGTAAAGTAAAGTGAGTTAAAATGTCAATATGGTGAACCATATTGAAATTGGTGCTCTGCTTTAACCCATCCAGTGAAGTTCACATACACACAGTTAGCGACCTAAACAGCACGCTCATAATTTTTCATAAATACTCAAATTAAATACGTTGTACTGCATTTTCTGCAAAATGCGCTCTGACGATTGGACAACACAGCAGGTGGGAAAGTTCTGTGACACGGTGACCTGACAAGGACACTAGGACCCAGTAGGCTATAGTTACAGCGGAGAGTTAGGGACCATTGAAAATCACTGGATGCACTGATTGAAGTTCAGTTCTTTGCTCAAAATAGCATAACAGTATGTTATCTTGATCGCAATTCATCATTAATGTTCAATTTAGTTAGTAGTTAGTAAAGCTAAAGCTTTTCACAATGACAAACTGAACAGATCAATAAGGAATGAATAAGCTGATTAAAAAATTCTGTTCAATAAGAAACAAGCAACAAGGTGACAAAGGATAGAAAAAAAAAAAAAACAAAAAAAAGTAGTTCTTCCAGATCTGAAATTGATTAATATTTACTCCTGCAACCTAATAACTCAAGTTCAACGCTCGCTGCTTGTTTTTTCTCACCACAGATTTTAATAAGAATGTGAAGATGCTTCTACTAGACAGCAACAACAGCGGGAATCTCTGATACGCCGCGGACTTGGGGAGGGTAGAACATCCAAATCTTAATAATAATAATTTTTAGTAATTATAATTTTGCTCAAAATATCGTACAGTATGTTATTGTGATCGCAATTTAAAGTTCAATTTAGTTAGTAGTTAGTATAGCGCTTTTCACAATGACAAGCTGAACAGATCAATGAGAAAGAACTAAGTTTATTAAAAAAATTAGTTCATTAGGAAACTTGAACAAAAACCATGACAAAAGATGAGAAGCAAGCAAGCCAAAATAAGGAATAAATAAGGTTAATAAACATTTTTGTTCAGTAATGGAAACTTGAACTAAAACCATGACAAAAGTCTGCTATGAGCAGCGAGAAAGCCAAAAAGTGACTAGAGGCTAGAAAAAAAAACAGTTAAA
This sequence comes from Paedocypris micromegethes, assembly GCA_028031935.1. Taxonomy (NCBI): domain Eukaryota; kingdom Metazoa; phylum Chordata; class Actinopteri; order Cypriniformes; genus Paedocypris; species Paedocypris micromegethes. Next base: position 5,495,026 of record CM051500.1, on the reverse strand, counting down.
AAAAAATCTAGGTAGTTCTTATAGATCTGAAATGGATCAATATTACACGATTACACTGCCTGATTTTACGCAGATTTCACTGAAGATTTTCTATTTAACAGAAGATGTTAAATTTAGTTAGTAGTTAGTATAGCGCTTCTCCCAATGACAAGCTGAACATATCAATGAGAAAGAAATAAGTTTATTAAAAAAATGTGTTCAATAGGAAACTTGAACAAAAATCATGACGAAAGTGCGACTATGAGTAGCGAGCAAGCCAAAAGGCGACAAAGGCTAGGTAACCATAAAAAACAGGTACCATAGTTCTTCCAGATCTGAAATGGATCAATATTCCACGCCAGCAACCAATCATCTCAAATTCAACGCTCGCTGCATGATTTTACGCATCACGACAGATTTTAATATGAATATGAAGATGCTTCTACAGCGACAACAGCGTTTGGAATCCAGGCCGACTGGGGTTGGGGAGGGTAGAACATCCAGCTCGGCGGCTAACAAGGGGATTCGGACTCATTGAGGCTCCACTGATGCCTCGCCATCCTTTGAAGGGATTATTAACACATTTTGATTACTGTGGTCCAGTTGTCACAGAAAATATAACCTCCATCAGAGTATGAAACAAACAGCCTTTCTGCCCCCCGTTTTCATCTCGCACCCGCTCTCGGCCCAGCATGGCCCACTCAAAGCAATTCACTAATTACCACATCAGCCATCTTAAAACCACACTAATGCTGGATTAGTTTGATGGAGAAATTAGTAAAGACCCTCTCGTGTCTCCTCCTTGGGAAAGCGTTAACATGATGGATCAAATGAGTGACTCACCGACTTCTCTCGGACCGGTGAACGTACACAAACTGTCTGATAATAACTTTCACAACTGAGGCATGTTCTTCTTCTTCTGTCTGTCTGTCCAAATGTCCAATCTGTCTTATTGTTTATATAAATTGGTCTGTCTGCTTGTCTCTCCCTCTATGACTTTCTGTCTGTCTGTCCATTTCCATGTTCTGTCACTCTGTCTATCTATCTATCTATCTATCTATCTATCTATCTATCTATCTATCTATCTATCTATCTATCTATCTATCTATCTATCTATCTATCTATCTATCTATCTATCAATCAATCAGGATTCGACCCTTAAGTTTGATTGTATGCCTGTATGTTTTGATGTCTGTCTGTTCATCTTTCCTTGTGTCTGCCCGTCTTTCTTTCTTTCTATCTATATGTCTGATCATCATTCCTTGTGTCTGTATGTCTTGCTGTTTATGTCTGTTTTTCTGTGTATCCTACTGTCCACGAGTTCTTATGTCTTGTTGTTTATCTATCAGTTTGACGGTACATGTCTGTCTGTCTGTCTGTCTGTCTGTCTGTCTGTCTGTCTGTCTGTCTGTCTGTCTGTC
>CM051500.1:5480226-5493610 GCA_028031935.1 Paedocypris micromegethes | reverse complement strand
ATCTATCTATCTATCTGTCTGTCTGTCTGTCTGTCTGTCTGTCTGTCTGTCTGTCTGTCTGTCAGTCTGTCTCTCTTTTTCCATCACTCCCTCTCTCTCTCACACACTCTATCTCTCTTTATGTCTCTGTCCGTCCATCCATCCATCCATCCATCCATCCATCCATCGGTTTCTCTGTCTCTATATCGGTCTATATCTCTCTGTCTCTGTCTGTCTGTCAGTTCATATTTCTGTCACTTGGTCTGTCACTTCTCTCTGTCTGTTCACATTTCCATCTGTCTGACTTTCGGTCCATCCATCCATATCTGAATGTCATCAATCCATTTCTAACTAGCCACCTTCTATTTATAATATAGCCATTACTAATTCATTCATCCATACATGTTGATCTGTATTGATGGATTCCTGTCCTTCCCTCCTGCCCTGTCCAGTCATCACTCCATTCTCTGTAATAATTACATTGTGTATCCAATCACACATTATTATATCCAAACACACACTATCAACTTCACAAATTTCCGAGTTTCAATGACTAATCTGTAACTTAATACGAGACGAGGCAAAGTTTACACGCACTTATTCAACGGATCGATACGACATCGTCTCAGTGACGAGAAGAGCCTGACCCGGACCTGCGTATTTCCAGACAGTAAAGACGCAGAATTCTCAGACTGGATCACTTACACTCGGCCAGAACCTGAAAGACAACAACTGTCAAGTCCGTTTATGACCAGAACAGAGAAGCAAGAACTTTCTATCTGGAAAAAACGAAAACGAAAAACAAAACCTAACAAATAGAAGGTGCGCTCGTGCACCAATGCACCTCCGTTTCACGTCCTTTAACGACACCATCCAGATCAAACAGTCTTATAAGAACGCAGCATCACACACAAAACCATTAATACTCACAAAAATGCTTCATACGGTTTTTTTCGCTTGCAATGTTCTCATTTTTGTTCAGAACTTTTTTTCGTTTCAGATTTATTTATGTTTATTTATGATTGGCTGGTGAGAATGTAATTGGCAGCAGTTAACCAGGAAGAAGAGGAAGTGTTTAGCGAGCACTAAAGTTTAGCGAGCACTTAAAAAATTCTTAATTAGAGAATGTTTAAAATCTTCATCGCCAGAGTATTAATCCGTTTGGAGTTATACATTTTGGACCGACACCATCCACGTTATTCTAGTTCACACGGAATTATAAAAGAGCTTCGTTTGAAACACATTATTATTTTTTAATTATTATTATTAATGTTATTATTATTAATACTAATGCACTTTATTAATAAGGCGCCTTTCAAGCTCATCTCATCTCTAAACAGACACGGTTCAAAATATTTTGATGAGTAGAGACTAAAATGTCTACTAATATTCAGAAATAGCTTGCAATTTATTAAGCAATATTGTACAAAAATAACTTCAATGACAGTATAATACTAATATTAAAAAACAATCGACTTGACTGCATGACACAGTGTAAGCTCGCTGAACTCACTTTCGGCTCAAGATCTGTCAATCACATCCTCACCAGCCAATCAAAGTAAGGCCCGCCCCCATGTGAAACTACTGCCAAAAGTCCAAAGGGCAAAAAAAAGACAAAAAAAAAAAAAACACAAACATTTCTTCCATTTCTTACATATTTGCGTTTGATCTTTTTGTCACTAATCTGATCCCATAGACTGGACGAAATATCTGTTTGTGAAAGCAATCCCAGTAAACACGCGCGGCTGTGAGGGGAAACAGCGTGTGAAGTGCGCGGATGATCTGTGGATGGCTAAGTAGCACGAATCAAAGGGCAGGATGGGCCGGAGTTAAGTAGGACAGGGCAAGGCCGCTGGGAGACAGGAAGTTAAAAGAAGGAGTGCGAGCAGGACGCCACACGGAGCTCAGGTGTGAGTTCTGAGGAGGGAGCTTCTGCTGGACGTGGTCCTCCTGGACGTCCCAACGGGCCGAGCAGCGTTTGGCCCAAATAAATCCAGGTGGGCCAGGACACTAATCCCATTCCAGACAGGGTTGTATAGTTGTATTTTTACACTTCTTTTTCATCCCTTGTGTCTTTACTTGATGCCAGGATTTAGCAGATTGTCGAACGTGAAGAGGAGGAGAGAAAACACACACACACACACACACACACACACAAGGAGAGCCTGAAATGATTTGATCTGATATCTTAATCCGTCTGCAAATTTGGCCACCTCCAACTCCGTTCCCCGACTTGCTTTATCTGACCGAGTCGATCATGAAAAGCAGCAGACAATCTCTGCAAGGCTGAGGACCCGAGATTGCGCTTTTTCATGTGTAATCGAAATGAGTATTCCGCGGCAGATGGCGGTGTGTGTTCCGTGTGAGGCGTTTCACAAATGTCCTCGGCGTGGTCAATGTGGTTATGCACGGTGACTCGGCCTTATGGGCTTGTTGATGAAATCGAGTCACTTCAACACTGGACCACAAGAAAAATCCATATTCTGAAAACAGCCTTAAAAAAACAGGCTGAAATAAAAAAAAGGCTGAAAGAGAAATAAAACAAAGTTGTGAAAAAGGTCAGTACTGAGAGTGTGTTTTCTCGAGCACTTTCCACACAAATAACTGTATTAATATATTAAATTACGGTACACACGGGTATGTAAACAGCCGTTTAGATATTAATATTGTGTACACATAAACACAAAATGAAATAGATTAATATATAAACAGGTATAGAACTGTGTTTATATATTAAGACAGATATGGTATATACATATCTGTGTTTATTAATAAATGCACACACATACACGTATATAAATAACTGTTTAAATATTAATACACACACACTCATATTAATAACTGTGTATACAATAACAAACACAGAGGTATATAAATAAATTATATAAACAGGTTTATAAATAACAGGTATACTGTATTTTATAACTGTGTTAATTACACAAACACACATCGAATATTGCAAAAATCTTATTACAGAATGTTAGTATTATACAGTAGTATAGTGAGTGTAGTATGAAGTATAGTAATCAATATATCTATATGTCTGTCTATCTATCAGTCTGTCTGTCTGTCTGTCTATTTATGTCTCTGTCCATATATTTATATCAGTCTGCCTATTGTGTAGGAATACACACACTGTACACTAAAAAAACAACTAAGAAAATCTATACTCATTTATTTATTCTACTCAAATTCAATTCTCATATGAAGTAACTTGAAGCAACTTCTAGAAAAAATATTATAATATTTCAGATGAACCACAAAACGGTACTTGATTTTTGTTTGGTATGTACATGCATAAGGTGTAAACGCACTGGTAAACATTCAAAGAAGCCTCAGTGTGTTCAAACGTTTCTAAACGCGTGTGAAATCACAGTCGACGGGACGAATCCTTCCGGGTCGTTTTAAAAAGCGAGTAAAAGCCGCATCACTCTGCCAATCTTCAGTTCTGCCCATACACGCAGATGAAGAAACCCTCGATGCGAGGATACTGCTCACACACACACACACACACACACACACACACACACACTCGGCCGCTCTTCCTCAAGCGCAGACGAGCACATAAAAACACTGTGCTAAATAAATAAAAGCCAAATGAGCTCTGTGTGCTAAGCTTATCTTTTCAGGAACTTTCAGCACCAGGAGACGAATCCAAAGGTTTGAGCAGAAAGACAAGCACTCGTCATCTATTCCACGATGGCTCAAGGGCGCAGCCTATCTGCCAGAGCGGGAACTGCAGCAGAAACTCACGCCCAGCTGGATTAATACACTCTACAACTCTTGTTTAAAATAAATAAATAAATAACACACACACACAATAACAAATTCAGGCACATGCGTTCCTACTTTTTAAGTAAAATTGACATTGCTTAAAAAAAAATAAAAATAACACACACATACAATAAATAAAAATTCAGGCACATGCATTCCTAGTTTTTAAGTAAAATGGACATTGCTTAAAAAATAAACAAATAACACACACACAAACACACACACACAACAAACAAATTCAGGAACATGCATTTCTAGTTTTTAAGTAAAATTGACATATTGCGTTCCCAAATCTGCCCGAAACAACATAAAGCGCCATAGGGGGCAGCGATATCCCCGTTAGACGGAGTTTGTTCCGACATTTGTTCTTTAAAATACAATTTAATGTCAAAACCATGACAGTTGGGTTTCCTCAGAACAGGAAGCGCGGCCCCCCACATTCGCTCGACTCCCTCCCCAGACGACAGTGATGCCGTCCCACTGACTGGCAGATGGAGCCCCCAGCTGACACACCGGCCGGGACGTTTCATGTGAAGGCCCGGGGCGCGGTCCGCCGAGGAGGAAGAGGCTTTTGAGGAAGGGTACGAGGCAGAAGGACAGACGGTGGTCAGAGTCACACAAAGACTCGGATTTTATCTAAGTTCCGCAACTATTCTGGCTAAAAATCGAAAAAGTTTAAAGACTGGAAGATATTTAGGGGGCTTATGGTTTGCACAGTAAAGTGCTTTATAAATGAATTTCAAAAAACGATAAAGAAATACTGTCAAAAATTGTACATATTTTTAAAAATTGAATAAAAATTCTCAATCACTTTTTAAACAAAGTGTATCATAATAACAATATTATTAACAAATAATATAAATAACGTAATAATGTAAACATCACACACAAACTACTACATTTTCCATTTAAAATTTGTTTTTTGACTTTTTAAAGTCATAAAGGTGTGCAGGACAAGGTGTATATAAAAAAATCCAGTGTACATTGATAATTGTATAATTTGAAGTCTGTCTTCAACAATCTACCTCTTTATGCAACAGTACTATGAAAATGTCTTTGCTTTGCTTGAAATGTATCTTGGTTTCAATGCAACTTATTTTTGTATTGTTTATTAAACTTTAAGTAAAATATGTATTGTTTGCTCCCCAACAACAACAACAAATACATCAATTTATCAACACAAAATATACTGCGTTAAAACTGTTAAAATCTATGTAGAGTATAAATCTATGTATATAAATACATCAACTTTTACACGGATGAAAGATAGGTAGAAAGATAAAGATATCGATAGATAGATAGATAGATAGATAGATAGATAGATAGACAGACAGACAGACAGACAGACAGACAGACAGACAGATAGATTAATTTTTTCATTGTATTTATAAAGCACCTTCAATGAAAAAATCTAGTCAGAAGAACATTAAGAAAAAGCCAAAAACATCCACACGTGGAAAACAAACAAAAAAAAATAACAGAATTCTGCAAAACAAGACGATTTGTGGCGAGACATTCAATAAAGCGAAACTGTCACTACAAGGCGAAACTTCAGTTCCATCGCTCGACTAGTCTTAATCTCAGCCAGCGACTCCTTAGTGAATTACGCCTGCGTTTCAACCGCCATCACTCTGCTGTCATCAGCGTGTCACTTCCATCACACAATTACTGTTTATGATCCTCATTCTGCAGTGACTCTCTCTCTCTCACTTCATCCCTCTCTTCTTCTGCTTTTTGATAGTGCCGCGCCTCAGATGTGCCAGCTCTTTAAAGCCCTGGATGAGGAAGTGCCCATGGGGGGCCGGATACTCGCTTTTGTCTTCCATTTCCTTCCAAAACAGTTGTATTTAAGGGTCCGGCACCCAGAGGTCACCCTCTATCACTCCATCTTTCCACTTCTTACTCTTCCTTTCCCTTGCATCCTCACTCACTTCATATTTTCATCTGGTCTTCCTCTTTACCATTCCATCTTTTCTCACTTACCACATCTTTCCATCTCATCTTCTTCTTTTCCAATTCCTCCCCTCTCACTCCATCTTTTCATTTCCTCCAATTTTTTTCTTTTCCATTCTCTCTGACTGCAATTTAACTTCATCTTCCTTTCATTTCATCCTCACTCCATCTTTTCATCTCTTATTCTCTTTTCCAATCCAGCCCTCTCACTCCATCTTTAGATCTCTTCCTTTTGTCCATTAAATTCCCTCTCACTCCATCTTTCCATTTCTTCTTCTTTTGCATGTCATACACTCTAACTGCATCTTTTCCATTCCATCCTTTCTCACTTTCATCTTGCCACCTCATCATCTTCTTCGTTTCCATTTCCTGCCCTCTCAACCCATATTTTCATTTCTTCCTCTTTTTTCCATTCCACTCCATTATCTCTCTCATCTTTCCAACTCTTCTTCTTTTGCATGTCATCCATCTTTTTAATTATTCCTCTTCTTTTCCATTACATCTTTTATTACTCCATCTTTCTATCCCATCATCATCTTTTCCATTTCATCCTTTTTCACTCCCTTTATCCTTGGCGAAGAGATATTTCAATCTCTTCATTATCTCTCTATCCATTTCATCCTCTTTCATTCCACATTTTTCTTTCTTCACGTTTCACCTTCTTCATTCGCTCTCACTCCATCTTAACGTCTCTTCTTTTCCCTTTCATCCTCTTCCTCCCTCCTTCTTTTTTCCATTCCACCCTATCTCACTCCATTTCTCCATCTGTTCCTTTTCTTTTCCCATTCTCTCTCACTCCATATTTTTATCTCATCTTCTTTTGCATTTCATCCACTCTCACACTTCATCATTCATCTCATATTATTCTTCTTTTCCATTTCCTCCCCTCTCACTTCATCTCTTTATTTCCTCATTTTACTTTGTTTTTTTTTTTTCATTTCCATACTCTCTGACTCCTTCCTAACTTCCATTTTTCATTGCAGCCACTCTGACGCCATCTTTTTATCTCATCTTCTCCATTTTCAGTCCAACCTCTATCACTCCGTCTTTCCATCTCTTCCTCTTCTTTTCCATTCCATTTTTTCTTACTGCATCTGTTCATCTTCATTCTTCTTCGTTTCCTTCCTATCCACTCTCACTCAATCTTTCCATCTCTTCCTCTTTTCTCTCTAATTCCATCTCTTCTTATCGGTTGTTTCATTATCTTATATTTCTTTATATTTTATATATTTCATTATCTCCCTATCTTCTTTACCCGTTTCTCTCCCGTGATCTTTGAAATTTCATAGAAATGTCCCCTTAATGGGATAAATAAAGTCATTACTTAATTCATGACCTATACCTTTTCCCAATCCCAATCTTCTCTCTTCCAATCATTTTCCTCTTACTGTCTATAACAGTCAGTTAAATATCATCCAACGCTAAAACAAGAGAAACTTCTTATGATATTTCAAAAGTACAATAAAAAGTTAATTAATAACAATTGATAAAACTACAACAATTAAACATAAGACAATATAACTAATAGACATTACCGGAAAATACAAGTTGCAAAATGAGTAATCATCACAAACAGGTCTGTCATTCCATTGTTAATCTTAAAGAATGGTGGTATTATTGACTAGATAATGTAAGTGTATATGTCTATGTGCACACATCTTATTTTGATGAAAATCCTGACAATACTGAGATTGAGATCTTGCTGGTGGCAAGTATATCTGAAGAAGCTTCTTCAAAAGACGCAAGTGGAAAGCTCAATACTTTATGTAGAAAAATGGATCTGCCTCTCATCGCCCTCGAGAAAACCCTCTACAACCGCAATGGCGGATTCCATCTAGTGTAAGCAAATATCGTAAAACCGTTACAAAGATATCAATAATCTGACTCCTGCACATTCCATCCCCAATTAAAGTCATTAATTCATTCATGATCTATACCTTTTCCCAATCCCAATCTTCTCTTTGCCAATCTTTTTCCTTTTACGGTCCATAACAGTCAGTTAAATATTATCAACATTTTGTATACTATTTATTTTTGTATAATAGTTAATTTAATAAAATAGTTAACAATAATTAATAAAACTACAACAATTAAACATAAGACAAAGTAAATAACACACAATGCCGGCCAAAACAAGTTATAAAATGAGTAATCAACACAAACAAGCCGATAATACCATTTTAATTCGTAAAGATTGGCATCATTGACTAGGTTATGTATCTGTTTATGTGCACAGTTATTTTTGACAACAATACTAAGAGTAAGTATCTGAAGAAGCTTCTTCAAAAGACGCAAGTGGGAAGCTCAATACTTTATCTAGAAAAATGGATCTGCCTGTCATCGCCCTCGAGAAAACCCTCTACAACCGCAATGGCGGATTCCATCAAGTGTAAGCAAATATCGTAAAACCGCTACGAATCTATCAATAATATGACTACTGCACATTCCATTCCCCAATCCAGAAGGCTGACGGATGCAAACGCACACACACACACACACACACACACACAACTTAAGTCTTGTCGGTAGAGTCTTGCATCAAGACCCCGGACTGGTTTGCCCATTGATTGCAGACAAAGGCGGAACTTGCACACAGAGTGAACCTCGCCATCACAGTTCAAGCGTTGGCACTTTTGTGTGGCCTGTATAATACGATTGCGCGCGCAGCCCAAAATCCTGGGAACAGCTGAGTCCGTCGGTGTCAAAGATAATGGCGATTTATTGCAACGTGGTTGTGTTTTCGGACCCCCACACCATCCTCCCGTGCTCCAACCGATTAAAATTAAGCCGCAAACATGTGAGGACGGAATTAGCACATTTAGCGAGCCTCCTCTCCCACATCCCATTTTCGCGGCGGCGCGGCTGATCCCTGCAGCCGAACGCGGGTGCAATTTTAATGACGGCGACTGTTTTTGAAGTCCAGATGAAAAAAAAAAAAGCGCGGCTTGCCGTTTGTGGCGGCGCTAGATACGGCGAGGCCGGGTTCCACGTGATTGGGGGGAGCCACACAAACTCGGACTCTGGGCTCTTCGATAGTATCGGTGTCATTTTCCTCTCCATGATAAGACGCCTCGCTGACAAGGCCCGATTAGGAGAGAGAGAGAAAAAACTCATTATTACATCGCCTTTCATCCGCTGGGGGGGGGGGGTGGTTACGATAAACAGAACACCCGTAGGTAGATTTACTGAGGAGAAATCCTTACGTTACTCAGTATATGTCTTTGAATGCCGCACGAGAGGTTTACATTGCCGATGTATATTTTAAAACACCCGATTTTAAACTTCAGAAGCGCAGGCCTGACTGGTAGACAAAATTCATTTATTTTCCATGCGAAAATGCCCTCATTACGACACAAAAACCCACCATTGTCTTTAGAAAATCCACTCCAAGTTCTCTTTTCTGCAAACTCGGCTATTAAAATATTTAACTCTTGTGGCTCTGCTCCGCAAATCAAACAATTATCAAATGACGGCATATTCTTTTTGAAACACAATGCGGCATTCAGATTTCAGCAACCTACAAAAAGCCAAGTTATTTCGTATGCTGTACCTCGAGGAAATCCACTTCACCAAATTGTCCTCATTAAAGAAAGAACAGTAACACGGCTGGAACTTTAAAAACAAGAGAGTAAATCAATTACAACCGACATCCTGAAACGACAGGCCATGAAACAATCATTTCCAGATGCATCACTAGCCAAACAAGTGGAATAAAGTCCAATCTTCAATTCAAATTCAAATTATGTGCCAAACGCGGCTAAATTAGCCTAACTTGAAAAGGAGTGTCTTTGAAAATGTTCTCAGAGAAGTCAAGTGTAATCAACTGACTTTTGAAAATGTTTAATGTTTTCTACTTAATTACAGATTTGAACGGTAAATATAAAAAAACGTAAATTACCATAAACATTAAAAAGAAAAGACACATTTCATTAGAAGATTACGTATTGTTGCCAATGATTTATTTAAAAAAAGCAATGACAAATCAGTAAAACACATGGTGAATATTAATAACGTCATTAGATTATTATTCTAAAGATATTTATCTAATTAAAGGCTTTTATAATCATTACTGACCAAAATTTACATTATTTTTAATTTAGTTTAAGTTACATTATAAAATTAAACTATTAATATTTTTAATGTTTATAATATATAATGATATATAATATAATATAATAATAAATAACCATAATAATAAATACAAAGATTATAATTAATATATGTTGCTTTGGTTAGGATATAAATAATGATTATACAATACAATTATTCTGATTGTTTTAACTATGGTTTTATATAAATAATAATAGCATTATTAGTGCTGTTGTACTTTATACTTGAAGTTTTTAATAAGAAGAATTAATTAAAAATGTCTAAAAAGTCCTTGAAACCGCTGCAACTGCAATAATATAATCAAACCAATTTCAACTTTAACAAATTAATGTTGTCATATTGCAAAAAAAGAGAAGAAATCAAGACAGCGATGGTCCGAAAGAATAAAAGAATCACATGAAGCGGAATTAAAAAGCAGCAGAGCGGTGAAAGAGTGTGTGTGTCGCGGGGACACTCGGACACCCGAGGACCACCACCGCGTGTCTGAAAGCCGCGCTCTCCTTCGAAAAAAAAAAAGAGAGAGCCGCCATTTTTCACGTTTACAAAACACGCTTATTTATTTATTTCGGCACTCCATCATCTGTTCACTCTTTTTTCCTATCGGGGGCGCTCAGCTCAACCGAAAAACCCTGCGTACATCCCTATTTATCAGTTGCTCTTTTAATACCGCCACGTAAAAAAAAAAAAAAAAAAAATCAAACCGCTCTCAAACAAATTGATGTTCTCTTTAATACAGTCGTCACATCATCACAGAATCCTTGCCTCGTCTGCCTTGGTGACAACTGCGGGGCTGCTTGGCTTACGCCGTGGCGACTGCTTTGTTGGTCGCTTCAATGATTTATCACAAAAAGAGAGGAGAGAGGGGAAGAAAAGAAGGGCTTTTCGATTGAGTCATCGGCACCTTTGATTGACAAGGCCTAATCAGCTTATCCGGCTGCTAATAAAGATGATGGCCTGCGGAGACGCTCTCTACCTGGCTCCGTGTGAACTTTAGGCCCTGGCGGGGGCCTCCAGGGGCCGAGCGCTGACCCACTCTGCTTATCTAAACACTGCTGAAATCAATCCCTAATGAGCGGCTTTCGTTTTGCCCCATCGATCTTTCGCCGCTGTGTATTGAAAGGTCAGCGCGTCGCTCCGTACGCACGTAGTTTGCTGGGCTTTTTGTTTATGGCGAGCACGCTGCTTAGAAATATCTAAAAGGCACGTTCCGAAATAAGTCGGAAATTTCCAATTTTGATTCGAAAATTTCCAAAAATGATTGTCGTGTTGTCCTACTGGAGACTGAAACGCTGGAGAGCTCCGGGACGTCTCTGATTTTAATGTGGGTAAATTGGCGTCTTTGCTCTCTCCCTCTGCAGGCTGGCACGCCTCTGGCCCGGGCAGTTTGAAAGTGGCCGCCTCTTTCTAATGAAGAGCCCATACTTTATTTATGAGACAAACAGTTTGGCAAAAAGCTCAGTGTGTCCACAGCGCACTCTCCATATCTCTCCCAGAGCCCGAAGTGCTCCTGACACGCTCAAAACACACACACACACACACACACACACACACACACTTGAGTGTGTTAAATGCAGAAGCCAATACATGTATAATGACACTGATAGTGTTCTGGAAACAAAAAGAAAAGAAAGAACACACTACTGCTATTAGAACGGTGTGGATTATAAGTGTAATATATTATATACTTATCTTGCATATTTTCTGTATAAAACAATATTCAGTAATCAGGATCAGTATCAATTCTGTATCAAAATGCATCACATAATATATAAAAAGTACAATAATATTAATAAAAATTACATGTACAATAAAAACATTTTACAATAATCTTTCAAAAGTTTTTTTCTTTTATAATATAGCAACAACAGTATATAAAAAGTGTAATATTAATAATAATAATAATAAATGCATGTACAAAAAGAACAACATTATATGTTAATAATATGTATATAAATTCACACATTCACATTACATTAAAATGTAATCATTATTATAATAGATTTATTAAAAAATATAATGTGTTTAAGAATCATTAGTAAATCATTTATTTTATTATTGATATATGATTGATATAATTAGATTTTATTTATGTATTTATTCATATATAAATAATAAAACATTTTATGCTTTAATTTCTTCTATAGATGTTATGTGTGCTACAAATAATAAATAAAAACCAAAATGAAAAATACTTTTTTAAATGTGCGTTTGCCCTCTTCTCTACACTTCTTGGTGAACTACAGGAGAGAGAGAGATGTCCGGCTTCAGAGCAGGTGTTGTTTGCCGCTCGAGTGGATTTTCACACAGGCCCTATAAACTGGACAATCTGCCTCAGTGTGACACGGAGAGCGAAGGTCACAGGCGCGGCCCAAACAAAGCATCCATGATCCGCCAGTGTTTACCCACGCGCGGGCGACGTCCCCAAAATGCGCGGCTGGTCCATCTGACGGCGCGGCGGTTTAAGACTACCTGCCGCTGTTCTTTAGACGCAGGTGTGCAGGAGGGTGGGATGGTGGGCAGAGCGGGTCAAGGATTAGGATCACAGGAGCTCTCCGAGTTGCGCTTTAACGCGGTTAGAGAAGGGCTGAGTAAACAGGCATTGTTCCGCACAATGGGAGCGATGGGAGCCGCGTGGCATTGTGTCTTCCGATGCCCTTTGTGGAGAAAAACTCTCACGGGGAGTCGAACCCGCCATTGGAGAATTCCGGGATCCGCTTGGGTACCATTTCAGAATTCGGAATATTCAACCGGGACAATATCATGTCAGACGGGCCGAAAAACAACAGGCTTTCCAATAGCTTAGCGGGAAAAGAAATAAAGAAAGGGAAAAAAAAATCTAATCTTACACACGGTGGGGAAAAGGGGAGGAAAAAAAACAAGAGCGAGCTCGAGAGGATCCAAAATAAATGAAACTAAATTTTTAAGCAGAGGATGCAGATTGCATTTATGAATTTGTGAGTTGTTCTAGCGAGACATCAAACGCCAGTGGTCGGCGCAACCCTTTCTTGATTTGAATTATTAACTGTGTCGACGTCGCGCGCAAGCCACACTACCATTATAGTGTAAATTAACAAACTTTTCAAAACTACGGGCGGAAGCCGGAGAAAGCCAGTCGCTTCTTGAAGAATCAGCTTTGATACGTCTCTGTGGAATACACTCCACATCAACAACACGGTGACAGTCGGGAGGGAGAAAAAAAAAGCCTGCTGACTTAATCCATTTCAGATCTAAATGAGTTCATTCTCTTGTATTTAAAGATGAAGACTATCTGCCAGACAGGTGGGACGCGGGAGGTGCATTATTTAAAAACCGGTTTATTAAAAGAACTCGGCCTTTATTTGGATCTTTAAAAAACAGAAGTGTGGAGTGGCTGGAGTAGACGACTGTTGTTTACACGAGGCAACGCCGGGATTCGGTCGCTGACACACACACAAGCAGCTCGCTGACGGAGAAGGCGGCGCTGTGTATTTACGTGAGAGAAACTAATCTGCTCTATCCATAAGAGAAAGAGGGAGAAAGAGGGAGAGAGAGAGAGAGAGAGAGAGAGAGAGAGAGAGAGAGAGAGAGA
>CM051500.1:5462615-5478473 GCA_028031935.1 Paedocypris micromegethes | reverse complement strand
AGAGAGAGAGAGAGAGAGAGAAAATAATCGAGAGAGAGTAAAATATAGTGAGAGTGAAAAAAATAATGAAAAAAATTGAGCTAATAGTGGCAGGAGAGAGTATGAAAGAGAAAGTATAAGATTTAAGCTGACATGTACTGGCTTATCACTCCAAGGAAATAAACTGAAAAAAATAGATGACGTTCCCCTTTTCAAAGTTTGCCAATCACAAAAGGAAAAAAAAAATTTAAATGTTGTTTAAAAATTGTTTATTATAAACTTATTTATACAAAATATTTTATTTATTGAAAATAAAAAAATGTAACAAGTTAAGGGAGGTGTGATTACAAGAGACAGGGGGAGCAATACAGAGAGAGATGAGGGCGGAGTGAGAGATAGAGAAGCAATAGAGAGAGAAACGAGGGCGGAGTGAGAGATAGAGGGAGCAAAAAATAGAGCATGAGAAAAAGATTAAGAAAAGAGAGATAAAAAGGGAGGGAAGGAGAGGGAAAATTGGTAAACATAAGATTACAAAACATGTGCTGGCTTTTCACACCAAGAAAATAAACTAGAAAAAATAGACGTCGTTCCACTTTCAAAGTTTCACAATCACAGAGGAACAAAAATAAAAAGAAATAATATTGTACTTATATTTATTTTTATAATAAACTGAATTATAAAATTTAATTTGAAGAAAAAAAAATTTAATACCGTAGTTTGATGTAGGTGTAATTATGAGAGATAATTAGGAGCGAGAGAGAGTAGATGACCAAATATTGATGACCCTTTTCAAAGTTTGCCAATCACAGTGGAAGAAAAAAAACAGAAAACATATTTTAGAGAGAGAGAGAGTGAGAGTGAGACAGTATGGGGAAGGGAGAGAGTGAGACAGTACGGAGATGGGAGAGAGTGAGACAGTACGGAGATGGGAGAGAGACAGTACAGGGATGGGAGAAAGTGAGACAGTACGGAGATGGGAGAGAGTGAGACAGTACGGGGGTGGGAGACAGAGAGAGACAGAACTGGGGTGGGAGAGAGTGAGACAGTACGGGGGTGAGAGAGAGAGAGACAGTACGGGGGTGAGAGAGAGTGAGACAGTACGTTGGGAGAGAGAGAGTGAGACAGTACGGGTGTGGGAGAGAGTGAGACAGTACGGAGATGGGAGAGAGTGAGACAGTACGGAGAGGGGAGAGAGACAGTACAGGGATGGGAGAAAGTGAGACAGTACGGAGATGGGAGAGAGTGAGACAGTACGGGGGTGGGAGAGAGAGAGAGTGAGACAGTACGGGGGTGGGAGAGCATATGGGGGAAAGGGAGCCGCTCTGACTAATGAGCCCCTCTGGATGAGGCGAGATGGAGGGGACGTATTGACATGCACCGCTTAAACTAATACACCTAGACCAGGGATGTGCCTGGAAGCGGCAGGCAGCCGGGGATACTGACAGAGTAGCTCGCTCCCCTGTCTTCAAAGAGCTCAAGTGATTAGTATGTTATCATTACCATTCGAAACGTGATTTTCCTATTCCCTCTCGGCAAAGGTGACACGTCTCGGGGAGACGGCCAGCAGACTCGCACGCCGGAAAGCCACTTCAAAGCCTTCTCTCCCCGGAATATTTCTCCCTGGCTCGTTCTCACTCCCTCCGTCGGCCTGTTTTCCAGGAGGAGGGGGCTGTTGATGTCTATTGTGGTTTAGGGAAATGGGGGTGACGCGGGTGGCCACGCAGGTGCAGTGACATCACGGCAAACACGGCGGCTCTGACTCTTCCGACCGGAAAACAATCCAAGTTCAAAGGCGTGAATCCGTCCTTCATCCCGACAGACTTGATTCCCGAAGCAGGAGAATCACTTCATATTATATAGTAGATACATGTGAGCCCCAACATGCGGCCCGCGGGCCGGATTTACATTATGTGCGGATTTAGTGGTTTGGATGAAGGAACTAAGACTGTATGATGATGTTAGAGCAGTCCGAGAAGACCTTCAGGCGTCTCTGGAAGAGATTATTCTCTAGATTTGTCCTTCAGAGATACGCTTTCCATATTTGGGAATGACCACGACCTTTGTGAGGTAGAGCTTCCATTTTCTGAGAATCATGAGAATCAATGGGACAAATCTTGACGCAAACATCTCAAAACTTGTCTTGAGAAAAAACTGCAGAACATCGTACTAATAAAAACAAGCCTCCCATTTATATGCTTTTACCGTATTTTCCGAATTGGATTAATAGCAATGTTATTTATGTGTACAGTGTTATTTATGTCTATGTTCATGCATGCTTGTTTACTCGTTTTTATTTTTATGTATATTTTGTTATTTCTTATCGATGTATATATTCTCGATTTTTTTATATTCTTTCTGCTGTGAGATAAAATTTCCCCTTGTGGGACAAATAAAGACATTTCATTCATTCATTCACAGTAATTTTTTGCATAATAAGATGCACAGCTAATTATAATTAATTTTTTATTTTAAGTTCATTTTGTATAACACAGTGTGTGTGTATATATATATATATATTTTTTTTTGTTTTTATAATTTTTACACATCACAGCCACAAGTCAAGTCAAGATTGTCCACCTATCATAAAACGTTGGGCTCCGACTTGAAATTTTAAAAAGACCACGAAGCTTACCACTAAACTGCCCAGAATCGAAAAATGATTTGATTTACAGATTTATTGTGCATTAGAGCAGCAGGACTGTCAAAATTGTCTGTCTTTTTGGGCTTTATGGGGTTGAACAGAAGCGTCTTTTAAAGAGGGCACGATAAACACTGGAGCGCCCACCACCGCCTCTGCGTGCGCCCCTTCTCATTTGTGCCAATGCATGTATGCCGTTTTATCTGACACCTACTTGTTCTACAAAGACTTTCTTAGATACGATAAATGAGAAATGGTTTTATTTTGTTTTCGTTTTTTATTCCGTTCCGTTCTTTTTTTAAGTGGAGCCACGCTTCAGTTGTAAGTTATTAACGTGAAACCCAGGAACAATGCAAACGCGACTCAAAAGAATACTTTCCTCCTTTCTTTTCCCATATCAAACACAACCGCTTACAATCGCAATTTTCCAAAGTTTTGATGATTCCTTATTATTTTGCGTGCGTGTGTGTGTGTGTGTGTGTGTGTGTGTCGGGGCTGGGTGGGTGGGGGGTGTTCAAAGTGAATAATGATGACAGCTCTGATTCAGACTGACTATGTGATCTTCTCCACCGTTTGTTTGGGACTTGTAAGAATAGGAATTACAAGTGTCAAACAGCTGTGAATGCCGGCGCTAAATATTTAAACATGTTTTCCAATGGAGGAAAAAAGTCGAGTTTTTAAAAGCGTCTAAGTGTGCGTAAGCTGAGCAGACTGTGATTAAAATGGAGCGCTTTGTGATGTGTGGAGTAAAAAAAAAAAGCATATCTTTATACGTGTGTATGTGCAAAAATATACAGTATACAATAAAATAATTCAACTAAAAATATAATGTATAATACAACAATATAATTAAAATATTAATCACTGTATATACACAAAAAAAACACACACCCATAAATTAAATGATCTTATAAAAAGTAGTTTGACATCTCCTATGATAATAGGAAGACGTGGCTTTGTTTAATTCCCTTTTTCCGTTTCCTCAAGAATGAAGGATTAAGACATTTGCATTGGAAGTGCTGTTACTTATCAGTTACAGATAAGCCATCACTAACTAAACAGCACAACAAAGGCCAGAGAAACATGATGCAGTGGCGTCCAGTCCTCCACCTCCTTCATCAATGAAGATCTTTGGAGATTGTAGCTTGTGTGTGGCTGAATGTGTCCATGAATAAGGGAATCCCAAGTCCAAACACACACACACAAACACACACACACACACACACACAATAGTGGCAACAGCTTTGCCTTTTGCTAATCCAAAGACAAACTCGCTTCTAAGTCAGCTGAATATCACACAAAGACAAGAACACAAATCATCCCCTTATCTCAGAATAAAAGCTACGATATACGGATTAAACAACAATACGAGAAAAGCACTTTAGTAAAATTGCATAATATTTATTTAAAGAAATAAAAGACAGGAAAAATTACTTGCATAAACGCATAGAAAACGTGAAAAGTATTTCCCAGACATTAAGTACTACAAAATATGTAATGTTCATCATACACTTGTTGATGTTCAGTGTTGCAAATATTCAATAAAACAAAAACAAATTAGGGTCCAAATCACAGTTCGTCATTTATTTATTTATTTTTTAGAAAAAATGTATATATTGAATATTTACAGTTAATTATAATTCATTATTAGCTACAAAACATATATTTAAAATGTATTTGTTTAAATGTATTTAAATTTAGCACATTAATAAAATGTTCCAAACTAATTAATTTACACAATTATTGGATTTCTATGCCTTTAATTATTAAAATGTACACACAAACACAACAGTATACACACGTGTGTGTGCGTGTGTGTGTGTGTGTGTGTGTGTGTGTGTGTGTGTCTACTCAAATAAATACTACAACAATTATTTAAATGACTATTACACATAATGTAAAAAAAAAGGCAAAAAAATGAAATCTCCATCATCTGCCGTGTTTGTCGGCGTGCAGCAGATTCTGTGCGTTGGATTGATGTAAACATACGTTTTTTTGCCGTCTAAATTAAGCATTAAAGAAATCCGAGCATTTCTTCGTAGTTCGACGGCTTGTCGTCCATCGACTAAAGCGCAGCAGAGAAAATGAAAGCGTGGCGACGGAGCCCCCTCCCTTCTTATTAGAACAGTATGTCTCATTGCATTTTCATATTGAGTGAATGTTTTGACAGGCTGATTAAATCTTTTAAGGTTTGGCGGGAAACAGCTTTGATTCCTGTTCTTTATAGAGCAGTAACCAGAAATGAGCCTCATTTTGAGCTCAATCAAAAGAGACTTGAAAATCAGATTAGTGGCTTTTTATTCTGACGAAGCGGGGAAATGAATGGGAGATCTACGGGAAAAAGAAAAAAAAGAGAGAGATGGAGGGGGAGAAAGAAAAAAAAAAGAGAGGACCGAAACGAGAAGGAAGAGCGGCACTTACCTCCTCACGTAACTTTATCAACTGCCACATGAAGGCGAGAAAAAGAGGGAGAGAAAGACAGATAGATAGATAAAAAGCCGAGACGTGGCAGGAAGCGGATCAGTCATGCGGCTGGGTACAGAATTAACCTTGACGATTTATCTGTTTGCATGCTTAGCATTCGGAAATCACAGACAAACACATTAAAAGAAGCTAAACACGAGACTCGCGCCGACTTTTTTGAACAAACAAAGATCAAGTCCTCGCGCTGTCACATTAAACAAAGAGACTGGGAATGGATTTCTCAACTCTCGACGTCTAAACTATCATCATCAAGGAAGAGCGGGAGAGAAACAGTCACATCACAGAGCTTGATATGGCATAAGGGGGAGAAAAACACTAGCGGTTCAGTGGGTACAGTAGCGTAATACAGATTGCGTACAGTAAGGACGGAAGCTTTGAGGATTTAGGCTTCTTAACAACAGCTCGGCAGGATTCCTACTTCTCGCCTCAGAAAGGGAAAGTGACACCAGACGCTGCTTGTGTTTGCCATTACAGGCCATTGCTTCTGACACGCTAGTGGTGATGATCAATGCACCACGTCGCTTGTTTTTGCAGTTTTATGAATTACCGTAAGTATCGGATTATGCGGCACACTGGATTATCAGGCGCACCATTAACAAATGCCATTTTTTATTTATATATGCTTATATTTTTTTATTTATAAGGCAGACATTTTTTTCCTCATTACAAGGCTCATCAAAATGATTTTTGATTTTCATTTTAAGCACCATTTTATTTGATTTGTATTTTGTTTAGGACGGAAAGTGCGCACTTAGTCCGAAAAACACGGTAGTTGATCGCAAACTAAATAGTGCTATTTAAAACATAAAATTAAAATGATCTAATCAATGTATCTCTTTTCTAGATAGTATCTCAATTTTGATAAAGTCATAAAAACAAAACAAAAAAACTGATGGAGAAACAACCAGTAGGTGACCATGTCGAAGATAACTACCAATTTTAATATTAAAATAATATTCAGACAGTATTGCAAGAATTATTACATTTTAACTTGCAGATAAATTACATTTAACAACTGGCTCATGTGGAATAAGTGTGAGAAAAATATTTACAGTTGCACTTTTTCCGTTTGTTTATTTATTGTTTTTTTTTCTCCTTGCACAATTTTTTGTTAACTATTAATTGTTTTTGTTTCCACTGGCATCACTGCTTTTGTTGCGGTAACATAGAAAAGTCTTGTTTATTAATTTAGGGATATAAGATGCATTTCTGCAGCCAAATTACAGGCAATATTTAAAATTTAAAAAAAAATGTTCGTCCTTGATACTTTGTGAAGTGAAAAAAAAAATCATGTCAGATGAATGCATTTGTTATTTAATTGCATTTTATTAATTGATTTGCATATTGCCCACCGATTGTGCGTCCCACGTGATATGCAACATTATGTTTGTTTAAAAAAGCAAAATTGCGTCATTTTTGTAAATGACGACCAATCGTGTCAAATGTGTTTGCAAACTGCCGCGTAAAAAAAAACCCCTGTGAGAATCCAGGAGGGCCTGACTATAGATAAAGCAGAATTAGAACAATAAAAGATGCATGTGTACGAAAGCATAAAGCGAGTGAGGGGACATTTCAACGGAGGGAAATACCAGAAAAGACGAAAAAACAATGCAGGGGTTATTCATTTTTGATGAAAGAGAATGGCAAACGACGCAAGAATCCGTGTCTGGCTGTGCATTTAACGGTTTGTGAAAGACTCGTGCATCATTTAAACTCAATCAAGCATTTAACGCGGCTCTTCACCGCCGCCTATTTAAGTAACACGAGTCTCGGGCGTGAGAAAAGGTGAGTTGCTTATCGAAAGCGCAAGGTATTCGGAAGAGGAGGGGAAGGACAAGTTTCTTAATTTGTCAGCCGTTGCAGGTGATTTTTTAATCTCCATTTCTTGCCAGAGATTAAAGGTTAGCGGATCTGAGAGGAAGCTCAGGGCCATTATTAAAGGCCTCTCATCTCTTTCTGCCAGCGCTGGTCATTTCGCATTTCTCTATTTTTAAATCATTCGCCGTCGTATCGGAAAAGAGGCAGAACTTGGATCATGAATTATAAACTTGATAGCGGACTAAAAAGGCTAAATCTACGGGTGTGATGTCGAGCTGAAGTGGGGGCCGCTGTTCTCGGGGACGAAACCGAAATCCTTCAGCCATTTACCAGTGCTAGTGTTTATTTTACGAGCCAAAATATTCAACTAAATACTTTAAAATGTAGCGTGTGCGGATAATTTAAACGAGTAAACATACATTTGAGCACTAATGACATTTTAATCCAAGCCAACTGCACTGGAATTCTTCGCCGAAGCTGGGCTTTAGCTTTACGCCGTTTCTCGGACACGATTGAATTATTTAAAAAGCCAAACTTCTCAAACACACCACACAAGTGTTTATTCGAGTTTGCCGTGAGCCCGCCGACCTAAACGCAACCCCGCGGACCACCTCAATGAGGACGAACAAACCTTGTTCTATCATATTTGTGCTGCTTGGACGACCGCAAGCCCGCGCCGGGGATTTACCAGCAGATTCGAGGAGATTCTAAGCTCGCCGTTGTTCTTTTCTGCCTTGTTTTGCTCGACAAACCGAAGCAGAGAGCAGCCTTTTGTTACCGCAGCTAAACCGGCGTTTCGAGAAACGGCGTAAAAGCGAGGGAATTCTCCTATAATTGTATAACGACATATTAGGTTCTTATTTTCCCGCCGTGTAGTCGCTATTTGAAACTGCACAGCTGCAATATTTCAGTTATGATAATCAGCAGATTTTCAAAGAAAGTTTTTATCCCCCCCACCAATACGCAACTCGATACAAGTGGTAATCGTTTTCCTTTGTAGGCCGGTAAAATCTGGTCCAGACCGGCTGAAACCGGCCCAATCTCTGGTGGCCATGCCGTCTGCTGCGTCTGAAATCGAAACTATTCCGTAGAGTATTCTCGTACGAAAAATGTGTGCACGCCCTCGCAAGTATGTGTGTGGTAGAAACGCACGTGTTCTGGATAGAGATGGAAGGGGGAGGGATTCGGAGCGAAAAAAAAAAAAGTGCAATGGTAGACCACCACATTATTAAAAAAAGAGCGATAGCACCAATTCTGTCTCTGTCGGCGTACAGATAACGAATAAATGCCGAACTCCATTAAGCCGTCCTTTAGCTATTATCGGCGGGCCAACACGCTTTTTTCAGAACTTTTGACGACTGCCTATTTACTTAGCTATAAATCCTCACCATGTAACGAAGAGATTTGTGACTGGTAATGATCTGCTCAGCCAGGGCTATATGAAATGATCCTGACCTCTTTTAGATCGTCAGGAATTAAAATGACCGACTCGCACCCCCCAACACCTCCACGTATTTTCCCTTCGCTCTGTCGCTTCTGTTTCGTCCGATAAAAACTCTTAAGTTCTAACCACTCCACTCGCAGCTAGCTCTGCCAGTCTCTGCCAGTTGAATTGCTCTTTTATGAAAATGGACGTCAGCTCTTTACCATCCAGACCATTTTTGCCAATTTGGAAAAATTAAGATGGCTATTATTCCGGAGCAGATTTTCTTCCAAATTGGAAAATTAAAGATGTCTACTATTGCTGAGCGAATCCCATATGAAACATACCGATCTTAAAAAGTCGTATAAAACAAATAAAAAGTCATAACTGAAACGTGTGTGTTCTCGTCCCATCAACCCCTTTAAAACGGTGTTTGCTTTTTAACACACCATTGCGCAATAAAAGCGCGGGCATCCCCGAGCACTTCACTCGCTTACCAGATCAATGGCAGCAATCTAACAATAAAACAAATCTCTTGTTATTGTCTTTAACGCCTAATGTCTGTTATTAGGCAAATTATCTTGAAGTGTTTCGCCAGAAAGTAGTATAATCGAAATAGAATCCTTTTAAACTATTGTCCTGTTGTTCAAAAGCCACTAAAGTGAATAAAGTATGAAAGGCTGCATCTTACAAATGCATATCAAATATGCCATTGTGTCTTCCACCACAATTTTATAATTGTTTTTGATAAAAGAAGCCGTGTGTGAATACAGTAGAAAGCACAATTAAAGCAATGCCATCTGTCAGAAACTGATTTTGTGAAAAGAAAAAAGGCAGTGCTTTGGAAAACAAAGTCTGTTTATTAAAGTTTCATTCAATTCGTAAAACCACTAGTCTCGCTTGACAGCTCGAGGGAAAAGTCGATTTTTAAGCCCGCTTAAATTGGGGAGAATATGTACATCAGTTTCCCATCCCAGATAAGGGGTCATAACGCTTGTAAGGTCCGGTGGTCATCTGTGAGATGGAAATACATCACGACGAGTCCTTCACGCATCGACCACAAGTACATCTGAAGTACATAGTGTGTGTGTGTGTGTGTGTGTGTGTCAGGACGAGAAGCTGACCGTTTCTTTATTTAATAATAACAAAGATGTTAATAACATGAAAATTCCTGAATTGTTTTTGTTCAAAGTATAAAACAATAATGCACAAAATCTACAATTATGTAATTGGGTTTGCTTTACACAAACATGAAATATGTCTAAACATAAATATGTTCTTGAAATTTGTGTAATATGAATATAAACAAATGTATACAAATGTGTAAATATAACTATTCTTTAAACACAGATCAAAATATCACATTTTAAAAACATATTAACTGAAAAAGTTTAGATTTGAATGCCATCTAGAAAAGAAAATTATAATAAAACATTAATTGTGTTGAAAAATATTTTAAAAATCATATATGTGCATATCTCAGTATATATATGATGTGTATGTATCAGTGTATATAAGCATGTATCTATTCATAGCAACATATAAAAAGTCACCTAAATACATGTGTATGTTTGTTTGTATACATCCACGCATATATAAATCAATATGTAATCGTCGTATAATATTATATAAAGAACTATAAAAAACGCATATACTGTATGGCCAAATTGATAATCTCACTCAAAAAAATACCAGATCATATATATGAATTGTACGTTACATGTATATATATATATATATATATATATATATATATATATATATAGTATAAATAGTATAAATAATAGTATAAATAAATATTCAAATTGTATACACACACTTATGTATATTATTTGTCCACAAACACACACACACACACAGACACACAGGCACACACACACAAAGTACAAAAGTGTGTGTGTATACAACCTACACAATCAATCTTAATGCATACCTCTAATATTTAACACATATGTTTATGGCGATAATAAATCTTCGAAACACCAGGACTAACCCCTCGAAAAGAAAGAGGGAGCTGGCGGATGGTGAACAGCTGGAAGAAAAAGAGAGTTTTCCGCCAATCTGGTGCTGCCCAGACGCTGGTGAGCATCTAAAGCCTATTCAGCACCGGGCAGCTTTGCATTAAACAGTGTTGCTTCTGCATGACTGGGTGCCAATGCCCGTCTCGGCCCTGACCCGTCCTCACCCCGAGCAGCCACCCACCCTGGGAATGAACAGCCCCTGATTAACACCCTACCTGAGTCTCCGAGGAGTTCCCATCATCCCCCAGGAGCTCGTTCCGCACCTCATCACTGTAGGCGATACGTGACCTTTTCTGCAACAGGGAGAGGTTGAGAGAGAGAGAGAGAGTGAAGACAGAGGAGAAAAAGAAAAGCAGAAGAGGGGAAGAGAAAAAGAAAAAAAAAAAACAACCTTCAGTTCACTTGTTTAAAAAAAAACTACATTTATAAAGCACGAGAGCCCCCTGTTGGATCAATGCACAAAATAAAAAAACACAAGACGCTTTACTGGAGTGCAAGAGTCGAGTGTGTGTGTGTGTCTGTGTCTGTGTGTGTGTGTGTGTGTGTGTACAATCTAGTTCACATAGTGTGGCTGGGGTGAACCAGAGCAACAGAAAACAATAGACCAAAGCCCCCCCCTCCACTTAAATAAATAAAAAGTGAAGAATGGAGGACCACGGTACAAGACAGAGGCAGGGAGGGTATTAGGAAAGTATCAGTTGTCAGAGGGAAATGTGTTCGGGGGGCTGTCACTGCTGTCAGTCCTGTTTCTCTGGCAGACCCTGTGATAACACCGAGCCGGGGAGCTAGACAGAGAATAATTCATCACCCAGGTCGACGCGATTGGCGTGCCATCAGATTTGGGCGCCGTCCTCCGCCAGGCAGGAGAGGAAAAAGAATACCATGTCCAAAAAAAGAAAACACACACGCATACCCGCCACTTCAGAGCGTGCCACCTCCGATCCAGCCGGATGGCATGTTTACAAACACACCCCATCTCTTCAAATGCTCCCAAAACACACAGGGAAAAGCACCGAGGCAGCGTTTACCCAGCTCACTCGCTCGCTCGCTCTACCCTGCAGGCTGGCACTCGTCGGGAGGATGAGAGAGAGGAAAGGTGCGAGAGAGCCGTGGGGAACACAAACACCACTGGAAGTGCCATCTGAAGTGATGCTACGGCTTCTGCAGATGGTTCGGTCTGGTTCCTGGAGGACAGTAGTTTGGTTAGTTTCGGTCCACTCGACCAACGTTAAACATCTTGAGCTTGGAATGCAGAAGGTCATGTAATGTAATGTACTTTAATTGAGCCCTTTAACACAATAGAAATTGTTACAAAGTGCTGTACAGTAAGATAGATGGGTTAAATGCACAGAAAAGAATTCCAACCAAAAAAAGGTTGAATTATTAGATTAAAAAATATGTAATAAAACTGAATTTTATATAAAAAACAGCAGGTAATAAAAGACACATCAAGATCAAAATCACACAAACTATGTGGAAAAACAAATAAAAAAAAGCAATGTGGCAACTCAAACCGGGGCAAACGGCAATAAAAACAGATGAGTTTTAAGAAGTGATTTTAAAAAGCAGGTAGGGATGAAGCCTGTCTGACGTACAAGGGCAACTTGTTCCACAGTTTTGGAGTAGTCATGGGTTTGAGTCCCAAAAAAAAAAAAAAAACGTTTGACTGTTCATTAATAATAATATAATTGAAACCTAACCCTAAACTTCAATGGGGAAATTTGTCTTTGCATTTAACCCATCCGAACAAACATGGAGGGCATTTGGGGGTCCGTGTCTTGCCCAAGGACACTCAGAACTCTCAGACGCAAAGTCCAATTCCCAACCACTGCACCACAACAAAACCGCAAAGCGTCGGATAAGAAGCAACTAAACGCCGAAATGTCATTGTAGCGCAGACGAATCGCACAAATCAACCGCGACTGGTGACAAAGACACAACTCGGGTTAATTCCAAGCAAAAATCCAAAAATTGAATCAAACGGGGGAAAAAAGGCAACACGGAGGATCATTAGATTTGAAATGGCACCTCACGTGTCGCCTCGGCTTTAACCGATCCGCGCGTTTGTTTGCGCATTATTTCACAAACGAGCATCTTCTGACGATAAAAAAAGGGGGAGAAGAAGAAGAAAAAAAAAACACCCACATGTTCCATCATATCAGAGTTTCATCTTAAACAACTGCGCAGTAACTTTGGGGAATGCCGGCATCTTCGTAATTGAAAACGGAAGCCTCGCGGATGCCTTGATTTGAGCGCGCGCCATCTTCTTCAAACCCTGCTTTTGTTTCATTCCTCTTTTTCTAAATAGCTGTTTGTTGTAGCTGAGAGCATCAACTGCTTCCGCGTTGTAACCTTTGAGTGCATCTCGCACAAAAAGAAAGTCTTCGAAGGGGGAAAACTAGTCGTAGAAACAAAGAGAGACGCTTCTCCCAGCCCGTTTACACCATTTTCCAACTCCCCCTGCAGTAAAACAAGCCCCTCACTGATTATTCTACCTTCATCTGCCGCTTTTACTCAGCAGCTGGGCAATATTGACTGCTCAACCCTAGGAAATACTTTGATTAGTTCTTTGCATTGGACCAGAGCCGAGTTCTGGCTTATTTAAAAATCGCTTTATTTCTCCATGTGAATACAATCTGCATCTTATACATTAGCATGGCATTAAAAAGCAGGAATTAATTTCTTTAGGGTATTGTAGTTTTGTTCTGACCTACCCCGACCTGACCTGAAATGGATTGGAACGGTAAAAAATAAACTTGGAAAACCGATTTTTGCTCATTAAAAAAAGTATCGATTGATTTCAAAGTTCCTGCGCTTCCCAGCTCGACATAAAAAAGGGAAAATATAAAACCTAAAACATAAAGCCCCAGAAAAACGGCTTTGTAATCTTAAGAATGAGCATTTTTACAGATACCGTGCCATCGCAGGACGAAAAAAAAAAGGAATCTTTTTTTAATCCGTTTGAAAGGTCTTTCTCTTGTCACTCGTTTTAATCTTGGGTGAGAATTTGCTTCTATTCCCGGAAGCACGGTGAAAAAGTACAAAGATCCGTCTTAACTTTATGCAAAGTGGTCGACTGCTTTCTTAAAACAGACATGTCTCATCAAACCCGAGACAGACGCTTTCGTGTCCTGTCAAAAATGCCTGTTATTAGTCTGGAGATATGATGCACATGTGTTCACATAAAGCGTCGCATAATTTCATCCGCTTCAGAGAAAACTGCAATTGTGCATTTCATCTGTGAAACAGGCAAATTTAAACATCAGTCTTTGTGATTAAAGACAAAATAGAATTTTACAAAAAAAAAAAAAAAAAAACATTACTAACCAAAGAATTGTAATCAATTTTTTTTATAATAGGCTCACAGTTAAAATGTACTAAACAAATAACAACAATACAATTAAATATAAGTATTATTATTGTTGGTGGTGTTATTAATATTACTATTATTATTATTATTATTAATAATAATAATAATAATAATAATAATAGTAAAAAAATCAAGGATTTTTCAAGAATCATCTTGGGATTCACCATCAATAAATAATCATAAATATTTATTTAATAAATGTATTAAATAATCATATATCAATAATTTATTTAACTACAACACACTTGAGATTCATCCCAACTATCTCGATATAACATTATTAAAACCGGGATATTCGAGAATGATCTTAGAATTCGCAGTAATAAAATAATCAAATTATTTATTTCATATATTTATTAAATAGTCACACATCATGAATGTCTTTGATAAATTGCCCTTTAACTATAGCATCCTGGCGATTCTTCCCAACAATCTTGAAAAAACAGCCAGTTCCTATTGTTTATCATCATCAAATCAGGATTTGTACTTCACACCGACAACAAACGGCAGCACAAGGACACAAATAATAATGGAACTTGAACTCCGGCATAAGTAAACAGTTCATTAGCAAGCCAATAAAACGGCGAAAAAATACCCAGGGGCAGAGATTAATGAGAAGCCCTGAAGTGACGGCGCCAAAGCGTGTTCCTCCACTTTCCCACTCAGAAACCACACGGTTGGTGGCAAACCATGAAAAGTAATTAATGCTATTTAATTTATAAAGTGCGTTTCGTTAAGTATTTTCCACCGGTGGGAAAAAGTCTGGCCGGCTCCGATTGGAATTAATGGGTCTTTCGTCAAACACATTGTGGCTGCCTCAAATTGCCATTTAACCTTTCCTTTCTGCCGCTAATAATCTGCTGAAGATGTTTGAGGGGAACTGGTCGTGGAATAAAAAAAAAATAGAAAAAAGCGGGGAAAAAAAAAAACATTCACCTCTTACTAATGATTGGCTGACACGTAAAAAAAAAAAAGTTGGAAAGCCAATTAGAAAAGATTTCAAGCGCGGCGTCCGTGGCGAGTGATTTGTGATGCTAAACAGCGGTCAAAGCCTGGCGCGTTATTGTGAGTGTATCTGGTCTGGAGTAAAGTGGCGCGGTTGAAGAAAGCAAAGACCTTTTCAAGCAGGCTCCAGTATCACAACAGTGTTAAATAATGCATCTCCTCCTGGCAGGGGTCTAACACAATCCGCCAGCAGAAAGGAGACTTTCTCACACCGACCCGCCAGCGCTCGTCCTTCTCCGCCTCGGAAAACTAAACTGTAGGAGGTTGCGCAATTAAGGAAGGCCTGTTTTTAGTGCGCTTGATAGGATCGCAGATGAAGGGAAGGAGAACTGACGCTCACAGGAGGGTCTTTCTAAAGTGATTTGGGTGGGATTTTTCCCCGTTTTCCTGCCATGTCAGATGTGCTGGTCTTCGCGGCGAACGATGGCGTAAATGAGCGGCGGACGGACAGATGCGTCTGCGTGGCGCGTGACATTTAGGTGCGTGGTGTAAATCTCAGGAGCGACGCACAACACATGGACTGATGTCAGCGTGGCGTCTCTCATTAGCACGCAGGTTACTGGTGTGTGCCTTTAATTCGCTGAGCATTACGTGAAGGGGGGAAAAAAATAAAAGAGCGAGTGAGAGAGAAAGAGGACTCGAAAACAAATGGAGGCCACAGACATGAGAATCACAACGACGTGATTTGGTTTGTATATAATTATATATATTTATGGTTGTGCATATGTGCATATTTAGTGTACAAATGCAAATAAAAGTAATGTTAAGAATAAAAACTTAAGTTACTTTAGTTGTGCATATACCATACATTAATTTCAATAATTATAAGATTACATTTATACGTATACATACACACACACACACACGTGTGTATGTATCTTAAAATTTATAGTCTATATTTATAGTATATTTCTATTTATAGTTATCTTAATGTGTGCACTTTTAGTGTACAGTATAAATGCAAAAAATCTTAATGAATAACTTGCATACATATACTATATATACATACACACAAACATATACACACATTGATGTACATGTATGTTATGCTTGTGTAATACACACATATATGTACTGTATATGCATATATGTATTTTTTGACATATACAAAATGTACACA
>CM051500.1:5448718-5460749 GCA_028031935.1 Paedocypris micromegethes | reverse complement strand
GGTCAGCCCAATGATTCATAAAACATTTCATAAATACTTCATGATTTTTCATACTTTAGCTGGTCTGGCAAATCAAAAAAAAATCCGTGTCACCCTTTTTCGTCCCTCGTGTCAGTTCGTCATTTTCCGGGGGTGTCACATGTCACTTTCACTTTCCAGGAGCGTCGGGAAGCGGCGAGGAGAGGAGACAGCTCCGCCGCGTCTGATTATCCAGCCACACACACACACACACACTCAGCCATATCAAACCAGCGTTTCTGCTAAAACTGTCCCGTGTCAACAGACAAAGACAAAGACAAAGAAAAGCTTATTTCATGTTCAACTGCTTCAATAAAACAACATGTTATAAACAGATTCTAACACTTTTAAATTATTTCACGTTTGATTTTTTTCTAAATCCAGGAAATACTGTATAGTTATGTGTGTGTGTGTGTGTGTGTGTGTGTGTGTGTGTGTGTGTGTATGTGTTTAAAAAAATCTTTAAAAAATATCATATATTGTTCAAATGTTTTTGTAGTAAAAAATTATATTTTGACAATGAATTAAAATTGTGATCTAGAATTTTAAGTGCTTTCTTTGAAAATGTTACAGTTTAAAATTGTGTTTATTTTATTATTATTATTAATAGATTTTTATTTGTTTATCTACTAATTTAAAAAACAAAACAAATAATTTCCTAGAAAATAAAAACCCAGCATTATGCAGTGATAGTTGAGCAATGCCAAATGACAATATAGCTTAACTTTTGATTATCAAATTTTATATATATATATATATATTTTTTTTTTTTTTTTNNNTTTTTTTTTTTTCAAATTTAACTTGATAACGGTTGCTTTCCAAAAACTCTTTAACTCGTTTAAAAAAAAAAAACGATGAGACTCACACTAAAAATTGATTGCGATTGAACTCTAATATTTTAGAAAAATGAAAATGACAACAAAAATTCCTTTTTTAGAAAATAAAATAACAATTAAAAAAATCAATAAAAACAAATATCATTGAATTCCCAAATTGTATTTAAATGTGCCAATATACAGATTGCGGTTCTCATAACCTCTAAAGACCTTAATATTTCTATTAAATCTTATCATTTTAATAACCTGCTCTGACATTAGCAGATGCAAACGCCCCTCGGGCTGGATATGGTTCCCCGCTTCTGGGAGAAAGCATCTACTTCTTGTTAAGTGCATGGTCTCTTCATTCCAGCCGTGAAGGCTTGATTTTCTCCTTCGGGTGACACAGTCCTTCACCTCATCATCGTCCCATCACTGCGATTACAGCACGCGCCACGGCGCTGATCTCCGCAAAGCCACACAATCCCACCGACGAGTGCCAGCCAATCCGGAGTCACGCAACTCCACAATAAAAGACACGTTCAAAAGATCCATTTATTCCCATCTTAAATCTATACCATCTCAGAAAAAAAAAAACCCAATCCCATCAATCCGTGAGATTTCCATAGTAAACAAAGACGGCTTCTAATCAGAGAAAGTGTTTGGACTTGGGCATCATAGCGGGCTTTGCTGGGCTAATCTGCATTACCTTCTTAGCGCCGTGAAACAATCGGACACCAGTGGCGGTTCTGAAGAGAGCCAATTGGGATCCAGTTTAAGATGATTAAAAGTGTCGAACATCCAGGTCAAGTACGTCTGCCGTGGTTCTGTTTGGTGGAAGCTGCTGTAATAGACGACTTGTGACAAGAAGTTTGTTGATTCCGAGTGACTCAAAAGGTTGGGTGAAACTCAAAGTGTAAATCTTGACGAAGCTCTGGAATGACGGCAACAAGTCTTTTGGCGATTAAAAAGTCGTGTTGCCGAAGCGCCACTGAAGTGGGTTATTTCAGGGAAGAGATTGACAGACCTGTTTGGTTTGCTCATCCAACAAACCCCTTTTGGGCTTAACAAACTTCAGGAAAGTTCTGCAGACCTTGACCGGCGCTTTTCCAGCTTCAGACTGACAGTTCAGCATATACGTGACAAATATCGCACATCACAAATATTAAATTACGCCCTTGGATTTATAAGTCCAGCGGCTCACAAACCAAATCCACTCACAATCTCAACTTTTTAAACATGAAGGACTTACACACACACACACACACACACACACACAGACTTCACTATTTCAGAGAGTATTTGCACTATTATCACTATATATTTAACTATATACAGTATAAGTAATTGCATCTATAATAACAACATATTTTGTGTCCCTTTTATATCGTTGGTCGTATAAACTCGTGTATGAAAATGACTAACAAACTATAATAACTGCATGAAATTGACAGCAATAATGAGCTGTAAATATGTATAAATGTTGTTGTTGTTGTTGTTGTTGTTGTCATTATCAATATTATTACTTTTTTTTACTGCTCCTTTTTGCCTTCAATTCAGATTTTTGTGCATGTTTCAGCAATTGAATTTCTCCACTGTGGAATCAATAAAGTTAATTCATTTGTCAATCAATAATATAAATGAATTAATAATGTAGAAAATGCAATTGTAGAACAGTAGCTAATGTTCTATATAATAAGTGCCCAATGGTTAAAATTACCTTATTATGCGGCCCACTAATAAAATTATATTTCTTAATCTTATTTCACAAAAGGCACAAAAGTGTCCGGATTATAAGGCACAATCAATTTTAAGCGTTTTGTATGACTG
This sequence comes from Paedocypris micromegethes, assembly GCA_028031935.1. Lineage (NCBI taxonomy): Eukaryota > Metazoa > Chordata > Actinopteri > Cypriniformes > Paedocypris > Paedocypris micromegethes. The sequence continues at coordinate 5,458,086 of CM051500.1, read as the reverse complement.
TAAGTGCGGTTTAAAGTTTGCAGAATATGGTACTACCATTAACGATTAATGACACAGGGCATTAACACATTTTGTCTTAAATTGAACGCAACCAATAACAATTAAAACATCTGTAACAAAAATGTGTCAAAGCGTTAGAACTAAAAGCTATAGGCTGTATTTTTTTTTATAAAGGACGATTCAAAACCACCATACTGTTAATTATAACTATATATATATATATATATATATATATATATATATATAAATTAGTATATAATACATTGATAATAACTATTGAGTCATGTTACTTAAATAACTATAAATAAATAAGTGCAAACATTTTTGGTTTAAAGTTGTAATACTATAAGATTATATAGTATTAGAATTGTATTGTAAACAAATGAATAAACTTTTTTATCTAGTTGGTTATTTGGTTTAGTTCATTAACTAAAAAAAGCAATTTATTGTAATAACTAATAACAAAATTACTATAATAGCGTAATTGTAAATACAATAGCAATAGATTATTTAAATTGCAATTACCGGTAAATACTTGTGTTTTTTAAAAAAAAAACTGAATTTATGATAATCTATAATAAATGCATTAAAAACAAAGACTACATAGTATCAGAAATGTGATTTGAACAAAAAATTGTTATAATTAGCATATGTAATGATAATAATGTATTCTGTTTATAACATCAACTAAGCATATTGCGATCACAATTTGTTCTTTTGATGAAAACCTAAAATTCAGTTTTAGAATTTATTGGAAACTATAAGCAGTTCATTAGAAGCTTCGGCAGAAAGTGAATCACTAACACACTGAACAAAAGAAAAAGCGCAGGAGAGTCAGAGGAATCGGACACTAAATGACCAACTAAGTTTCTCTCATCACTCACAAAGGTCCGAGTTCCTGAAAGAGAAGCTTGTCAAAAGAACCCGATACTAGAACTACAACTGAAACAGCTTTGATTAACAACTGCCAATAAACCAGAAACAGTTCCTCACTGTGATACCTTAAACAATGTCGCCATCTGTTGTTCATGCACCAGATTGTCACAAAACTAAAGCATGAAAAAAGAACACAACTGTATATACAGTATTTATAATAATGAATAAAATAAATACATAAATATATTTAAAAAGAAAAATACATATGTATGTGTACTGTATATTCAAATACATTCTATTAAAAGCATTTTTTGACTGACTCAATAAATCTTTATAGTTTTGTGTGTATGTATATGTGATATAAGAATATGCACATAGATTCAGAAAATATTTAATATATTACATTTATACTTAATTTATGTTTAATATAAAATGTTAAATAAATATTTATTAAGGGAGATGTATTGTAAAGTGCTACAACAATAAATAAATAAAATCATATCTCATAATTAAATGTAACGTCTTACATAAACATACATTTTAATATTATTTAATATTTATTCATAATATAAAACAATGTAAAAAAAAAACTTTGTAATTAGCAAACATGGTCACATGCGTATTTGTTGATATGATTTCAGCAAAAAGCATAAGACTGATCAAAACCTCAGATATGAACTGATGAATCTGTTGCCCATCACATCTGACTCGATCACTTCAGCAAATCTCGTGTTAGATCATTCTGCGTCGACTTGTTCTTATTGGAACACTTTCATTCCTAAACTCCGAGGCTTCCTAAGCGCTTTCTCAATTAGTTTACAACTCCAGCATTATCACTCGACTACACGCGAGAACAAAGGCACCGATGCCAGTCCGCTCAAGTCCGTCTGATGCCCATACCTTCCCTTTAAGGTTCCGGCTGGACAAAAACACAAATTGCTTTGGGTTTCAGTTGATTCTGCGGGCAAGTGGCGTGTTTTAATGTTCTAGGTCTCCGCGGGGGTTCTGGGCTTCAAGACCCCGCGCCCCCATTATCAAAATGAAGCCATCATGAGAGAGCGTACCTTCAGGAAGCCTCTCTGATATCGGCTTGTTTTCTCTTGAAAAATGGCAAGGTTGAGGGGTCGGCCGGGCTCCGTCTGCTGCCGAACAGGAGGCTTAGTCTGGCGAGTGGGATGGAGTGTGGACTTCAAACCGGGGGTGAACGGGTGAGTGTGAGCGAGGGTAAAGAGAGAGAAGCTCCGGGGAGGCCGGAGGAGGGGAAGGGCAGGACGAGGCCTTGATTTCCCGTGGAAGCACAACAAAGCGGAGAAAGAAGGGATGGCCCTCTCTTCCTGACACCTCTCAGAAGCGTCCGTGGCGCGGCGGAGAGCATAAGACGTCCACGCTAAAGCATTTGGCACTTCTGAGGAATCTCGGGGCTTCAGGACAAGGCTCTGCTGTTCGCTATCACGGGGAAGCTTCGGGGGGATGTGTTCTTCAAATGCTCCGAAACTCAAAGCTCCAGGAGAATGAAAGATAGAAATAGAAAAAGAAAGGAGAGAAGAAAAAAAAAAATCACGCCGATCAATCAGGCAAAATGCCGGACAAATAATAGTTGCAAAGAAATCAGAAAATAGAGCTCAGTTTTACTTTGTATTTTTCGGTTGAATTCTAAGCCACTTAAGCAAAGCATCAACAAGTGAGAAAGGAAAGTGCTTCAGATCAGGAAGGATCAGACAGACTGACTGATGTCAGAAAGAGACAAGTACGCAGATACATATACACAAAAAAGTGGACAGACAGGCAAACAGAAAGGCAGAAAGAACAAAAAAAAAACAAAGACAGACAAACACAAAAACAGAACGAATAAAAGAAAGACACTCAGAAACACACAAAAAAAGAAAGAATGAAAGACATAAACAGACAAATTGAATAACTGTAAAGTAAATAGAAATACAGTCAAACAGACACACACGCACACAAAAAAAGACAGATTTAGACAGACAAATAGAAAGGCAGACAGAGGGACAAACAGAGACAGATAGATAGACAGACAGACACAAAAAGACAGACATATAGAAATAGACACGCGGAAAGACAGACCCACAAAAAAAAGACACTGACAGACAGATAGAAGGACACACAGACTGAAAGACAGATCATGTCTTGTGTGACATTCAGATAGAGGCAGTGAAAAAGAAACTTGGAGACAGACAGAAAAAGATTTAGAGAGAGATGGATAGACAGATAACAAGAGATCAAATGACTGATTGTAAATTTCTCATTGTTGGGACAAATAAAGGTTTTCTTCTTCTCTTCTTGAGAGATAAACAGAAAGAGAAATACCGAAACACAGACATTTTATAAAACCATTGTGGAATATTCACAATTTCACAGTCATGAGTCTTGCACTTGGCAAAATAAGCAAGAAGAAAGTGAATTTATAATAAAAAGATATTTAAATAAAAGATAAATCGAATATTTTAACTAATCACTGGTTTAGTTTATCTTTTAAGTTTCCTCTTGTAGGTATTATTTACCCTTAAAATTCCCATTTCTAAAAATACATTTTTATTAATATTAATATAAAACAAGACACAGAAACCTGCGTCTGCGAGTGGGTAAACCAGGCGGCGAAAGGAAGCGGACGCATCAGAACGCCTTCACAGCGGGAGCTAATTGCATGATAATTAAGCTCGCCAACAGTCAAGCAGGAGAAGCTAAAGATTAATCATCGGCCAATTAAATGCCCACGGTGAGGAACGCGAAGCCCCTCGGAGACGAGAGATCTCCACTGCGATCTGAGCCATCAGCTCGGCGCCGCCACATCAGATCACCGCCAAAAGATCCTTTTCAAAAAAAAAAAAATTCCCCTCATTTATGTCAGGCTTTTCGGGAATCTTTGTGGGTGCCGCAGCCATCTGGTAATTGATATCGAGAGCACCTTGAGTCGGGGTTTGAAAAGCAGGACTTCAGTCGCGGAGAATCTGCTGTGCTGGGGTTTCAGCGTGTGAAGAGAACAAAGACGCCAAGACACTAAAATGCTTCCAAATGCTGTGAAACCAGGATAAAAGTTTCTGGAAACAGTGTGATTCGGTGGCATAAACTCATTAGACAGAAAGATTTTAGGTTAAAATTGATCACCGGTTTGTGTATGTGTGTGTATGTGTGCACTCATATAAACAATATTAATAATAATAACAATAATAGTCCACACATTTTGTCTTTTTCAACTAATCTGCATATACATTATTGTACGGGTGTTAGAGCTGCACGACTAATCGTTAAAAGATGGCGATCTCGATTCTACCCCCCTCGCGATCTTAATCCTGCATTTATACGATTCTGCCAAACAATCTGATTTCCGACAAGCTTGTGTGTGTCTGCATTCGCATCAGGGAGAAGATCCGCTGTACGCAATCATTTAATTATTATAAAAGAAAGATGATCTTGCATTACTTCTGTCGTATTTTAGGGCGAATTGTGAAGTTCTAATGTGTGCGTAATCTGTGTTATGAAATTTTGTTTTAATGTATCTGCAAAGGAAATCTAGACCAAGACCCACCTCTGTATGAATACATTATTTTTAAGCAGTTGGTGCAAAAAACTGTTCTATACAGTGGAACAAATTTCTGTATCAGATTGTGTCCTCAGCAGAAACGTACACACTTCAATACCCACAATTCCCTGCACTTAAACAAGATGGATGAGCGCAGCAGTGCCAATAAGAGAGGTTGGACTCAAGGGTTCAAGAAAAGTTTAGAGAGAGAAAAAAAAAATGCAATCAAACAGAAAACGTGTTCGGTTCAGCAGAGTAATGTTGGAAATATAATTACATAAATGAGCAATTGTGACATTTTAGTAAATAGTTCGCTGTCAATATGGCCACTAAGGTACATAATTAAATTTTGCTCTGCATTTAACCGTCCAGTGAAGTTCTGTGCGCACACACAAAAACACACACACACACACACACACGCACACTGTGACGTGACACACACAAACCCTGAGCAGTGGGCAGCCTTAAACCATGGCGTCGGGGGCAAGTAAGGGGTCAGGGTCTTTCTCAAGGACACTTGACCACTTATAGAACCTATTTTTTGCAGGATTGTTGTAACACTAGGGTGGCAACTGTGATGAGCCATGTAGTATTTAAAATAAAATAAAAAGAAATACAATAAAAGTAAATATAATGAAATAAAATAATGAAAAAAAAAAAGAAATTAAATGAAATTAAATAATGAAAATAAAATAATTAAGAACCGAATTAAACTATATTAGTAGAGATAACTATGGGTTTTAATCTATAGGTCTAACTGCTATCCAACAGTGGAGAAAAGCAACCAGACATGAATGTGATCAGGACCATTACAGTCGGCGAGAGCTTAAAAAACATGGAGACGTAAACAAAGAAATGTGAAAATCTGGCTTCAGAAGAAAACCAGCTCATTAAGGTTTGATGTGTGTGTATGCGTGTGTGTGTGTGTGTGTGTGTGTGTGTGTGTGTGTGTGTGTGTGTGTGCACGAACCTTCACGATGAATAACTAAACAAGGACAAAAACACAGACGCGTTTGCTCTCTTTGGCCCAAGTGGAAGTTTTCAGAAATACTCAGTGAATGAGCCACAGTGGAGAAGCCGCTGACCTTCAGCGCTTTTAAAGCTGGAGTTCGGAACTACCACGGAATGTTTCAATACTCACAAAATCCTTCTCCAGCTTCTCCATCTCCTGCTTGTAGCTCTTCAGACGACTGTTGTACATGGCTCTGCTCGGAACCGGGATCTCGCGAACCTCCAGGTCCATCTGCTCCAGCTGGTGGCATCAAACACACTCCTGTTATTCTCACTGTTGTGCAAGTTACTTTTAAATTATAGTACAGTACACAATACTTGTACTGTTTGTAAAAAGTAATCCGTTACTTTACTATATTACCATTATTACCGTAATATGTTACAATATTACCGTTATTACCGGAATGTTACAATATTACCGTTATTACCGTACAATGCTTCTGTATTACTATATAAGAACTACATAAGTAGAAATTCACATCCGAAAATAACAAAATGTACCGTTGTATTTTATTTTACATCCAGTAGAAGGCGCTGTTTTGTAGCCTCATGTGGCCAACGCAAGCCACCAATAACATTATAGTTTGTAATTGAGAAAATGTTAAAAGTATGGTTAAGGAATGTTCTGGCCAATGTACTTTTGCTTGACATGTAGGGGTGGGCGGTAAACCGGTATGAATGTGAAAACCGGTATTGAGCTGTGCCACGATATGGATTTTGTAATACCGTGGATACCGTAATACAGTAAAACATGTTTGTTTCGTTACAACTTTTAATGACGACAGAGAGACATTGCTACTCGAAGTTCCTACTACTGTACTTTCTTTCACTCTCTCTCTCTCTCTCTCTCTCTCTCCATCTCATCCCATGTGTGTTTGTCTGTCTGTGTCTCTCTCTCTCTCACTATTTCTATTTCACTCACGCTGACTTTTTTTCTCTCTCTCCCTGTTTCTCTTCTCTCTCTCTCACTCTCTCCCTGTTTTCACTCTCTCTGTTTTCTCTCTCCTCTCACTCTCTCTCGCGCTCTAGTCTATATTTCTGCGAATTCAGCTCGGGATGCTCTCCCTCTTCTCTCTCTCTCTCTCTCTCTCTCTCTCTCCTCTCTCTCTCTCTCTCTCTCTCTTTCTCTCCTCTCTCGCTCTCTCTCTCTCCAGCTAAAAACACTATTGTGAAAATACAGTGAAATGAATTAACTCATACAGCATACTTTGCTATAGTCACCAACCAGGAACTCAATAAAATCACACAACTTTACAAAGGACAGCACTCCTGCAGCGAAAGACAAATTACCTTCTATCTCAATTCACAAACAGGAAATGTTGCTTTTTTGATTTATTCTCTTGAGGATGAAAAGTTTGACGCATTGCATGTAGCAAGTAATATACTCCTGAATATACAATTAGCAATGCGTTACACTACACCACAAGACTAATGAGTAACTGTAATACACTACTTTACTAACGTGTTACTCCCAACACTGGTTACTCTGACACCTGACATGCCCCAAAAGAGCCAAACAGCGAATGCGTTGAGTGTGAGGAGACGCTTCATTAAAAGCTCCAGAGCAGTTCAGCTCTGACAAGTGCGACATGTGTCCGTGTCACATGCGAGCGAACCGGGGCCCGCTGATTTACACTGTCCAATCAACATGACACGCCGGGACCGTTTACACGCCACACACATCCTTCCTTCCGGCACCTGCCATGCCGCCCTTCCCCCGATGATGGCGTGTGTGTGTCAGTTAAAAGCGCATTATGTGGATGTGATCACACCGTTGCCATCCTTCAGTGTCTGGTGTCAGCGGCGGGTGTTGTTTGTACGGGTGGGTGGGTGTGTGGGGGGGGGGGGGGGGGGGGTCTCCAAATTCATTATTTAGAAAAACCAGTGAGTGGAAATTACTGATCAAAGCCTCACCAACTCTCTGACTTCTTCAAGCTGTTTGTCGACATTTAGAACCAGCTGCGTCTTCTCGTCTGAAAGAGAGAAACGAGGGAAACATATTGATCAGCGGATGGAGGAGATGCGCTTCGTGACAACAGCCCCACTCCCCCGCAACAACAAGGGAACAAATGAAAACAGGCGCGCATTTGAAGATATATTTACACATTCTCCGCGCACAAAGATCCATATTTGATGTGTCTTAGTTTCCCGCTTGTACGCGTCTTTGTTGGTTGGCGGAGGAGCGCGGAGACGCCTCTTGGCATCTCGGAAGAGGAGAGAGATGTCAGCCACCCACTCGAGAAGAGCACAATGAGGTTGAGCTGCGTTTCATCCACTGGTGAGAGCCAGGGCAAAGCACCGGGGGCAAAGGGTCCAGCTTCCCTACTACTAAGGGCACTTAAAAGGCAGACTAAAACCTACACGGAAACACTTCTGAAGCAACGAGACAAGTCATTTAATGGAACTGTTAAGTAAAATTGAGAACGGGCTCACACAAGAACAGCTTTTCTGTTGAAAACTGATGTGTTCAAAATAAATTATTAAATGTATTGTACCACCGCGTGTGTGTGTGTGTGTGTGTGTGTGTGTGTGTGTGTGTGTGTGTGTGCGCAACAACAGCTGTAAGTATTCTGCTTTTGCATCAATGAATACTAGTGACACAACAATGTTGCATTTTTACCAAATTTTTTGAAATGTCTATAAATTCCTACTAAATGTCTAAATCTGAATTGATCTAATTGATTTTGACAACAAAAAAAAAAACATTTTGGTAACCAATACTAATATTTTATGGTCTTCAATGTTTAAAAATGGTTAATAAAATGGCAAACAGCTTTTTTTTTGTGCCGACAATAAGCAAGACATTTGCTGTGCCAAAAAAGTAAATGAAACATTACATTGTAAAAATGTAGAGCAATAAAAATCAAAGCATCACCAAAAAAATCAAAACATAAGAACAAATTACACTACATTATTACAAATTACTCAATTGAAAATTTGTCAAAAAACTCTTGTTAAAAGTGATTCAAATGGGATTACGGTTCCAATGTAAAAACTTTTACAGATTATTTTATTTCATACAGAGTTTATCTTCATACAGAGTTTATTTAATAATAATATTATGGACTTTAAATGTACAAATTCGTTTAAATTAACCAAAAATATTTAATAAGCAAATTCAACATCTTTTTAAATCAAAACAAATCACTTTTTTAAGCAGTGTGTGACCTATGGTGAGTGAAAAACGTAGGTAATTATTTATATAAAGACTTAAAGAGAGTACAAAATACCAACAAGACAGGACAATACATTATACCTACAATATGTAGGAGACAGTGTATCAGTGTATATTTATGTACAAAAAGTAGAATTAACAATTTACAGTGCAAAATAGGTGCAATATGGGTGCATTATACAACAGGTGTACATTTATGAACAAATTACTGTATACACAAATAGCAGCATAGAACACACACATTAGATAAAACAAACGTATAAATATACTGAGTTGGCGATAATGTTGGTTGCTATTGATGTAATGGATTGATGGCTGTTTCAGTAATTCAGATTTTAGAAGAGGCTGGGGTCGACAATATAAATGGCCCGGTGGCCCAGACATACTTTTAAAACCAACCGGGCCACCAGATCGGTCCAACTGCTGGCCCGGTCGGGCCAGTGAAAATGACTCGATAAAAAAAAATCAAATTTCTTATTATTTACCTGCTTTTCTGTTAAATCGTTTCGCTTGCTTACTACCGCTAACGTGTTATGTGATCTCGACGGTCTTACTATGGAGCGAGTTTTTGGTGCTGCACCTCCGCGCTCACTCCTGCCCAGTCCCGCGGCTCCGCCATTGTGCGCGCGCTCCGCGGTTAATACATGTAGCGATTTCCTCGCGAATGATCTCGTTAAAACTGTGCATCAAAAACGAAAAGCGATATTAAATGAAGCAGTGCGGGTGGAAAAAACGGCAATTGCTTACCGATAATCTGTTAAAAGA
>CM051500.1:5396796-5448605 GCA_028031935.1 Paedocypris micromegethes | reverse complement strand
AAAAATCTCACGGCACCCCTTAGTGCCGCGGCACACCGGTTGAGAACCACTGGTCTAAACACACGTTTGAAAGAATTTATTCGATGGTCTTTATTAAAAAAATCCAGACATTCTGGGATTTAGATTAAATTAAAGTATATTTTGTATTTCCAGTTATTTGTTGTTGTTGTTGTTGTTGTCTTAGTCATTGCAAAATGGTTTTTGCATTTTTTTGTAAGGTCAAAACTTTTCGCAGTTTAAATCACTCTTTTACTTTTACTCTTGCACTTGGACGATAAACGTTCTTTTAATATTGATGTTTTTCAACTGATAGTGATTAATTCTGAACAGAGCAAACCAGACACTGCAGGGGAACTATATGACAAAACTGCCAAAAACTGTGCAAACCTTTTAAGATTGGATGCAGAATAATTTGTGCAGCAGCTCAGTCAGTAGAGCTGGGGTTGGAAACACCAGATCATGGGTTCGAGTCCCAGGAAAAACTACAATTTTTACAAATCTTAACACATTTTTAATGAAATGTTGCTTTGGATAGAAGCATCTAACTGACAGTAGGATGTAAAAAATGGGTGCTGTATTGAGCACAAGACACAAAAACTGAGCTAGGTAACATGTTTTTTTTCGTCCTTCCTGAAACGAGAGAAATTGAGGGAAAGCAAAAGAGAATACGAAAAGGAAAAGCAGAGAATTGCACCTGTTCTGTTTTTGCTCTGTTTTGCGGCACTTTGCACTAAACCTACATTAAACAAATTAAATGATTTTCATGTTGTTCAAGCAAGAATTAGTTTTTTTTTTTTTTTGCGATTATTGGGATAAATACACAACGCGTCGACCTGGGCCAGTGGTTTTGATATTCGGGCCAGTGAACTTCAAAAGTTACTGGCCCAGAGGGCCAGTGGACAATTTCCCTTATTGTCTACCCCTGAGAGGCTTCGAACTTTAAAATATATTTTAACTTAACAACAGTTAATCAAATATATACTTTCATATAAATGTATAGTTCATATATTAATTTAATTTACACAGATTCTTAAGCAGTATTTAAAAACGTGTGCATACACACAGACAAGCATGAACACACACACTTATACAACACACCTTAGACAATATAACTTTTACATCTAAAATGTAACAAAAATACAGCTCAGTACATAAATATTAAGAAACCCAATAAAATCTAACATAAATGCAATATATATTACAAAACTGAACAAAAATACTACAATTGATTTTGTAAGATTGTACAATAACTAGGCGATAATAAAGGATGCGAGACAGCAATAATAAAACACAATCACTTTCAAGTCGAGCGTTTCATCCACTGAATAACGATCCGGGGAGAAGCACAATCATTCCGTCACTTTTAATTGCGGAAAAAACTTCAAGCGATATTAGAGCAGTCAATAACGGAGAAACTCTGTGAGCTCCTGGTCGGCACGTTTGCCGTTCAATGTCTTTTGGTGATCAATTCATTTTTAAAATCGGCGTGCAACCTCGCGTCCCACAGCGGGTAAACAGCCCGGGGCGCTTCAGCATGAGGTGAGCCCACAGAAGGGCCTGTTTTCAGGGCGGACGCTGGTTCACGGGCCACGAGCACAAGGTCAGAAAAGTTCCAGAAGATTTTTTTTTTCCTCCTGCATCTCTGCTCAATTTTTCATTGGCCATCATTGGCGGATCTTTGTGCATATCTCTCCAAAAAAACACGCAGAGAACGCGCGCATTCATCTTTAATGGAGCAAGTCCTTGCTATATTATCAAATTCATATTTAACAACTAGGAGTTTTGAAGCATGCAGCATCTGTGTGAATGAATGAAAAGTCAGCGTGAGCCAGAAATGGCCAAGGGCATTTTATCAGTCCTGGTTTTTTTTTTATCAATGCCTCTCCACATGTGACACGGCACAATGGCGGGAAAACAACAAGCCCGGGCTCTTTGTTGACGCCATTGTGGAGCGTAAACATATTTTTCTACCTAGGAAAAAGTGGCATGTGTTTGTTATGGAGGTAATTGTGATTTAAATTCAGGCTCGGCCATCGTTAATGAAGCTTCGCTCGCGGCTTTGTTCACATTCAGCGGGTTTATTCGAATGCATTTAACATCTGGCGGCGAACACACTCTCTGTTTGTTTCTGCCCCGCTTTAAAGAACCATTTTAAGCGGCAACAATTGTACACGTCTAAATAATGCGAAGACAATGGCTTGCACCGATTGTTTGCAGTAAGCCGTTCGACTCCGAGCGAGTTATTAATCTTCCTCACCTTCCGTTCCACTACTCAATGGAAGCGAGAACATCAGGTAATTACAAGACGAGACCTCTTAATACAGAACGAAAGCTACAAATGCACAATACACATCATAATACTGTATGAAGGAAAGCTTTTGGTTTCAATCCAGCACAATTACAGGCTGATCTGGAACACACATTCACGCTTTCTTGTAAAACTTACACAACAATTCAACCAAGACAAACTGCTTTTCATAAAGATGTCCTTCCTGGGTGGTACAAATACAGGGGTATTTGTACAAAGAGGATTTTCACTAAACAAAACATAATCTCACCTTTCTTTCTGAATGGTTAAACAATAACGTCAAGGTTGGATGTGAGTGTACATGCTAATACTCTTTCTCTACAAGATTCTATTGATTTTTCTGAAGGGTTTTCCTAAAAAAAATAAAAAATAAAAAAAAATAAACCAAAGCCCTTTAAAACACTGGTCTAATTTGCTGTATTTACATTATATATGATAAATAAGTCAAAAATGCCAAACATCTCACTCAAATATGCAAACTATTTCTGAAAAATTATCAACTAAACTTTACAAAAACATTATTACAAATATCTATATAATTGTATTCAGTTTATTATTGTTTAGCACAAGTTTGCACCAAAACTGCTTCACGTAAAAAAAATTGACTGCATTGAAAGTTTTATATATTGTAATGACGAATCATAATGGCTCTACTACAGAAGTACATGTATTTTATAAATCTTGTCAATTTGTCAATAATAACACATCAATTTTCCCTCCTGCTTAATGAGTTAATCTCTGATTGGTTGACCTATTTACCTATTTAATGTACCTATTTAATAGTTATTATTTAATAGATCGGAAAAAAAAATCTAAATTCCATCATTGCGTACTGTCATAATTAAATTCTTAATAATAACACAGAGCAGAGACCTAGAAAAAATAAAGAACTATTTCATTTGCATTCTAAATGTTATGATTATTCATACATTCTACGAAACAGATTTATTGTATTTTTCCACATGTGTTTATTATCTGTGCTGATGCTTGAGGAAAGTGGCATTTACTTGTTTGTTTATTGAATTTAATAATTTATGCTGCTTAATATTCTGTTTCACTCATTACAGTAAAATGCAACCCAAAAGGTGCATTCGATTCGAAGCACATTCGTTTCAAAACTTACCAAAGACCAATGATCTGATCGTATCTGATCTTGTACAGTACTTTTAAATAATATTTCAGTCTCAGTAAGTCTCATGTTCTTTAACTGCTGCACTGATTCATCACCAGAGGTAAATCTGCCAGAAAACCAGTGACAATGCAGGCCAAATAAATCAACAACAAACAGCAAAATAACAATACCAAGATTCTCATTAGAAATAACACTAGATGCAGTGAGGAGATTGTTGGGACCCGGGCCCACATGAGGCCCTTTTGGTTTTGATTAATCCATCTCTAATCTTGTCTATCAGATAATCTAACAATCCATCGATTCAGACGACTGTCTGTCTGTCTATCGTTCATCATTGTCTATCTCTCATCTCTATCCCTATCTCGATCCATCTGCCTGTCATTATTTATCAATTTCTCATCTTCTCTATCTATCTATCCATCTGTATGTCTGTCCCTATTTCATCCATATCTAATCTTCTATATCTGTAAATCCATCTTACTATCCGTCTGTCTGTCTGTCAAAAATCTTTGATCTCTCATCTAATCTATCAATCTATCTAAATATCCATCTAAATATCCATCCATCTATCTATCTATCTATCTATCTATCTATCTATCTATCTATCTATCTGTCTGTCCATTGGTCAGCCATCTCTAATATTCTATATCTATAAATCTATTTATCCATTTGTTTGTCCATTATTCATTCATCTCTAATCATCTCTATCCATCCATCCCTCTCGCTCTTTCAGCGTAAAAAGAATTGAAAGTATAGCCTAACCTAACTGAGCAAATCTACACTATACTTTGCCAACTACATAAAAGACAAACAGACACTAACACAAGGTAAAACGTCTCACTAAAATATAAATATAAAATATGAAAACCATACAGTGACGTTAATGGCACAAGCACAAGTCTCGCGTGACAGACTGGACATGTGAAACCCACAGAGCTGAGAAACAGCAGCTCTTTTGACAACTGATATTTTATGTTCGTAAATAATTACGAGCCTGAAACACAATCAGCGCGAATGAACCGTCAGCGAAGTTTGTTTGTTTGTTTTCTCTCTATTTAGTTATTTGCTAGAAGCTAATTTAAAAGCCCCTTACCGCCGCCTAGTTTGGGTATCCTTCCAATTTTGTTGGTTATTTCGGCAGTGGCGGTCCCAAAGTCTTGCTCGTATGCTTCAAAATCTGAAGACATTGTGAATTATTGTCTTAAAAGACTAAAAACCGACGAACTATGCTGCGCGACAGACTGTTGCGTGTGTTGCCGATATTGTTGGTGTCACTTCCGGGTGGTGTCACCGATATGTGTTTCCGATCTCTTCCTGCTACTTGGTTCCGCCTCGCCGCGGGTTTGTTCGCGCGCAGCCATCGCGCCTTCGCCTCCGTTTTTGTTATTTTAAAATCTGATTTTGAAAGTGACATTGTCACAAAGGTCAAATATCGCTCACCAGGGGTCGCACGTGCTTCAGGTGTCAGATCGGAACTGTTTTTTTCGGTTACACACGGCGCGAGGAAGTCTCACGGTGCGTATGTCTTAACGTGTCATTTTGTGCTTCAAAGTAATGTTTATCTATGTTCATTAGTGGCTCATATTAAAGAAAAAAATAACGTTTCGTGTGTTAATAGTCTAGTGACTGTGTCGTCTTCGCGGTACTTTTAATTTAAAACGCAGTTGTACAGTCTGTCTAGTTGATTATAATTGAAGAAAATCACATTGTTTTATGTAATCGTTACACAATTTCCCTCATCGTGGTTAAATATTAAGCGATCTAATACGTCAGTTGTGTCAGGTATTTACGTTCACGTTGTTGTATCCAGGCATTCAGAAGCCGTTTTTCTTTTTTTATTTTTTCACATGCTTGTTGTTTATTGGCTTAACGTAAGAAATGTCTCTTCAGAACTAATAATTAAGTCTTTATGAATCATCGTTTAAGTTGTTCATTTGGGTGTATCAAAAAGTAAGTGAATTAAAGTGCAAGACATTAATTCTTTATAAGCATGAATAGTAAACATAATGCAGTCACTGCTAGTTCAGTACATTTAAATACAGCTTGTAAATGTTTATTCAGTTTAATTAATAATGTATTTATAAAGCATATTTAATATCTACAGACGTTACATCCAAAGTATTACAAAAGTATGAAACAGTATCAAAAACAAGATAATGAAAGTATCAAAAAGTAAGTGAATTAATGTTCTAATTCAATGTGGAAGCTTGGTAAACATATTACAGTCACTGTTTGTTTGTATTTATTTTTTTATAAAGTGCATTTAAAAATAAGCTGCACCCAAAGTGCTTCCCAACAAGTATACAACATAATAAAGTTAAAAAAATATTAAGCAAGTCAAAAATACTAGGGTCGAAGTAAAACAAGCAATGAAGTAATGCAGAAATAGAAGGCGCAAAACTGATATGGATGATAATGCCTAGTAATAAAGCTTAGAAATAAGAGCCTAGGAAATAAAATGGGATCGTTGGACAAAAATATTAGCTACTTTTCATTTATACGTAGAGTTAGATAGGTGAGTGAGAAGCACAACCACACAGAGCTTTAATCCATAATTAATCTAAAGGAAACTTGACGGTTTGGTGAGGAAGAACCAGTAATGTTGTGGATCCTGAAAGCTGAGACCAGTTCTCCTAACAAACCGCGTTCCTTTTTACTGTTTATCCATAAACATGTTTTTTCCACGCTGATATTTTAAAGCGTTCAGGACGCCGCCATGTCTCCAGTGCTATAATTATGGCCTGCTTCTTCTTTAGATGCTTTAGCTCGAGGATAGAGGAATCAGGGGATTACTGGGAAGGATGCCACACGCTGACAGGTTCTGTACACGGCCTGGTCCTGTGACTGCCTGCAAAGCCGATCACCGCTTGTTTCGGAGGTGACAGCGCGTTTGCCCTTTGACCTTTAAACTGACCGCGTTAAACCAGCCACACGCTCGCTGCTTCACCCGGTGCCGGAGGTTTCAATGCGACGATGAATATTTTGTCTGCTCTTATTGTGTTCGAGAACCTCCATGAGGTTAAGAGACTTTGCCACTGGGGTCCCATCATCGCGCTGACGGTCATCGGCGTCTGCTCCTCCATGGCCGTTCTGGACTCCATTATCTGGTACTGGCCGCTGGACACCACCGGAGGCAGCATTAATTTCATCATGCTCATTAACTGGACCGTGCTGATCCTTTACAACTACTTTAATGCCATGTTCGTGGGTCCGGGCTACATTCCTCTCGGCTGGAAGCCGGTGAGAATGTTCTTTTGCGTTTATTGAATTATTATTCTGTTGTTCTTTATGGGATGTAAGAGGAGTTGGGATGCATTGATTTTACCGCATGGGTGTGTGTGTGTGTGTGTGTGTGTGTGTGTGTGTGTGTGTGTTTTTTTGCTGTGTTACGCTTGTGTCTGTCTAACATGACGCGTGGTGTTTTCTAACAGGAGAATCAGCACGATATAATGTACTTACAATACTGTAGATTGTGCCAAGGCTATAAAGCCCCAAGGTCACACCACTGTCGCAAGTGCAACAGGTAAATCTGACTAAAAAACACACTTCACACACACACACACACACACACAGAGAGAGTGTGAGAGAGGGAAAGACGATAGATAGAATATATTAGATTAATATAGTATTTATTTCTGAAAATTTAAATATATAACTAACAGACAGATAGACAGACAGACAGACAGACAGACAGACAGATAGATAGATGGATGTAAAAAAAGATGGATGGATAGAGAGATAGATAAATGGACGGATCGGTATTGGGGATAGATAGATAATTAGTTATGAAGAAAAATTGATATATGGATGGATGGGACGGGCGATAAATGCACTGACAGAGAGAGATAGTTAGAAATAAAGATGGAAGGATAGATGAATACATATACAGATGAATGGATGAATAGATATAAAAACAAGTACGATGGATGGGTGAATAGATATAAAAATAAATACATTAGTTGGATGTATATATAGACAGACAGATAGATAGATAGATAGACAGATAGATAGATAGACAGATAGATAGATAGATAGATAGATAGATAGATAGATAGATAGATAGATAGATAGATAGATAGATAGATAGATAGATAGATAGATAGATAGATAGATAGAAATAAAGATGGATGGATGATAGATGTAAAGATGGATCGACAAATAAATATGAACATAAATACAGTAGATGGATGGATGGATGAACAGATATAAAAATAGATCGATTTTATCGTATTAGCATTCTCTGAAGAAAAGCAGACTGGTTTGGTCCTTGTTCTTCTCAGGTGTGTGATGAAGATGGACCATCATTGTCCGTGGATCAACAACTGCTGCGGTCACCTGAATCACGCGTACTTCACCAGCTTCCTGCTGCTGGCTCCTCTGGGCTGCCTGCACGCGGCTTTCATCTTCATCATGACCATGTACACGCAGCTCTCTGACCGAGTGAGGTTTCCACGTCCGCACGTTCCTTTATTAGCCAAAATTACTAACAGCTGTTTTTCCTAGATCTCGTTCGGCTGGAGCTCGGTGAAGATCGACATGAGTGCGGCCCGACCCATATACCGTCCCATAATGCCGTTCAGCATCGCGGCGTTCGGAGCCACTCTGTTTGCACTAGGACTGGCACTGGGGACCACTATTGCCGTCGGGATGTTGTTTTATATACAGGTAGGACGGATTTATGAACAATGTTTTGACTTATGTGTCATGAGGTACAGTCCTCATGTTCTCATGGGTTTCCTCTGATTCTCCGGTTTCACATCGTCCAATAACATGCAGGAGATTTGGAGTCTGGACAATTAGAAAAGTGTGAACGTGTGTGTGTCCTGCTCTGTGATTGGTTAGAAATATTTTGGATGTTTTGGCTCAACATCAAACAAGACTGATAACGGTCTCAAAGCTGCTAGTAATATTTGGACTATAAGTGCACCTGCTATAATGTGTAGCAATATATTACATTAAATTAAATTTGATAATAAAAATCATGAAATTGTATTAAATTCAGCCATTAAAAATCTGAACAATTTTCCTTTTGTAAAGACAAATGAAACTAAAACAAAACACAACACATTTTCAGTTATCCTCCTCAAATCGATTTAATTCTTTGTCTATTTTGTTAACAGTTTTTGTGATTTTTCATGACTTAGTTTATTTGAGTGTAAAGGAGTATAAATGTGCTTGAAGTCTAAAAGTTGTGCAAAATCAACACTTAAATCCCAGTTTGTGTACTAATATTATAAAAACACTGAATGTCGCGATGTACATTTGCTGAACTCCTCCCACACTGGTCAAGCAACTGTCAATCACATTCTCACCAGCCAGAAATCCAAACGAAAAAAAAAACCAAACGAAAAATCCAAAGAGAAATAAAGTTTCAAACAAAAACGTGAAGATTACAAGCAAAAAATAAAGAACCTAACATAAATGTGAAGCATTTTTGTTCGTTTCATTGAAATTTACGTTTGATATTTTAGCACTAATCTGATTCCATAAAATTACACTTAAAAAAGGTTTGTGCAAATTGTTACAAGTTTAAGAAATACATTTTACAGGTTTTAATGTATTTTAATGTACAACGTAAATCAAACTGCAAATGGATTGAGGTGTCAATCCATGTCGGTCACTTTATTAAGATTAAATGTATATAAAAATGTATTTTAAATGTAAAAAAAATAAAAATTTTTAATTATTTTATATATTTTTATATTTCCCAAATTTGTGTTAAATTTCTCAACTTTGAACATGTCCATCTGATCACATATTTAACTCTCGTTTTCAGATGAAAGTGATTCTCCGAAACAAAACCTCCATTGAATCGTGGATTGAGGAGAAAGTAAGTTTGTGTTCAGCTCATCTGCTAAATGAGGTGACATAATCCAATCTCCCTGCCTTAATCCAATCCAGCATAAGGTTCTTTACGGGCTTCTCTTCTAAACACTTCTGTGAACTGTAACCTTTCCGCCGCCGCACCATCAGCATCTTCTGACAGCGAGACACGCCACTTTCTTCTGGCTAGCCTAAATATTCCTACATACATCATACATTTCATGAACAGAAACCTGACACATACGTTTCTGTGCGTGCGTAAAAACGCCTTTACCTCTTTTTATCTGTCTGCCTGTCATTCCACTTGTGTTTCTGTCTGATTGTTTTTCTGCTTGTCTGTCCTCCCTTTCTGTACCTCCCTTTCTGTCTATTTTTCTGTCTTTTCCTATCAGTTCATCTTTCTGTCTGTCTGATTGATTGATTGATTGTTTGTTTGTCAGTCTTTCGATCTGTCCATTTGCGTTTCTGTCTAATTGTCTTTTTTGTCTAATTGTGTTTTTTTAAGATCAATCTGTCTTTCTTTCTATCAGTATTATCTTTCTGTCTGGTTCGTTAGTTGGTTGTTTGTCTGTCTGTCTGTGTCTCTGTTAGTCAGTTCAGAGCTCTCTCTCTGTCTATCATCTTTCAGTCCCCCTTTTTTTTCTTCTTGGTCTTTCTATCTATCCATTTTCTTTCCTGCCCGATTGTTTATTGTTTGGCCGACATCTGTCTACCTCTTTTTTTCTGCCTGACTGTCTATCTATCCGTTTATCTTTCTGTCTGTCTGACTGACTGTCTTGTCTATCCGTCCGTCTATCTCTTTCTGTTTTTCTGCCTCTGTATCTATTTCTCTGTCTGTCTATCTATCTCTCTTTCTGACTGTTCCGTCTCTAACCGTCTGTGTCTGTTCTCCAAGGCCAAAGACAGAATACAGTTCTACCAAACAAGAGAGGAGTTCATCTTCCCGTACGACCTGGGCGGCCGCTGGAGGAACTTCACTCAGGTCTTCACCTGGTCTTCTACGCCGCTGGGAGACGGAATCGAATGGCCTGTGCACGAGAAGTGTGACCAGTACACACTAACCGTACGCACCCGCCAAACCTGCCACTCTATTGTCACTTTACTCAACACGTGTTGGATTAATTGTGTTTTAATGTGTGTTTGTTTTAGCTTGAGCAGCTGAAGCAGAAGCATGACAAGCGCCAGCGGAGTGTGAGTGATGCTGTGGACACTAGGGGGCGGTGTGTGTGTGTGTGTGTGTGTGTGTGTGTGTGTGTGTGACGGTGTGTGTGTTGAGTACAGGTGGAGTACAGGGTGACTGAGGAGTATAACGGCGCGTGCTGTCCGCTGGGGAAAGGCTTCAACACGTTCTTAAGGACGCCCTGCACGGAAGAGCCCAGAATTAAACTCATCATGGGGGAAACCATCTTCGCCACCAGAGGGACCAAGTGAGACTCTCACATAGCAGTTTAAAAGGGTATTAACGGACACAAAAGACAGTGAGGAGAGATATGACAGAAACATGGAATGGATAGATTGATAGATAGACAGACATACTGATAGATAGATGGATAGACAGACAGAACGAGATAATATGAGAGATACGCTGAAGACAGACAGACAAACAAAGAGAAATAGACCAAAGACAGATAGAGAATGATACACTGAAGACAGACAGACAAAGAGAGATACACTGAAGACAGACAGACAGTAAGAAAGAAATAATAAGAGTTACACTACAGAAAGATAGACAGATATATAGATAGACAAAATATTTATTGATAGTCAGACAGAAAGAAAGAACGAGATACACTGGAGAGAGATAAATATAGCACTGAATAAAATATAAATAAAAATAGACAGAAAAATATAGACTCTGAAGAGACAAAGAGAGACACACTGGGGGGAAAAAAAGATAGACAGTGCGAGAGAGAGAGAGAGAGAGACAGAGACTGATGACACAGATAGACAGACAGACGGATATACATAGCCCTGTCTGTCTGTCTGTTATGATAGACTGCACTTCTGTTCCAGATGGTGGATGTACGGAGATAAAGTCTTGAATGCTGAACAAGCCGAAGGTAAAATCTGCCGGAACTTTACGCGTACAGATGTTTGCTCACATGCGGCGTCTGTTCCAGCGGGTGAGCGTGTGCGCGGCTGGTTTCCACGGCGATGCGTCGAGAAGTGCCACTACGACTCCAACAACGCAACAAACGACGAGAAGAAGCAGCAGTGACCGTTTTGTTTTATGTCTAACTTTTTTAAGTTCGGGCAAACTTCCGGGTGGGATTTTGTTCGTTTGCTGGGATTGATCGGGTAGCATTGCAACTTACAAAAGGGACCGTCGTTGTTTACTTTGAGTGTTTTCTTCATCATGCCTTTACTTTTCTTCGGTGCCCTTGCTGATTATGCAAAGCCTTTCTACATCTTCATCGGGAAATACAATAAATTCTAGAATGGTTTGGAAAAGCAAACTGTGCACCTCTATGCTTTATATATGTATAATTCTTTACTTCACAAAATCGTTTTTTTGCAATTCTATGCTTCGGAAATTAATAAATGGAGTTTTATTACATTTGTGTAGGTGATTTTACTAGGACAATCGAGAAGATAAAAGTACATTTAGTGATTCCTGTGTCTTGAAGACGAAGCAGCGCTAACTCTCTCCCAGAGAGAACTTTACGTAATCACTGGAACACGCCACACACATGACGTCATAACTATCTGCCGGACTACATACTGATGTAAAGCCGCTCGATCTGCACTTTGAAGAACTTGACCAGATCGGCTTGCTTGGCCTTCAGCGTTTGAGTGAGGAGGCTGTATTCTATGGTGAACATCTCAGGATGGAGATGTGCCTCTTTAACCTGGAATAGTAGAAGAGCAACGCTTCAGTTCACTAACTTCACTTTAAACTTCACATTGAGTTCAGTCAAGGTCCGGGATTCAAACCTAGGAACTTCTGGTCACAAGTTCAACAAACCACTAGGTCGAAATGCCTAAACAATGCAGGGTTTGATAGAAACCAGCCATAGAAAACATGGCCTTCAAATTCCTGTTGGGAAAAATGGGCATTTGAGGCCTCAATTTGAAACATTAGGTAGGTTGTAGGTTCCAATCCCGGACCAGCAACAGCTGGATCATGTCATCAATAAAATTTCGTCTCCAGTTGCGAAATAGCTTTCAAGTTACAGATCACGTTTTCGAGAAAATGTCGCCTCTTGTTACAAAATGTTTCAAGATATGAAAGGCCAAATGTTGTAGCGACACGATTAAGCCAGTTTCTCATCGCTAGCATGCAGGGACATGATTTTAATACATAAAAAACACGCAATCGGAAAACAACAAGCAATCGTGTAAACCCATCGTAACTGTAACGTGTGTCTGTTCGTATATCTCCTACGTCATTCTCCACCAATCGTCTTCTCTCTCTCTCTCACACCGGTGTCATCGCATAGCCACTCGACCCCACAATACTCAATTTTATGTTGTTATTTTTTTTTTTTCAAAAACTGTTACGTAACACGCAATTTTATTACATTTATTAATTGATTCGGTTTCTAACAGACCTGCCAATTATTATATCTGTATTGACTTATTAAAAGATTCAGTACTGATCTCCATCCATACAGCACCGTCTGAAACACACACACAGAGAAAATTATTTGACTGGTAAGAAATAAATTTTTCCGACTCATTAAAGATTTGAGTGTAAAACAAAACAGAGAGCTTTAGAAAAGTTTCATCAAAGCTGGCGATGAGTGGCAGATGTGAAGGAGAACCTTACCTGAACAATGCGCTCGAACATGTGCGCCAGCGGCAAAAACGAGATGGACACGTCGGACGGGACGGGCACAAAGACGCTCTGAAGAAACATGGGTTGATCATGCAACATTAAAAGCTTTTCTCTTTACTCTCATTCCTCTCACTGACACACTGGACATCACCTCAAAGATCTGAACCACACCAGCCGCATCTGCAACCATGTTTTCATGGGTCAGCATGGCTCCCTTTGGATCCCCTGAAGCAAATGGTGGAGTTAAGTGGATGCCCAGCACATCAGCATTCACCAGCGTGACGCATCGGTTTGCTAGAGATTTGTGGGTTTCATCATCCTGAAAGATGATTTGTTGTGCAGTTTGCATCAAACGTACCTGTGGTTCCACTGGTGAAGTAGATAATACTGAAGTATTGGGGCTTCGGACGCTGGATGAAACAAAATTAAATTAAATTCTTCATAAATTTCAGGAAATCTTAAAACAAAATGAAAAAACAACAACAAATGATCATGATTTTTAAACAATGACTTACAACTGGCTGGTGATGGTTGTTTTTCTCCAAGTCCTAAAAAACGGAAAAAAGTTTTAGTTTAGTTTTTTTTATAGTTTACATTGATTTATGTTTTCACATTTTTATTGTAACTGTATTGCAGCTCTCTTAATCTTTAAACTCAACACAAACCCCAATTTTCAAGCTACATTCTCAAAACATCAGACTCTTCTTGCCAACTTTCACCACAAAACAAATCTGAGCTCAATCTGAGCTCATGTGATCAAATCGTGTCTCGAGTTCGTCAGAATGAAAAGCACTAGTGAGCAGTACGCAGAAAAATGCAGAACAACTCAGAACATGAAGCAGGAGAAGTAAAAGTTGATTACTGTAAGATAAACATAGATTGCAAAAGAAAAAAAACCTGCGCATTTAGCACAAAAAGACAAAACTGAAATTGTGTGCACTTACTGTACATGTGGCACATGCATATATCCATGCGCGGTTTATGTATAGTCTGTTGCGCTTGAGGATATGATCATCAACAGAGAGACTGACATTGTTGATATTCTCAAAATGTACATGGTTCTAAATGATCTTCTGCTGACTTTTTCTCAGTTTACCGTAATGCCATTGTTCATATCACCATACTCTGTGTGTCAGGCAACAATTATTTTACAAACAGTTACACACACCCTCCATTACAATATTCCAGTACAGTGATGTAGTTACATATATCTACTTACAGTTTACTGTGGTGCAGTATTTAGAGCTAAAGTACATTTTCTCACATTGACAATTTTTCAATCTATAGGTCCAATGGAATTTACAGATGGGCCGGAACTGTTGTCAATATTTGCGGACTGTGCAATAACTTCAAATAAATATATTTATCTGTACTAGTCTCCCAATTTTTGGTTTATGGAGTGAAAGATTATTATCTTTGATCTTGGAGGCTTCATAAAAGTTTAAGTCAGATGTGTCATCTCATCTTGGCCATGGTGGTGCAGGTCTCTGTCGAAGGCAGTTGTTCAAAAACTGGATCCAGGAGCAATGCATGAGGCCGACACAGCGTGAGGGGTTAAAACTTGTTTATTGTGCCGTTCAATGCATTACTCAACAGTCAGGAAGTGCTTTTATATCATAAATGACATCAAATGTCGCATGATTATTGGCAGGATGCGAGATTTGTCACCGGATGGAAGCACGAGGTATTAATCAAAACATAAATGGGCGTTGGCATGGTGATACAAAAATGACACGTAACAGGTCTCCATTCGGCCTTCACAAGGTCAGGATCAGAATAACATTATTAAACACTAATTATACGTTTTTATAGCATAAATATTATCTTTGGTCAATCATAAATCCATATAAGTTCTGTCTCAAAGCACACTATGTAAATCTGTGAAAGAATCATCACTTTTTTATTAATTTGATTGTCTGGTTATTGGTGTTAAGTAAATTGCTACGATTAGAACAAGAAAAAATTAATAAATAATATAAATAATCAAACAACTAGTAACGCCGGCCCGGATTTGCCACGAGAATGCGCCAAAAAAACAAGAACGCGGCTGATAGGAAGCTTACAAAAATACCATTATTAGGCAGTGTACGAGCCATTTCTAGTTAGCAACATTTATTTATTTAATTATTATTTATTTATTTTTGTGTTACCAATGCTTCTTTGTTGCCATTTTGTTAAATTCATTAATTTCCTATTATTAGACTTTTATTTTAAAATGGAATAGGCGTGACCCCATATATTTAAGATGGCCGCCACTGAACCAAAAGAGGCACAAAAGAATGTTGTTTGTAAGCCATATGGGCATACAATTCTTTACAGGGACAAATAGAACAAAACAGAGCAAAGCCAAGAGCAAAGCAAAGGCAAAGGCATTTTGAAGATCTCTTGATCTCATTTGGATTTACTTGAAGATATTTTTTTTTATTATTACCATTCACCTCCACCTGCAATAAAGATATAAAGATTTCATTGTGGTAAGCATTGTCAAAGAACACACGTGGCTAAACCCTAGAAACAGAATCAACAGGCAGTACATCCCCGTCTGTGCAACCCGTGGGAGAGCGTTACAAAAAGAGAAAGGAAAACAGCAACTATGCAGAAAACGGTGTTTCCCCATGCTCGATCTCCGTCTGACGTCACCCGTCAACGTCGACGTCAGCACGTCACTACGCCTACTGGCTTAAAGGAATATTACCGTTCTGGCCGTTACAAACTATCAGGATTTTTTAGATAAAAGTTTGTTTTACTAAAGTTACATTTGACACAGATTTAGCGCCGACTTCAGCTTGCCCTTGCTCATAGGAAAGACACCAACGTGTCTTTCCTCTTCCGGCTGTCGACACGAGCAGACGTGTCTTTCGCTCTCTCCGGCTCTGCTACCTATTGCTCAAGGCTATTGTCTTTTTTTCCGAAGCTCTGCTGGTTTTGCTTTCAAAGGAATATGAAGTTTTTTATTGGTCACTGAGCGCTTTTGGAAAATGTTTTCCCCAAAGAAGGAACCTCACGGGGAACCGACCTGACCTCACGGGACACTCGCTGCTGGGTGCGTCCGCGACTCAGCACTCGAGCTGCCTGGAATCGTTGTCCTCTGAGGACGTGGAAGATCAATTTATGTTTTGGCTTTTCACCGGACTGATACAGATTGGCGGAGGTATCACTCTGGTGTATCAGAAGATTGAGAAAAGCCGTGGGAGGCATTATTAGCTTCCCGGCCGACCACGGATCTAAAGAAGACCCTGGAGGAGCTGATTGTGTGGACATCAGGATGACATCAGCGGTTTGGCTCGGTTCGATGGACTAAATAGTAACATCTTAGCCACGCCGAGGAAGGACGGAGACGTACGGACAACATCAGGAAACAGAGTGACTGCTGGCTCTGACGGTTGGACTTTTTCTGCAGGACTACAGGAGATGTCCACACTTCTCCACATTGTCAGGAGTGATTGCCCTCAGTGACTGTCATGATTGATTATGATTCTGAAATTAACCATGAATCTGAAATTGTCTTTATTGGCTTTGAATTGTCTGTAATCCACCCCCCACCCCCACCGTGGCTGGAGAACGCAGGATCAGCTCGGGCTTCTCTTCCAAGGCCATCCTGACAGTCTGTGTCTGTTGGAAGACTGACTGCAACATTTGACAAATTCTGATACGTGCACTCACACGCCTGCTCTCAACATTGTCTTTTCTGTCAAATTCCTCGTGTGTCTCAAGAAAAAAGTTTCCAGCGCACTTGACCTGTGCGTAACGTAGTCAAATGTAACCTTGTATGTCTGCAAGTGTTTGTCTGGAATGCTCTGCTCTCGCTCTGTTTTCTTCCAAGAAGATAGTGGCGGCGCGCTGCATGTGCTGCGGCCCTCTCTAGTAATTTCGTTACAATGTTGTACCCCAATGCTGTAATGACAATAAACTACTACTACTACTACTACTCTTGATAAGACTGGGAGACGGGAGGCAGACGTGGCGCTTACCGTAATTTAAAAAACAATCAAAATCAATTCAACGGCCTTCAATCACACAGACAAAGAGGCGTCTGGCTGTGCTGCGTTTTATATAAGATTAACATTATATTCAGTTATAAGATTTAAGTTATTAGAAATAAGATTTAAGTTATTAATTTAATGACAGCGGTGACAGCAGTGCTTTAGTTGTGGTTGACTTGAGTTGACTTGAGTGGTTGACTTGAGTGTTCAGCATTCTGCAGTGCAGGTGAATCTCAATGAAAATATGCTGACTAGTTGTGTCTAAGCAGGTAAAAAATGTTATGGTTTTGCCAAAAGAGGGACTGATTTGACCAATGTGTTTAAGCAATTGAAAATTGAGTGTCTTGGCATGAAAGGAGACAAGATCGATGAGACAAGCAAGTGTCTGTCCTTAAACACTTGCCCTAAATAGCAGCAGCTGAACACAATCACTTTGGGCTGGTGATCGTAATGAGCCGCACCTGGTGAGAGCACGACTCTTTTGGGTCTATTAATTGCACGTCCCCAAACCGATAATGAAAAAAAAACTGCACCTGAACAAAAGAAAGTCGAAGAGCTTGAATGGATGCGTGAAATTGCTTTAATAGTTTACAAAAACCTCAGTTTTCCGTAACGGCCGTATCAGAAGCACAAAGGGAAAAGAAAGAGTACAAGACAAGACTGTGGTTTTCAGAGGCATGGCTGTCCACGATCCCCAAGAGTGTGTTGTGCTTGTCACTGAACACATTTCTTCATCCTTGTTTCTTCTGCTCCTCATGATCCTTCATCTCCAGGATTGAGCATTTGCCTCATACACAACGCGTCACCTGCCTCTGCAGTGTATAAATGTAAGAATTGTGTGTGTGTGTGTGCGCGCGCACAAAATGTGATGACTTGAGTAGAGCCTGAAACCGAGAAGGGGGGTCATTTGGAGACTCAATGCTTGTTCTTTGTCCACTGAGGAAGTTCAAGAGTCAGTCAGTGAGTGTGAGTGAGTGAACCAAAGACGACATCAATGCAGGCTGAAAAACACCAGTTTTTTTATTTGTACTCAGATAAGACAAAAATGAGTAGGAGAACTAAAAGACGAGTATGAGACTGAAAAAACAGATGAAGAACAGGAGAGCAGAAGAGGAAAGATGGTTCAGGAGTTTGTGGAAGCAGGAGTAGCAGCAGCCGCACCAGCAGTAGGAGCCACTTCACCAGGTGGAGGAGCACCAGCAAAATTGTTTCTCTGGGGGAAAAAAAAAGAGAAAAACACAGCAAAATTGTTTCTCTCCCTCTCTCTCAGAACGCTTAAGGGTGAAAGGAGGAGCGGCAGCATTTGGCCATGACACATCACTAGAGTAAAGGGAGTGAGTTTGTCAATATAGCCACTAGGGACCGTATACAAATGGAGCTCTGCATGAAATTACCTCAGACAAACAGAAACGCACATTCAATGGCCACAATAGAAAAGGCAACACATGTGTGTGACTTTTGTTTGTTTAATCTCAGAACTTTGCCTCACCAGGACCGCTGCAGCCGGGGATTGTAGTTTCAGAATTCGGTCGACAGGCATCCTTTTGTCTGCAGGACCCATTAAATTCTGAATCAATTTGACCAGGTCCTTGCTGTACTTCTTCGGCAGTGAGGCGAATTCCAGGGCAAAGCCCATTCTCTCCTGTGTTTTCTCCTAAAGGAAAAACCCATGTAGATTGTTTGGTCATCACGTGACACACTCATCGTTTTTTACGTAAAGAGCTTTACAGTGACAACAGGAGACATAAAAACCTCCAGTTATTACCAGGAGAATAAAGCCACCAGATCTTTCTTCTTCACTACAATGCTCACACAACATCTCAACTTACCTCTTCTGCCAACACAGTGTGTAAAGGACGGTCTCCACACTAAAGACATTGCTGAGGAGAACCCCACCGGCGGAGGAGCAAGACAGAGAGTGTGAGCAGCAGGTGGACAGACATGGTGAGAGAGTGAGACGGTCAGTCAGACACACAGACAATCCACCTCTCATCACAGGAAGTGACTCACTTTTGCCATGCAGCCCTGCTTTCGCTTGTGTTCACAAGATATACGTACACAAACGTGTTGCAGGGGAACCTCTGGGTTGAACTTCACCCGGTTCAAGCCATGCCACACAGTCAGAGCCCGAAAAATTTGAACTGCCCAGTCCAGAATCTTCCAGTACACACAATGTTCATGTAACACAAAACCAGCTGAAAATTTGATTTATCTTACCTCACAAAAACAACGCGACTCATTTAACATGCATCATGTGTCGCTAGTGTGTTCTTATTGACTGTGTAGATGATACGCTTGTTGAAGTGAGTTTGTATCGAATTATATTCTAGTTCCAATCGTATTCTAATTATGTTTCATATGTTTAGTAATTGCTGTCTCTCAGGACTGGCTTTTCGTTTTGTCGCCATTGTTATTATGTGTGCACGTGACCTGTTAATTGCTTGATAGTGAACAGTGTTTAGCGGGATTTCTGCGTGCCTGCTTGCTGGCTTTGACGCTGAAGGTTTTTCTTTTGTTGCTGAAACTCCCCTGGATTTGTTTAGATCTAACTTAATAATAAAACCTTTTTGTGTGTTAGTGGCCTGATCCCCACTTTCGTTTTTTTTTTTTACGGTCTACGAGCAGGACCGGGGGCTCGTCCGGATTTTTTGTGATGGGAAAAGGCGCTTCAGCGGATAATCGGGATCACCTGCTGCCGCTCGTTAGTGCTCCACACGCAGATCGGCTGCAGTCTGAGGAGAATCGTCAGTTTGTTTGCTTCTGAAGGAGTTTGATGAGACGATGTTGGTCTCCAATTCGACAGAATTTGTTGGTAAGCTTTGTGTTTTACATGTTGTGGCATTGGAATTTAGACAAGATGCAATTTGATTACTTATTGGATTTGTTTTCTCTTAGTGTCTTTTCCCAGCAGGCTTAGAAGCGTTTCGCGTTGGTTTGTTGTTTTTGTGCTGACGCTGGGCTGAGGGCACCGCTGCGGTCACTTCATCTCTCGATCTGAGGGGTGTTCGGACTGTCGGTATTGGGGCTTAAAGAAGCTCGGCTCTTGGTTGAGGCACGAAGACTAGGGTTGAGTTAGTTAAAGGGGAAAAGTCACCGAATAAGAGATTGTTGTATTTGCATAGTATGTTAACTAATCAAGGCGTCAGAATTAGACGACTTTGTTCAATGTCCAACAGTTGATAAATTACAGGTAACGTCTAAAGAGCAAATTTGAAAGTTGCATCTCATTGTGGTGATGTTTGCAAAATTAAAAAATAGTTTTTTGTTTGTCATGTCCAGATATTATGCATGTGACAAAGTACATGGATAAACAACATGTAAAAATATGATACAATGGAAAATTTGAAGAAATTCCCAAAAGAAAAATAGACCAAAACGTACTGTCCAAAGAACGTTCCCGGATTTCAACCACGTGTGCTTGATTCTGATGAGTATGTCAACAATTTGGTTTCTCTGTAACCTCCAGTCTCCTACATTAGAAAAACACGTGACTATATGACGCACATACTTCCGTTGACAGCAGGTTATTTTACTGACATCAGAAAAACCTCTCACCTGGGGGCTGACAATTTTCTTTAGGGCAAATTCCTTCCCTTCTCCATCCCGGACATGCCAGATGGTGCCATCTTTCAGTTTAATTATTTCATAATCCATTTTGCACCCCGTGATTAAGGTAGAGCTGCATGATTCTAGATAAAATGAGAATGTGATGTGTGTGTCGGTGTATACATATATATAATTTTTTTTTTTGGTTCATATAAGACAGAAATGAGTAGGAGAACTGAATGACTATGAGACTGAAAGAAAGACAGACAAAGAACATGAGAGAAGAAGAAAAAAGATGGTTTAGGAGTTTGTGGGAGCAGGAGGAGCAGCAGCACCACCAGAATTGTTTCTCTGGGAAAAAAAAGATTTTTTATTAAAAATGGCGCCCTGTTTTTTATCCTATTCACAAAACAAATCTTTCCTTTCTTTTTTTTTACTCCCATATTTAGCCACACGGTCGAAGACTGACGATAAATGCCCAGAACTAGTGACAGCTGCAAAACACTTAGATGAGACGCACAGAGTCAGACGTGTGTTATCTTCTCTCTCTTTTTCTGTCTGTCTCTCACACTCTTTCTCTCTGAACACTTAAGCGGTGAAAGGCAGCGCGGCAGCAATTGGCCGTGAGTCCATGACACATCACTAGAGTAACGTGAGTGAGTTTGTCAATATGGCCACTAGGGACCGTATACAAATGGTGCTCTGCATGAAATTACCTCAGACAAACAGAAACGCACATTCAATGGCCACAATAGAAAAGGTAAAATTGTGTGTGTGACTTTTGTTTGTTTCATCTCAGAACTTTGCCTCACCAGGAATTGAAGAGTTGTGAGAATTTGTTGGAGAGTCATCCTTTTTTTTTCAGGACCCATTAAATTTTTTATACATTTTCCCAGGTTTTTGCTGTAATTTTGCGGCAGTGAGGCGAATTCCAGGGCAAAGCCCATTGTCTCGTGAGTTTTCTCCTAAAGGAAAAACACATGAAGATTGTTTGGTCATCACGCGACACACTCATTGTTCTTCACATAAGGTGCTTTCCAGTGACAACAGGAGACACCAGAACCTCCAGTTATTACCAGGAGAATAAAGCCATCAGATCTTTCTTCTTCACTACAACGCTCACACAATCTCAACTTACCAGGTTACCCCGCCAACACAATGTATACAGGACGGCACCCACGCTAAAGATGTCGCTGAGGAGCAAGATGGAGAGTGTGAGGAGCAGGTGGACAGACATGGAGAGAGAGTGAGACGGTCAGTCAGACACACAGACACTCCACCTCTCATCACAGGAAGTGACTCACGTTGTTGCCGTGCAGCCCTGCTGATGCTGGTGTGCAAAAGATCTGCAGGATCTTTGGACAGCGCTCTTTGGCTGGAAGGTGGGAAGTGCAGATGATGTTCTGAAAAAACCCATAAACTTCACAATCAGCTCAACACTTTCTTTCAGCCCAGTTAAAAATACGTTTCAAGCGTCTTACACTTGCTTGCTACAGTATCCGGCATCTCCCAACCGGACAACGTCTCCCTCCATGAAGATGTTCTACACAGAAACCAGAAGACACTGTGACGTTACAGCGAGGGAGAGAGAGAGAGAGTGTGTGTGTGTGTGTGTGTGTGTGTGTGTGTGTGTGTGTGTGAGCTGCAGGGGAACCTCGGGGTGTATATTAAGGTGCACCCAGCCCAAGCCATGCCACACTGAGAGAGCGTTGGTGATTTGACCTGCCCAGTCCAGAATCTTCCAGGAAACACAATATTCATGTAAAACAAACACAGCAGAAAATTAGATTTTACTTCACGTCACTGTAACAACGAGACTCATTAAACATGCATCATATGTCTGGAAGCGTTTTCTTATTGGCTGTTGAATCTGTCACTCCACCACACCAATCACTGCACTCACACGCCCCACTAAACCCCGCCCCTGTCCCCCAGCCTTCAGACGGTGTAGATTGTAATTTAGAGCTGCAACGATTAGTCGACGTCGTTGACATAATCGATAATGTAAATACGTCGATGCAAAAACCACGCGTTGAGTAGTCGCTTGTTGCTTTCATTTTTTTCAAACATGGCGGAGCCAAAAGATTGGCAAATAAGTGGTCAAAAGTGTGGGAAACAAAAAAGGATGATCGAGGTCTCTGTCGTTAGGACACATTGTGGCTTCAGGAGGACGACATAGACCAAAATAAACTTTTAATGACACGAAGGCATTGCTAATCGAACACAAAATCGACAGATTAATCGATGAGAAAATAATTGTTAGTTTTGGCTCTATTGTAATTAAAGGCCATTATTCTAATCCAAATCTACTTATATTCTAGTTCTGGTCATGTTCTAATTACAATTATAACGTTTCATATGTTTAGTAATTGCTGTCTGATGGCTTAAAAAAAATTTGTTTTAATAAAAAAATGTTTTGTATGTTGTATCTTAGCTTGACATTTTAGCATGCAATTAAAAGGCAAAACTTAAAAATATCTGCAGCACATATCGGCCATCAGCCGACCCTGACCTCTAAGTATCGGCATCGACTATAGAAAAAGCAATATCGGTCAATCTTTAATCACAAGTGTTCATTGCCCGCCCACAACACACAGTACAGCTGCACGATTAATCGTTAAAAGATTGCGATCTCGATTCTGTTTTAGCCGTTTAGTAAAAAAACAGAAAATAAGCGGGGAGACTGAGTGAGGAAACACAACGATAAAGTCTGATATCAACTCTAACACTTTTCTACCTGAAAAAGTTTTTTATTTTATTTTAAGGGTGTGTGTGTGTGTGTGTGTGTGTGTGCTTGCTTGCGTGTGTTTGTTGCGGTTTCAAACCAGAAGACGACACTCAACAAACCACATACAAACATCAGGACAAAATTATTAGCCCCGCCTACAAAATAATCATTGTTTGAAAAGCATTTCAAAAGTGCTTTTAAACAGAGCCAATAATTTTGCCCTCAACTGTACATTTTTTTTTTTTACATTTAATGGCGATTTTCTTTTTTCTTTACAACATTGCATTACATTGTTTCATTTAATTTGTTTAACTTTACAGTTTTATAAGGAATATGTTATTATATGTGTTATATTATACCTAATTATATGTGTTATATGCTGTTTGACAACCCGATTTTCAGGGATGAATATTTAAAATAATAAAATATTCAGAAAGAATCATGAAAATAATCGTGATCTTTATTCTAAGGAAAAAAAATCGTGATTCTCATTTTAGCCAGAATCGTGCAGTTCTAACACGCACACGCACACTTGCTCTGTGACACACACACTGCAGTGAGAACTGACTTGTGTATGTTTTCCTGTGATGAATCTGGAAAAATAATCTTCACTCAACAACACAAGAGAAGATCTCGTACCTGCTCCTCGCCAAAACGAGGTCCTCCCTCTGCAATTCTCTCCGCCATTGTTTTTTTGTAGAAAATCATGAGGATCCACGGATGCGGATCATCTGCATTCAGAAAGAGCACCATCAGATAAGCTCAATCTCCATTAGTTTAGTGAAATACCTGACAATAACTGAAGTTGATTCAGAAAGAGAACAAAAGCGGTAAAGAAAGTGACAGCGTCAGTGTGAGGATGGGGAATATTCAGCGACGTAAAGAGCATTTCTGCTGCTGAAATACAAGTGTTTTATTGTTCTTTATTATCTGCAGGAATTTAGTTGTTGGTAAAAAAAAGTGGTGTTTGCATTAAATTGCAATTAAAATTATTGTTTTTTGTTATGTGCGTCATGTCCAAATATTATGCATGTGACATAGAGCATACGAATAAACAACGTGAAAAAAATATGATAAAAAAGGGAAAGTTTAATGAAGAAATTCACACACTCACAAAAAAAACCCCAGAAACTTACCCTCCGTAGAACATCCCTGGATTGAGACCACATTTGCGTGGTTAATGCCCATTAGTTGACGAGCAATGGGCTCGTAATCTTTGTTGATCTACATTATAAAAACACACAATTACATGACACACACACTTCCGATGACAGCAGGTTATTTTACTGACATCAGAAAAGCGTCTCACCGGCTTCTTCGCAAACTCCATGCCTGCTCGGTCCCGGACAAGCAAGATGGGACGTTCGCCCGCCTTCAAATTTTTGATTGTTTCAAAATCCATGTCTGAAATGAAATGAGAATGAAAATTATTAGCTCTATTTAAAAGCACTTTTGAAATACTTTTAAAACAATGATTCTTTTGTAGGGGGCTAATAACCGTGTCCTCAACTGTAGATGTTCCTCACTCATTCTCGCTGTTAATTTTCTGTTTTTTTTTTTAACTCTAGTGCAGTTATTTTAGCGCACGTGACCTCTGCCGCGCAAAGCACGCTCACTGGGACAGTACAACGTTTCTACCATTAAATTAGGGCCCAAAATACGATAGAAGTATTGCAAGATCATCTTACTTTTCCTAGTAATATTTAAATCATTGCGCACACACACACACACATGCTGACAGAGAGCGCTCGTCCAGTTTGGCAGATGCAGCGGCGACCGTTGGCATCTTTCAAGTGCACGTGTCATGACGACGCCCGCGTGAGCGCTGAAATCCCCGAACTGCGCGTCATTACCACGAGAACCTTAAGTTACAGGAGTGTTATTACGAGATGTTAAGACATTAGTGCGTATAGTATGAACATATCATAGCGTTGTAAATGTTTTCTAAAAGGCCTGACGCCACTAATCATTTGCAAATGATTCCCTGATATCCATCACAAACAACAAATACTCCACAGCAAGACGTGAAACGAACGGTTTGTGAAAGACGGAATTCTTCGGGAAATAAAGCAGTTCTTACCTCACTATGAACAGGTCAGGCCGCTTTGTTTAAACTATTAGTTGGCTAGAGATGGATTGGCGCTCGCGCCGAGACGAGCGATCTGATTGGTTCACTGATCACAGCGTCAGAACGAGCGGCAAATATCGCACGCACGCGCACGTACACACACGAGCACATCCGAAAAGTGTCGCCAACTACATGCATTTAAAAACAGTAACTATAATCCTGTATTTAAATATCAACCAAATATTACAAAATAAAATACACTTTATAAATAGAATACATATATATATAAAGGGATAAGGGTAGTTTTTTGGTATAAATACATATATCAAAATAAATATATATTTTGTGTGTGGATATATATATATATATACATATACACATATATATATATATATATATATATATATATATATATATATATTATAACTCGACGAGCGCTCTGTCAGCTTGTGTATGAGTATGTGCAATGATTTAAATATTATTAGGAAAGAAAAGATGATCTTGCAATACTTCTGTCGTATTTTGGTTGGTAGAAACGTTGCACTGTGTTGACCAACCAGAGCAAGGCGTCTAGTTCTTGCCTAAAAGATTTTTAGTCGAGCAGACAAGAACTAAGTGTGAGCGTTTGTCGATGCGAGTGCTTCTCAAATCAAGCTGCGCTCTCTCAACTCACATGTTACGCTCACCCAAATTGAAGTTTCTCACTCGCAATTTCATTTTGAAAAGGTCTTAAAAAGTCTTAAATCTAACTCTTAGACCCCTGCAGATACCCTGACTTAAACTTTTACACTTCCATTACTACAGAACATTACCACACTTCAGTCCGTGTAAAATAAAAGTATACATTTCACATGGTCAACGCATTTACAAAAAACGTAGAGCCGTTTCAGACCTCGAAAACGCCATAAATTAATCAGAATCGCAAAAGATTCTGCTCAAAAAAGTCATTTGTACAGGATTCAAACACTGCCATAAAACACACTGCCGGAGAAAATATAAAGCCAGTTTTCATTATGTGAATGAATAATTCACAACAATTCAAGCCCTAAAATGTATTTATTTATTTTTTATTTCTAAGAAGCCTTAAAAATAGTCCACACTGGTGTTTTCAGTAAATATCTATTTATTTTACAAGACATAGAAGAGTTTGAAGGTGACATTTCAAAAAACAGAATTAGATGTTGAGATACAGTAATGGCAGACAGACAAAGAGTATTATAAGTCGCTTATAAATCGACCCCCGCCCACTTCATCTGTGAGATTGTGGTATTCTGTTTAGACACGCTTATAAGACGGGGGAAAGAAATAAGAGAAAAGTGAAAAAATAACGAGTAGAAACCCAATTTTGGGTTTTTATTTAAAGTTGTTATTTGGGGCCCAAGGGGACACTAAAGCGGCACAGGGAAAAATGATAGAACACCTGTTCAGATGCTCTTTAAGCCTTGTGATATAAGAAAACTATTCAGACATCCTTGGTGGTAAAGAAAACCTAAAAAATCAAGTAACCCTGTTTGTTTACGTTGGTATTAATCTATTTAAGTTATGGTTAAGTTAGGTTTAAGGTTTCATTTGTTATTGGTATGGAAACGTTATCAATCGTTAATGTAAATCAGGTTAAATAAAAGCGTCTGCCAAATGACTATTAACGCGACTGCTTTTTATCGTAAAAGCTGCAGTTTAAGTAAGTTGTCACAAACGCCGAGAAATACTATGGAAAAGGCTGCACAGCTGCAGTGAACGTGCTCCGGAAAACATGCGCTAGCGGCGCGAGCCAATCATCTAGTTCCTTTACTTAGGAACAGATTATTGAAAAGTCTGTACCACACGTTGATATTTTAGCATGGATGTGAATAATATTTATAAAGGCAAATGAAAAAAGTGTTAAGCGTTAGAATCATACCAACGTTATACCAATGTTCATCTATATTTTATTATACAGTATACGTATTTCAAGATAATAAAATATAATAAATGATTTATTAATAAATATGATTTATTTTATTATGTATAATATTATACGTATTTAAGTGATTCCTGACAAAGCTACATGTTTTGATTACTTGTTTTATTAACAATGAAATATAAAAATTGCAACACAGTCTGTATATTATTACACGTGACATATAATAAAAGGAATGTGTAGAAATCAAATCTACACAGCTCTGAATAGATGCTGTTGGATGCTGGAATCAATGTCTCACCGCGCTGCTTAAATCTCGAGAGACGTAAAGCAAAATGTCACGAGCCACATTTGCAAACATCAGCTCCCCAGAAACCTGCAGAAATCAACAGCCACAACAGATATTTACGATCAGATCTACAAACCAGGTGACATTGTTTTAAAGATCACAGACTTAAATTTTAAGAACCACCTTAAAGTGATCTCTAATGCTCTGCTTTAAAGACAACAAAAATCTTTAAGAAAAAAAATTAAGATAAAGAACTCATGTTTTGGTTTATTCAGTGTATAATTTTAAAATCTAATTGTGAAGAAAGTCAGCAATATACCTGGAATGCAGTAATAATAATAATTTATAGGCCACAGCGAGCTGTGCTTGATCGTAAAGCATCTTCTCAAAATGAGGAACATGCCAGGAAGAGTCTGTAGAGTATCTGTGAAAACCCTACGAAAAGTATAGAAACATAAATCTTCCTTTGTTGGAAATGTTAAATTGTTGACATTAAGACGCATTCTAATAAGTGATTTTTATACATTTACTTTTCTATACATCTCACACTGGTGACAAGTAAAAACTAGAGCTGCACAATCAATCGTTAAGTGATTGCGATCTCGATTCCACTCCCCTCGTGATCTTAATCCACATTTATACAATTCAGAAAAACTTCTCTGATCTCACAGTGTTTCTATGGGAACAAATTAGTGCCAAAAAGATTTGTGCGCGAACAACCTGATTTGCATGCAAGCGCAGCACGATTTGTGCACGTGTGTTTTCGCACTTGATGTTTAATGTCAAATCTTTAAAATAAAAATTAAATAATCAGGATCTTTATTCTAAGCAAAAAAAAAAAAAAATCATGATTCTCATTTTATCCAAAACTGTGCAGCTCCAGCAAAAACATGCTTTCTAGGAACAACACACACTAAAACTAAAGATTTTACGATTCCATTTCAATGTTTCTGAAGTTTAAGCTGAATTTTGGGAGTCTCTGAAGACCCAGTGATTTCTGCATTTAAAATGAAGCCTTGAACGCCAGCAAGCTAGTTTGGAAATTGAGAGAGAAAACCTTCTCAGAGTTTGATTTACGCACAAATGATATAGACAGAAAGTTCGTTGCAAGCTGATCGAATCAGTCAGGCGTGAAAACACCCAAGGCCTCATTAGCAAGTTCTGCACAGTTTTGTCTTTCACCTTTCCAACATGGTCATGGAACCCGCCTTAAAGCTATCATTCTGAGAGTGTGAAGAGACATTCGCAAAGCTTCTGCCGCCCAAAGCGACATCAGAAACATCAGGTTCACTGACACAGAGAAAAGCATCTGTCAACCTGGACAGTAGGGAAGTACCGATACCAGTATCGGCCTCGACACCACATTTTGTAAAGTACTCATTAAATGTCCGTTAAATAAATCATTAAAACTCATTAAATAAATACTCTGATCACTCCAGAGCTGGTTTACCAGGTGATGGAAACTTCGGAGCCTCGCGGAAACCACCGTATTCCTCCTCATAAGAGTGCGCAAGCTGCTGGAAGCATCTGTTGGCAACATCTGGACCAGGCGGAAGAGCTTCTCCAGGGACGGCAGAGATGGCTGTGCCCATCCGCAGGGCTTCCATTACAGTCCAGCGCGGACTCCAACACTGTTATTCTGCCACTAAAACACACAATTATGGGAAAAAGAAATCAACAGATAAGAAATATATCAGACTGTGTTACTTTACAACCTCCATGATTATTAATAACCTCATTGTCAAACCACTAAAAAGGTATCCTGAAAATGAATGTGTGCCTACGTTTGATGGTTTATGGGGAACATATGGTTTTGTATGTTAGGTGCGCAAATAAGTGTGTGTGTGGGTGTGTGTGCGGGCTAGTGTGTATTAAAGTTAAACTGATGCATAGAGAATCCAACATTCGTTACTATAGAGACAAACATTACTTATTATTAATAAGTAATAAATATTCGGGTCTCCGGTTTCCACCCAGTCCAAAAACACACATTCAGGTGAATTCAATTCTGGAAAATTGACCATAAATGTGAGTGTGAATGTGTGTCTGTGTGTCCCTGTTTTGGTTTGGTTGGCCAATTCCAGGGTGTGTCCCACCTTCAGGTCCAGAGTTGCTGGGATTGATTCCCAATCATGGTGACCCAGAAATGGAAAAGGGGCTCAGAAAATGGAAAAAATGTCACTGTGCGGAAATAAAACAGAGGTATAAAGGAGACAAGAGATCTGGTGAGCAAATGTCTATTGTACAGTATATACGAAGAAGCACAGAAAACATTTGCATTAACAAAGTGCGACACATTGTTGAATGAATGAATGAATATTGTCAGCACTTAATGGCAAGTAGTTTTTATGTGCTTCGCCAAGCAGCGCGATGCAACTATCTATTTTTCATCAGCCCGGTCACAGAGCGAACTGTTCAAATCCCCACGCAGCTGTGTCTGGTTCACGTGACCCCAGCGTCACGTGATCCCCGCACTTGCGAGTCTCGCACACTTTTTTCTTTGTTTTTTTTTTTTTTTAAACATGTTTTTTTTATGCACATTTAGCATACACATTAACAAAGTATATATATATTAGGGTTGGGCCGGTATCAGCGGTATCGGCGTTACCGCGGCTAATTTTTTACCGCACGATAAGACCCCCGCACTCCCGGTAATCTACCCTCAATACAGGCACTGTTCAGCCAAGTCATAGCTGAATCCTCCAGCAAGCTTGGCCCCTTTCCAGCCTGTTACCTGCTCATATGACTGACCAGAGCCAATGACCATCACCTGCCGAGGCAAATCAGCACGCCGAGCAAACACTGCAGTCAGACGGAGGTGGCGTGGGAGAAAGGACGGTCCACTGTTTGCTCCACGGAAAATGCAACTTTAAGGTGCTTTTAGACAAAACCATCGACAAGCGAAAGGTCATTTTACGCCCGTGCGAGTCAGGATGGCGGTGGCGTCGAAAAAAATCCTCTTTGCTCCACGGAAAATTCAACTTTAAGCTGCTTCCAGACGGAACCGTCGACAAGCGAAAGGTAATTTGCACTCTGTGCGATTCGGAGTTTGCTTACTGCCGGTGTAGGTACAAAAAGTGCTCGGCCTGCAAAAACCGCTCGGGGTCCTTCGACTGGCGATGACGTCACACTACGGTGAAACCACTTGGACAAACCTTGTAAATCGCGATGTTTTTGCCAATAACCACCAACTGCAGAACCGCAGAATGACAGTCTGAGACGCCGGAAGTTAGCGGAGCAAGTGGTGCCTTAATAGGCATGTTGTACTTTTTACAGTTTAAACCTAAAAATTAAAGTTATAATCATGCATTCTTTTTAAACGGTTTAATTGAAAAGATTGACTTCTGTCCGTATATGGGTTGAATATGTATATACACATATTGTGAGTGTGACACTTTGTTTCTAATTCACCAGAGATTAAAGTCTTTATGTGTGAATTTATATAAAATCAGAGTTAACAATTACGCCATCCTGCCAACAAAAATAATTTTACTACAAATTATTTACTACAAACTATAAATGATAAGAAATACAAACGATTCACCTCATAGTGGTTGCTGGTGTGAATGAATAGCAACTGAACACAACTAAAAAAATAAAAAAATTAATAGTCTTAAAACGTGGCTAAATTAAAAAAACAGCCTTAGAACAAAATAAACTTAAAAAAAAATGCCTTGGAACGAGGCTAAACTTTAAAAACCAGCCTTCGAACGAGGCAAAACTTTAAAAAACAGCCTTAGAACGAGGCAAAACTTAAAAAAAAAAAAACACACACACTTTGAACAAGGCTTTGGGCTAACCAAATATTGCAATTCATACTATTTCAAAGCAGACCTGATAGATGAAGCAGTTTACAAATTAAAATCTTGTCATTTGCCAGATTGGTCCAATATTTTCTGTACCTGCATGATGGAATACTGTGAATTAAAAAAAAAAATCCCAAACTGAACAAGCCACAGAACAGGGCTGACTTATGTTACAAAACCTAAAGAGGGTATGGAAACAACTGTCGCCAAAGCCGTCTGGATTGAGCGAATCCAGCAAAAAACAACTCTTTCTTAGCTGGATTCAGAACCTATGAACCAAAAGAATTTGGACAATTGCGCCCTACAGCAAGTTATATTTACTGAATTAAATTAAATTGTCGCTTGTTAAATGTAATTTATATTTACACTTTTTTGTTGGCCATTTGTGGTTTGTGCAATAAATATTAAAAGTTCTATTGTGCTTTATTATTCACAATATTTACAAAAATTAAACACAATATTTATATAATAAGTGTATATTAATGTGCAAAGCTTTACAATCATTTTACAATGCATTGATATGCTACAATGCTTTATAATTTCGTTCTTTTAACATAGTTAAAAAGGAGAGCAGCCAAGTTATTTGACATATAAATAAAAAAAAACGTAATGCAATAGTTATATTCCCTCGTAATTATTTAAAAATAATGGAGTTTCGAGCGTGATTTGTCAGCGCAAAATCCGTTCGACGTCATTCCAACTTACGGCCAATCAAACTGTGTGACGTCATCACCAGTCGCAGGACCCCGAGCGGTTTTTGCAGGCCGAGCACTTTTTGTACCTACACCGGAGCTCTACCAGTCTGAAATACCACCTGAGGGCCAAGCACCAGACTGCGCCAGCGGACGAGGAGAGGCAAAGCACTAGTGTTCGCTGCCGCCGTCAGAGAACAATCCCCGAGTGCGCTCAAGCGAGGCCGGTCAGTGCAGCTCTTTCTGCCCAGCTAACGGAGCTTTTGGCCCGGTGGATATCCACCAGCTGCCGGCCCATAAGCGTGGTGGAAGACGGCTGCCTCCAGCGTCTTGTCCAGGTGGCCACGGGCGACCCCACTTACAAGCTACCGTCCAGGCGGACCATCATGAGGAGAATTCACGACCAGCATGCGGCCGAGAGAGTCACCAAAGCCGCGACGCTTGCGGGGGCACGTTGGGTAGCGCTTTCCGGCGACCACTGGACCTCCATAAGCAACGACAACTACCTCGGCGTGACTGCCCACCTGATCGACTCCGGCTGGGAACTTCATTCTTTCACATTAGGTGAGTCAGGTTCAGTGTTGTTTAAATAAAAAAAAAAAAAAAAATTTTTTTTTTTTTTTTTTTTTCCTCTAAATTGACATTATCACCGATTGTCTGTTCATTAGGCGTGATGAAGACCGAGGAGCGTCACTTTGCCGAAGCGTGCGCCAAACAGTTCATGGACGTGGCCAAAGACTGGGAGATCGTTGAAAAAATCAGCACCATTGGCACGGACAGCGCTCCGAGTATGGTAGCCGCGGGGAGGCTACTGCCCTTCGAGCACATCCCCTGCGTTGCGCACGTCGTGCAGAGGGCTGTGGTCATCGCCCTCCGGGAAGGTGGATTCGAGGCTGCACTGACTAGAGTCCGTAAAGTTGTGGGACATTTCAGGCACAGTCCGGCCAACTCGGATGAGCTGAACCTCCAGCAAGCCTCGCTCGGGCAGGACCAGGAGTCCCTCGTGCAAGACGTTGCAACGCGGTGGAACTCGACGCTAGAGATGATAAGGCGAGTGCTCCGTAACAGGGAAGCGCTCCATGCAACACTATCTCAACAGAAGCACTGCCTGACC
Source organism: Paedocypris micromegethes (assembly GCA_028031935.1). NCBI lineage: Eukaryota > Metazoa > Chordata > Actinopteri > Cypriniformes > Paedocypris > Paedocypris micromegethes. The sequence continues at coordinate 5,415,438 of CM051500.1, read as the reverse complement.
CTCCCGACGAGCGCCGACTACGAGAGACTGTCCAGGCTGGAAGCAGTGTTGGAGCCTTGCAGGTATGCTCCGCGTAAAAGCCACGCGGACCAGCGGGTCGTTAACCAAGGCTCTGCTTCTGTCTGCCTCTAGGTACGTCACTGAGCTCCTCGGTGGAGATAAGTACGTCTCCTGCTCTGTGGCACTACCCACCCTGTGCCACCTTCAGCGCACCATGGAAATCTCGGACGACGATCCCGCCTACATCGGTCGGTTCAAAGCTGCCTTCCTCAAGGACCTGACCGAGCGGGTTGAGAACTTGAACCTGGAGTGGCTCAAGGTTCTTAGAAACGGACCAGTGCATCCATTGAAGATGTGTACTTTTCTCACTTTTCCTCACTTCTCGTTTATTCACCCAAGGTTGCGACGGCTTTGGATCCACGTTTCAAAGACCTAAGATGCCTGAGTCGGGCAGAGAGGAAGCCAGTGTGGGCGAGGCTAAGAGAGCTAGTGAAGGAGAAAGAACCAGCTCCGCCAACACCCGTGGAGAAGTCCCCCGAGTCCAGGCACAAATTAGCCCTGCTGCTCACACGGTCAGACTCGGACTCGGAGTCAGAAGACATCCCGGAGGACAATACTCTGGAGCGATACCGTCTAGAGCCTGCTGCTGATCTGGATCAGTGTCCTCTGAAATGGTGGCTTTCAAACGCGGCCGCATTTCGTCGCGTGGCCGAAGTCGCCCGCAAGTACCTCGGAACTCCTGCCACAAACGTCCCGTGCGAGAGACTTTTTTCTCTGGCGGGCCATATTGTTCAGAGAAGGAGAGCCAATTTGTCACCGGAAAACGTAAACAGATTGGTCTGCCTTAGTGACTGGTGGAAGGCCACGGAGTGACTGTTTGACAATAATAAAAAATAAATAAATCATTTTGCAAAAAATACGAGATTTTGTTCGTCATTTATTCCAATAAAAAAAAAAATGAAAACAAATAAATATTAAGTATAGATTAATGCAGATAAATTCTTAGAGAATAGTGAGATTAATCTAGATCAAACTTTTGATCTTTGCCCATCCCTAATATATATATATATATATATATATATATATATATATATATATATATATATTATAATTATATCAGTGACTTATATATAATTTTGATATTTGAATATCATTAATGGTACTAAACATCATTAATCTGTTTTCTGTTCTTTGGAATAATGTTTTTTTTTCTAGTTTAACACATTTGTCAAGCTTAGCCAATAATCTGTTAAATTATTGAATGTATAACCTGGGTTACAATAGCGTCACCTACCTGAAACCGTCCCGGGACAGAGAGACTCTAGCGCAGCGATTCTCAACCATTGGGCCGGGCCGCGAGCGCCACCTAGAGGGCCGCGAGAATATTTTTTTCTCGCGACCGCGGGCCGCGAAGTCCGCGGAACAACAATGAGCTCCCCACCACTAAATGGCGCTGAGGTGTCAACACGCTCCAATAAGCAGCAGACAGTAGCGGTAGACTTTTGACTGAAGGTGGAGGACATTCTTAAAACGAACAAATGAAGATAAAAGTTACGACTTCAATTCGTTTTGTATTAATGGCAAAAATATCAAACGTTAGCTTAAACAGCTTGACATCTTCGTTTTTCGCTTGCAATTTTTACATTTTTTCAGAAAATTAAGGAAAAATCTGAAACGAAATAAAATAAAGCTTTCTACTAAAAAGTGAAGATAGCAAGTGAAGAAAATGTAAAAAGGAAACGAAAATAAAGCCAAAAAATCTTAACATTTGTCTTGTAATAGACAATAAATGTTGTTACTTTTTTCTACTAGCTTAGAATTAAGTGTGAACGATTACTTTGTCTTAATTTAGTGTAAATATCGTCAAAATTAGTCCTATTTTCTTGAAATAAGCATTTTTTTTTTAAATAGAAATTATGTTTGACACAGAAATGTCTGAAACAAGAACTGTAAAGTGAAATTTTAATAACATGATGTTTCTCAATTTAAGAAGCTACTTTTATATTAAAGCAAATTAGAACAAGAACTGAAATGCAGAAACAAATCTACTCTGTAACAAAATTATTTGTCTTGTTTTAGGCTGTTACCAAGTACATTTTTAACCCGATTGGCAGATGATTTTATTTGATTTAAGTTTTGTTTCCTCATTTTGTTTTGTTTTTTTCATAGAATTTTTGCATTTTGGTTTTGTCATCCACTGTAGACACATTTTAATTATGTAACCTGGTTTTTTATTTAAATGTATTTTTATTACTACTGAATTTAAATTTAATTTATATACATTTCATGTGTTTTTAAGTATACATATATATTTTAGATTAGTAATAAGTAAGCAAGAGCAAGTATAAGTAATAAGAGCAACTCCCTTATTCAGTGTTGTATGTGCAGGATTACAGCTTTCCTGATGATCTTGGTGTATCATATTATTTATTTATCTAAATTTTTGTGTATTTCATATAGTTATTAAATTCAACAAATCATGATTTGGATTGGCTGAAATAATGTGTGTTTTAATGGGCCGCGGGACACTTTGATTTGGACAATTTGGGCACCGAGGTCAAAAGGTTGAGAACCCCTGCTCTAGCGGACACTGACTCTCGGCCGACCCTGACGCCGGCTAGTGATCCAAAACAACGGTTCTTTGTGAAAGTGTGTGGCTTGTCTTTCCCGTGTATTGATCCTGTCAGGAATCTGCTTTGTGTGATGTTTTTAGCCGCGACTGCTGATGGAGAACGAGCGAAGCCTATTCTCAGCATCATAGACCCGCCGGACTAGGCGTCAGTGCCGTGGTGCGGATTCCGGCAGATTTGCGAACGTTTCTAGACGTGACATTCTTCTTATGGCCACTAGATGGCGGACTAACGCAAGGGAAAAAACAGACGAACTTTGTATCTACATTTTTTCCTGTTCTCTATCTGCATCTGTGTTCACGTTTTTAGTACCGGTATGTCGAAATAGTTTTATTATTTTACATTAAATACCGATAATAATTTTGATGCGGGTCATTCTTTATTCATTATGTTTATGCATGTCATAGTAAAGCTAAAAAACATAGTAGTCATAATAGAAGAAATTTTGTTTTCAGTTTAAACGATGTAAATATATTTGAAATTAAAACGAAAAACATGTTACACTGTGTTGTTGCGAAGAAAATACAAGAAACGTTTTGATGATTAAATTCCTCATGTGATCGCTAGAGGACAAATGAGGATCAATCGTGTGGTAACCCGGAAGTAGATGTAGCACGCGCTACCGGAAGCTTTGTAACAAGCGGGCGCAAACCGCCGTTAAAAACCATAGAAGAAGAAGCTTTGTAACAGTCGAACGAACGTCGAAAGGAAGATGGCTGAAGAAATCGGCAAAGCTCTGAAAAAGCTTGAACATTTGTCGCTGGTGTCTAAAGTATGCACAGAACTTGACAACCATTTGGGCATCAAGGACAAAGACCTCGGTGAGTGATAAATGACGCGATTTCTCCCACGCTGTGTGAACACGTTTTATGTCATTACGTTATCTTCTAATACTGTGTGAAAAAAGACACATTTTCGAGACCAAGTGTTTTTGTTCGGATTGTTATTGTGTATATGTGGTAGTCGGATTAGGAGTTTGAGCGAGTTAAGGGCCAAAAATCTGTAAATGTACTGGTTTTCGTAGTTATTTTACATTTCCACGCATTGGAGACATTAGACGTCGACATTTATTAATTATTTTATGTTTTATTGGCATTATAGTTGTTAGATTTCTGGAGGCTTTCTGAATTATTATTAGTCGAGCGGTCTGTTCCTCTCTCTCTGTTCGTTTACTGACGATTGCGGCCGGAGTGACATCACAGAAAGCGGGAGATGAAAGTTAGAGTATAACAAATGACTTTTTTCAAGCATTATCCGTTCAGTTACTGAGGTTTACAAGATTTCACCATCGGTAAATAGTTTCACAAGCATTTACTGAAACAAAGAAAGTCCAATGACGAGAGAACAGCGGGTGGGGGGTGGTCGGTCTGATCCAATCGCGGGAAGAGGGAAACCGTTTGAATGATCCAATGACGAAAGAGCACTGCAGTTTGAATGATCCAATGACGAAAGAGCACTGGGGCGACACAGTTTGAATGATCCAATGACTGGGGAGACAAGTGTAAGTCTTTCATCTGGTTGAAAACAACAAGCACGGAGGTTTATGTAATTAACGTGCGACGCGTCTCTCAGGGGGTCTCTCTGTGTGTCTGGACATGGGGAAGAACCATTTGTCATGATTAAGACTGAAACACGAGATAGCAATACATCAAAGCATAAATGTATTACAATGGAATAGAAATAAAATATAAAGACATTAAGGCTCACATAAAGACATAAATGTATAAATTATTAAATGTATATATATTTGTCTTGAAGATACAGTCTTAAAACAGACGTTTTTCTAAGAATTGAATAAGCGAGAGAAGCAATCAGTCAATTCAACCAAGATTATGGTGGAAAATATTTCATCACCAGACATTCATAACAATATTTCATTTGTTGTGTTTAGCTGAGTTTGTCATCAACCTTGCGGTGAAAAACCCAAGCTTGGAGAAATTCCACACTTCACTGGCCAAAAATGGGGCTGAATTCACAGTAAGTAGTTTTTCAATATAATCTGTTCCATTTACTTGTTCATCTCCGACTTATGTGAGAGATTCGCTTAATATATAATTTTGCTTTTCAGGACTCACTCATTCGGAATTTGCTTCGACTCATAGAGAAAATGCGACCGCCCGCATTTCAGGTTACAAAGCAGCGGAAAAACAGCAGCGGGAAACACAGGTGATCTGCTTTTTATCTCACAAATATAATGCTTTGCGAGTGGGCGTGGCGATCTTTAGAAAAAATCTGTAATCCTCTTCATCCGCGTGGCTCTCTCACTCTGCTATACTATAAGTGATGCTGCTTGGCCACATCCTACCTTTTCGAACGAGAAGCAGAAGTGAGGACAAACAGGCTAACATATACATTAACCGGTAAAATGATACCTTATTGAAGGCTAAACTGTATTTTAGCCAGCGTTGTAAGGTTTTACATAACATTTACAAAACGATGCATGACCATTACATCATAAAAATTCAAATTTTATTTGTCACATTCACATACATATTATTACTTGGAACAACATGCAGTGAAATAATTGTGAAATGTCGTATGATATCATATATCTTTTCAATCTGGAGATAACTGAATTGCTATAAACATTAAATACAACATGTTATACAGTAGAAACATCCACAAAACAAAGGTAATTGTACAAAATGTTTGTCTTTGACTAATGGTGTAATCAAAATAGTGTGGCCATGTAGGAACTAAAATCATTTTGAGTATGTCTAATATTAACCTAGACAGAAAAATAAGTTAAGCGCTTCAGTTTGTTTACCTGAATCTATTTGCTTTTAGATCAGAAACCAGCAAACGACGACACTCATGTTCCCGGTCCAGATCTCGTGACAGTCGGAAACGCAGGAGTCGCTGGCACTCGCGAAGCCGGTCAAAGAGCCCTGCACGGGTGAGACCAAGAGTCCTGCACTGGAAAGACAAACCTGTGGACCGGCCTCCACCCGAGGAGCCATCTGTGGGGGACATATACAGTGGCAAAGTCACCAGTGTCATGCAGTTTGGCTGCTTTGTGCAGTTGGAAGGTCTTCGGTATGATAGTTATTTATTAAATGTACATATTAATACATATTTGTACATATTAAATGTACAAATCTCACTGTAACTATTTTTAAGTCAATTCTCTTAATTTTTGTCGGTATAGAAAACGTTGGGAAGGATTGGTTCACATTTCTGAGCTTCGCAGAGAAGGCCGTGTAGCCAATGTGGCAGATGTGAACAAAGGTCAGAGGGTCAAAGTCAAGGTGTTGTCCTTCACTGGATCCAAAACCAGCCTCAGTATGAAGGTGAGTGACAGCCATTCCAATTACCGTACTTATGTGAATATAAACGCACCACAAATACAAGCACCCCCTGATAAGCACAAAAGAAAATAAAACGACATTTCTGGCTAATTTCTTCTCATAAATTACTTTTTTTTTTTTTTTTACTAATCTCACTTGTGACTGGAATCACTCCGATGTTGTTGTACTTGAACTTAGAATTAAAAAAAATAGATTGTAGTGCTCAGAACTACACTGGATTTTTGCTTATTTGAGATTGCTCCTGGCTTAAAATGTGCATTTACATGCCTTTCTTAAATATGCACATATACGTTTTTGAACTTCTAAAATGTTGAAAAAAGGGGTGATTATATTTGCGTAAATACGATTAAAAAGAAACGCAACCAGAACATGGATGAACATCAATGGATAATTGTTCTGGTGTTCACATTTTTTCTGTTACGGAGATGAATTGATTGATTGTTTGGCCTTTACCAGGATGTGGATCAGGACACTGGTGAAGATCTCAATCCCAACAGAAGGAAGATTATGGGTGGTGACGGTCCGGAGGAGACGGCCATGAGAAATCCTGACAGATCCACAAACCTCAATCTGGGCCACGCACCAGAGGTAGAGGATGACACCCTGGAACGAAAAAGACTCGCCAAGATCTCAGATCCAGAGAAGTGGGAGATCAAGCAGGTAAAAACAAAAATCAATGCAGGTAAAAAAAACAAATGTTGCATCTAATTGTGCTTTGTTAATTTTAATTAATTGTTTTGCAGATGATAGCAGCCAATGTGTTATCTAAGGAGGAATTCCCAGACTTTGATGAAGAGACTGGAATTCTGCCTAAAGTTGAAGATGAAGAAGGTATGAGTAACTACCACAAAGGCAGTTCTGCAGCTCTTTGGAGAGTCCAGATGTTTTGTTTTATGTGTAACATGATGTAAATGTGATGTTTTTTAGATGAGGACTTGGAGATTGAGCTTGTAGAAGAAGAGCCTCCATTCTTGAGAGGACACACTAAGCAGAGTATGGACATGAGTCCAGTTAAAATTGTAAAGGTATGTCAGGCTAACTGAATTTTTTGGAAGTCTTGGAAAGTATCTAGTACGCACATTAAATCTCTTAATGTCTTGTTTCTGACAGAATCCAGATGGATCTCTATCTCAAGCAGCCATGATGCAGAGTGCCCTTGCCAAAGAAAGACGTGAGGTCAAACAAGCCCAGCGAGAGGCTGAGATGGACTCCATTCCCATGGGCCTTAACAAACACTGGGTGGACCCTTTGCCTGACGGTAAGACATGGAACATTATAGAGTTTAACACTTTAAAAAAAGGAGAACCTTTTCTCCCACAACCCACCAATCACGTCAGTGCCGAATCAAGCTGTTACTTTTGAAATCAGAAATCAGAAAACTTTATTGGCCAAGTTGCAATGACAACAGGGAATTGAGTTTGACTGACTCCGCCTTTACCCCTCTTTCGAAAATATAAACATAAATATATAAATAAAATAAAATGAAAGAAACAAGAAAAAGGAAAATAAAAACAATGGCATGAAATAAAGGAAACATAAATAACGTTATTGCAGTTATTTGTTGCCATGGTATAGTAGATTATTTACAAAGCTTGTTAAAAATCAACAGTTACAATAAAAGTGCTGTACAACTAATAAGAAACAAAATGAAAGCACCAAGTACCTATAAAAAAAAGAATCCCAATCTATATTATGCAAAGGATGTATATGTATGTATATATATATATATATATATACACACAGTAATCCCTCGCTACTTCGCGGTTCAATTTTTTTTCTTTATTACATATATTCGCGGATTCATTTTTTCCCGACTGTATCTCGGCGGAGGATGCTCGCAGTGCCTCTCACCGCGTAGAAGCCAATCGCTATGTCGGCCGTCTCCCTGTGACCACTACCGGGCACCAGCTGTGGGAAAACACCGCCCGTGTCTGCGCTCCTGCCCGATCCTCCTTAGTAGATATTCATTCAAAAGGAATGTTAAAACTATTAAAATTACTGACTAAAATATAAGAAATGCACGTAAAATATATGAAGTTTGTTTCTATGAAAATGGGCTGAGGACTAAAAATACTGAAATGTATATTTTTTGAAAAACAATTTTGTAAAACAAGATATCTAGGTCATTGTAGAGTAACATTGTAAATAATAACAGAGTGCTTTTAGTTTATACCTAATAACAAGAGATTATGGAATTATAAAAAACAGATAAACATCCTTTCCTATTGCCCAAGCTTTGTGATGGTGAATTCAAAGATGGCTATATGATTTCCTCAATTCAGTTTTCATGGCAGATTGGTCCGGCCTGCACTTAATAAGACGGTTTCTGTCTTTTTTTTTCACCCTCTGGTCTTGTGTGTTTTATCTTCAATAAATGTAATTTCCTCTCTTTGCACGTTTCCTTGTTCTACAGTTGATGGCAGGCAGATAGCTGCCAACATGAGGGGCATAGGTATGATGCCCAATGACATCCCAGAGTGGAAGAAACACGCGTTTGGAGGGAACAAGGCCTCCTACGGAAAAAAGACTCAACTCTCCATTCTGGAACAAAGAGAGAGTCTTCCCATTTACAAGCTGAAGGAGCAGCTCATTCAGGTCTGAATCCACGATTTATCCTCCAGGATTTGAGTTTGTCTCTTTATTCACTGTGTTTTGTCGTTCCAGGCTGTCCATGACAACCAAATCCTGATTGTTATTGGTGAGACGGGCTCAGGAAAGACCACTCAGATCACACAGTACCTGGCCGAGGCGGGATACACCACACGGGGTAAAATCGGCTGCACGCAGCCCAGAAGAGTGGCAGTCATGTCTGTGGCCAAAAGAGTGTCGGAGGAGTACGGTTGCTGTTTGGGTCAGGAGGTAAAAACCCGTTTATTCATTTTTCTCTGCTTTTGCCTTTAAGTGGGACATGAGCTGTATCGTGTCTGAATCTGTGCAGGTGGGCTACACCATCCGTTTTGAGGACTGCACCAGTCCTGAGACGGTTATTAAGTACATGACGGACGGTATGCTGTTAAGAGAATGTCTGATTGACCCTGATCTGAGCCAATATCCATCATCATGTTAGATGAAGCTCACGAGAGAACCATCCACACTGATGTGCTCTTCGGCCTGCTCAAGAAGGTACTATCCATTTTCTGATCTTCCGTCACATACTGCTTTTTCAGACTATAAGGGACCAGATTACAAGAGCATTGCTTAATAACACAAACTTGATCTCATTCACACTCTCAATATTGTTCTGTTGGATCAAAAAACAAGCGAAGCCATAAAAGGTTTTGCGGTTATTTATCTTCCTCATATCCAGTATATTTTTCACCTTCAGTGTATTCGCGATTTATTTATTTATTTCTAATATGGAGTTGTATTCTGTAAGGCGATCTCGAAAGGCGCCAAATTATTGGAAGGCACCAAATAAAAAATGAACTATTATTATTACACATTTTTTGGAATCAATTCCAATGGCCGGATTGAACATTTTCTTATTACACTTTGTATGTGTTGGGTACAGTTTAATTCGCAAATGTACTTACAAACAGCTGTGTTTTAAACTTAAAGTTGTGACTAGTGTCTAGTAAAAACTAATTTTGATTTTTTTTCAGTTTTAAACGTTCATTTAGCTTATCATAGATACCTCTTCTCTGTGTTTTTCCATGTTGTAGCAAAATTTTGTGCATTGCGTACTACATATATTCTGTAAAAATAGTTCATAAATGATTATAAAAGCAATATATAATATTTATTTATTATATATTATATATAATTAACGCACATTATCGTCCAAAAATAACTTTTTTTTATTAATTCTCGTGTCATGATTTTGATGTTTAATATGAATGTATGTGCTCTACTTTGTCACACAGACTGTACAGAAGCGAACAGACATGAAGCTTATCGTGACCTCTGCCACTCTGGATGCTGTAAAGTTCTCACAGTACTTTTACGAAGCGCCTATTTTCACAATCCCTGGTCGCACGTACCCAGTAGAGGTTCTGTACACCAAAGCGCCCGAGACGGATTACCTGGATGCCAGTTTGATCACAGTCATGCAGATCCACCTCACTGAGCCGCCAGGTAAACTGATCAACCCGTCTCTAAATCTCTGGAAATGAGTGTGTTGTAACAGAAAATTGCTGTTTGCAGGAGATATCTTGGTCTTTCTGACGGGTCAGGAGGAAATCGACACTGCTTGCGAGATCCTGTATGAACGAATGAAATCTCTCGGCCCAGATGTGCCTGAGCTGATCATTCTTCCAGTTTACTCTGCTTTGCCCAGTGAAATGCAGACGAGGATTTTTGACCCCGCACCTCCCGGAAGCAGAAAGGTTACTAAGCTCTTTTTGTGCTAGTTTTTTTTCTGTAATATCACATTCAAATTCTAATATATACATTTTATTTATTTTAGGTGGTCATTGCTACTAACATCGCCGAGACGTCTTTGACAATTGATGGGATTTACTATGTGGTGGACCCTGGTTTTGTCAAGCAGAAGGTGTATAACTCCAAAACTGGCATTGATCAGCTGGTGGTTACACCGATCTCACAGGTAAGTGCCCGCAAAGTGTGTAAACTCGCCCCAGTGAGTTTGACTGGGCTTCATCTGTGGATTCTGCAGGCTCAGGCTAAGCAGCGAGCAGGAAGAGCTGGACGAACTGGACCCGGGAAGTGTTACAGACTCTACACTGAACGAGCCTACAGAGATGAGATGCTCCCCACCAATATACCAGAAATTCAGAGAACCAACTTGTCCAGCACTGTATTGTCTCTCAAGGTACGATTGAACTGTTTTCCTGATCTCACACACACTTGGACAAAGCATGGACTCTATGTTCAACATAATATTGAAATAATATAATAATGTCTTGTTCTCTCACACATTGTTCTTATTACACATGTTCTTCCTATTATACGAACATTATTAGGCTTATGTAAAAGTTCTTGAGGACTCGATGCAAATAAGCAGCCGGTCCGAATTACTCGTCATATGATTAGCCAGAAAAATCTTGCTAAATGTGTCTATGGTATTTGTTTTTGGAGAATATCTTCGTATGCATGGCTGAGTTTAAGACTGATGAAAATCCCTCTTCAAAAGCACACACAAAAAAAAAGAGTAAATCTGATTAATCATGTCCTCACCAAACTGATTCTCCTTTTCTATCCAGGCAATGGGCATCAATGACCTGTTGTCCTTTGATTTTATGGATGCTCCTCCCATGGAGACTCTAATTACAGCGATGGAGCAGCTCTACAGTCTGGGAGCGTTGAATAATGAAGGTCTTTTAACACGCCTGGGCCGACGAGTGAGTGCGCACATGTTTGCTTTCATCACGTGATGTCAGTCCTTCAGTCAAAGATTCAACGTTATTTCCTGTTTCTCAGATGGCCGAGTTCCCTCTGGAGCCCATGCTCTGCAAGACGCTCATCATGTCCGTCCATCTTGGCTGCAGCGAAGAGATGTTGACGATTGTGTCGATGCTTTCTGTGCAGAACGTTTTCCACAGGCCCAAGGTTAGTTTGAAGTCGCGTTGAGCTGTATGGGTTAAAATTCACAACACGATCTTTTCTGATGTCCAGATAGTGTTGGCATTATACCGGTATAACAGTATTGTAGGGAGTAATTATATCACATTTTAGTAGACCTTAATTACATTATTTAAATTAGACTACACATTTTGAAAAAGAAAGAGATCAGTAATCTGGAGAATTTTTATGACTCTGTAAGCACCAAGACACGCCCTCTTCACTAACAGTCAATAAAACCGATCCAACCAATGTTGACGTCGAGCATTACCCAATCAAAAGCAGGAAAGGATATTTCTTCATAAAATAAAAAGAGATTTGCACGAGACGCTGCTTTTAAAAAAAAAAATAATAAAAACTGTAATGTATGAATTTAAAACGGGACACACAATTTCAATCTCAAATATGGGACGATATTGTATTTTAAAGAGCCGTAGCTACGACAGCATAGTACTGTGTGGTAGTTGACAAAGGAGATTTTAAAACCAAACCAGTTCCATTTGAGGAAGGAGCCTCCGTTCTATTAACACATTCTTTTTGGACTCCTTCAACCAGACTTCCAGTCTCATCTTCTTCACTTTTCCAGACCTTGCACTCGCCCTTTGTGTCTTTGTGTTGTCCTTTGCAGTGTTAAAAGTAGCTTCAAAACAAATTAGTTATGATAAATGCATGTATGTCTATATAAAAATGTAATTCATGAATGTGTAACGCCATCCGCGTTATTGCGAAACCCATATTGTGGCACAACTCGATACCGGCATTCACGTTCATATAGGGATATCAAATAACCCTAGTAGGGTATACCTCACATACCTCGCATGTTAAATTATTTTATGATTTTTAAGAAAACTAACTATTTATACTTCTTTATCTCTATAAAATTCAGGACAAACAGGCTTTAGCAGATAAGAAGGCGGCAAAGTTTCACCAGCCAGAGGGAGACCATATGACCTCTTTATCTGTGTATAACTCCTGGAAGAACAACAAGTTTTCCAACGCCTGGTGTTCTGACAACTTCATCCAGGCACGATCGCTCCGCCGAGCGCAGGACATCCGCAAACAGATGCTGGGCATTATGGACAGGTGATGTATAGAAACCACCGGTAACTTTAAACCGGGTTCTTTAACAAATCTCTAACTAAACCGTTGTTTTTGACTCCAGACACAAGCTAGACGTGATGTCATGTGGGAAAGCCACCGTGCGTGTGCAGAAAGCCATTTGCAGCGGTTTCTTCCGGAACGCTGCCAAAAAGGATCCACAGGACGGCTACAGGACCCTCATAGACCAGCAGGTGGTCTACATCCATCCCTCCAGTGCACTGTTCAATCGCCAGCCGGAATGGTAGGTCCAGTTGGGAACACTTACTGTCACTTTACTCGTTCAATATCTACCTTTTACCGCTTCTTTTCAACATTTTGTATTTTGCCGTTTGCACTCTTTGTTGTATATATTGTCAAATCGTATTTTTTATGTTCTTGTATTTTGTGTTATATTTAGATTATTTTATGCAGTGGTACCTCACCATACGAAATTCATTCGTATCAGTTTCGTAAAGCTACATTTTGTAAAGTGGGACGCATTTTGCATGTAAACGTGCTAATCTGTCCCCAGCCACCATAAATTGAAACAGAATGTTTGAGAAATGCTAAAATATTTGTAATAAGTTTAGTAAAACGTGTTACATAACATTTTATTGAAAACAAAATAAGCTCTTCTTCTTACCACTTTTCTTCATTACATTCTTAGCGATCGTGGTGAATAAAAGTTATCACACACACTTAGAGATGCAAAAAGCAATAACTCTTGAGAAACACTTTATTTGTCTAGTCCAGCAGCGTTGTGTGTGATCAGCGGTGGCAAGCCAATTTACCATTGCATGTGGCAAGCCAATTTCCCATACCATACGTACGAAAAAAAATTGTAATTCGAGGCGCTATTCTCTCAAAAATGCACTTCGTAGCGTAACATTTTCATAATGTGAGTCTTTTGTAAGTCAAAATACCACTGTATTATATTTTGATATATTGTGCTTTTTGATATTGCTTTTATTCAGTGTGGAAATATTTACTTGTTCACATTTTAATTTTTGCACCAATGGCTCAATTTCGTTATAACTCAGGCGTTGTTATCTATTCTAACATCTCAGCTAGCATCGATGTTTCTCCAGACGTTGACATGTGACTCTTGTCTAATCACAGGGTTGTCTACCACGAGCTCGTGTTCACAACTAAAGGCTACATTAGAGGAGTGACCACCATCGACCCAAGGTGGTTGGTGGAATTCGCTCCAGCCTTCTTCAGAGTGTCGGATCCCACACGCCTCAGTAAGCAGAAGAAGAAGCAGAGACTGGAGCCGCTCTACAACCGCGGTGAAGAACCAAACTCGTGGAGAATATCCAGAGCCTTCAGACGCCGCTAGAACCTTCTATTTATATCCTGCATGCGGCATTATATCCTGATTTCTTTTTGTGGGCGGAAACTGGAGACACTGAAAAAACCCACAAAGAACTGTCGACCAGTTGGTGACCGTTTTATTCATTTTGTTTTTGCTACATGAGCCAGTCATGAAAAAAATTATATGAACATATTTTTTATTCATTGTATATTTAAATTGTTGGACATTTTCAGCATAAAAAAAAAACTCCAAAAAAGTGTTTTGTTTATTTTTTACCAACTGTAGCACCAGAGCTACATGTAGGTGAATTGAAATTTTTGAAATAAAAAAAAAAAAAAAAAAAAAAAAAAAATATATATATATATATATATATATATATATATATATATTATTATTATTATTATTATTATTATTTTTTTTTTGTCTTATAACAATTGTTTTGTGGTAGTGGAAAAAATAAAAAGATTTTCCCCCCTTTTTTTCAGAAAAATCCAGGACTTCTAAATGTTTCTTTCTCTTTTTTTTTTTTTTCTTTCAAAAAATCCAATACAGTCAAAATACAATAAAGCTTTATTTACCCACAAAGGGAAACATTCTGTTTCATCAGCTTCAAAAACGGTAAAACAAAGACTGTGATGCCAGAGTAACACCAACGTGCAAAAATTACAAACTTTAAAAAGCGCATCAGCACAGAACCTAATGTGAGTCACTGCAGGATGGGGTGTGTGTGCGTGCGTGTGTGTGTGTATGTGTGCGTGTGTGTGGCCTTGCCTTGAATCAACAAATCCTTATCCCACAAAAGTAACCACAGCGACATAAAACTACAACAGATACACCATAAATAGAAAAATAGTGCACAGAAAAAAAATCAACAATAAAAATGGAAAAACTACAGTTTTTTAGAAAGAAAGAAAAAAAAGTGGGTGAAAAACAATAAAGCAGAGTTCCAATGGTGCAAACACAAGGTTTATTGCTTGTGTGGTGATTGGGTCTCCCAAAGCCCCTGCTGGGCGTCCTGCTGGGGGAGAACACGCAGTACTTACTACACTTACTTCCTGTAAGTGCAAAACATTAGATCCAAACTACAGGTTTATCCGATCACTGTTAGAACCAGGAAATAACACTCGAACCGCTCCGGGGCGGCGGGCGCTAGGACACTCAAAAAGCTCGCGAAGCTCCGGCCGCTAGGACACTGAAACGGCTTGCGCGGCACTTTGAACACAGTACCGTGTAGTAATAAAACGGATAGTAAGCAACGGAGTTATCTTATTCACATACATTTATCCGATTACTGTTAGAACCATGAAATAATTACCGCGACTCTCGCGTCAAGCCCTGCCGGTGTTCTGAAAATTCTTCCTGCAGCTCAGAAGTTCCTACACTGACGTCACTGATCAGCTGTTCCTAGCTAGCGCCCTGCGCATGCGCGTTAAACACGTCAAAACAGAATACTAATATAAATAACCAGTGTTGGGAGTAACGCGTTACAAAAGCAACATATTACACATATATTACTTTTTGCTGTAACGCGGTAGTGTAACTTATTACTTTGTGTATTTTCAGTAATGTATTACTCGTTACGTGCAAGTTGTAACGGCCAGGACGGTAATGTTCCTTTAAGCCATAGTGACGTCAGACGGAGACCGAGAATGGTGAGACGAGCATGTAGCTCCGTTACCGTTCTCTGCCGCTGCTGTCTTTCGTTCTCATTTTTGTGACGCTCTCCCACGGGTAACGCGGACGGAGATATACTGGCAAATAAAGGTATTTTTGTGAGCTTCCTATCAGCCGCCTAGTTGTTTCTTTTGGCGCATTCCCGTGGCGCATCCGGGCCGGCGTTACAAAGTAACGCTTGCCTTACATCAAATCTTTCACTTTCAAGACAATAAATAAACCTTTAATATTTCCTGTTCGTAAATAGACGCGTAAGTCATTCGCTGATGGGCCATTTTTGGAGTTTTGTGTGCCATTATGTTAAATTAGCTTTTTTTCCCTCCTTTTTTGTTTTGTTCCAATACACACAAATGGAATAAACATGTATATAGCAAAACAAGTGTTAATGTAGTACTTTTCTGTGAGAAATACTTGATTTTTTGGAAAAATTTTAGGGGGGCCAACTATTTGGGTCATAACTGTATATTTATATTTATATTATAACTCGACGAGCGCTCTCTGTCAGCTTGTAATAATAACGTGTGTGTGTGCAATGATTTAAATATTATTAGGAAAGGAAAGATGATCTTGCAATACTTCTGTCCTATTTTGGGCCCTAATTTAATAGTAGAAACGTTGTGCTGTCCCAGTGAGCGTGATTTGCGCAGCAGAGGACACCTGCGCTTAAAATAAAAACCACCACCTCAACCAAGCTGTCTCTGTGTGTGATGTCGGCGGGTACTCGGAGTCGTGCGGTGTATTGGGGCACGAGTATCTAGAAGACATCAGCGCTCTTCGGGAACGGAAACGCCAACCCACAAAATCGCGACATTATTAGTAATGTTTGTATTCAATAATAAATTGGTATTCTGACTAGGAGAAATACATTTTAAGATAACTTCAAATACTATTAAAACATTATAACGCGCCTTGACTATTTCTCGGCAAACGTTATACGCATTTGTTGTTTTACTCTTTCAGTGGGCGGGACTGTCATTGTGGGTGGGACAAAGGCGGTGGTCTGCTTTGCGTTGACCAATCAGAGCAAGGCGTCTAGTCCATGATTTTTAGTCGAGCAGACAAGAACTAAGTGCTCGCGATTGTTTTTGGCACTAAATTGATCAGCCGTTAGCCTGTGAACAGTGAACTGGTCTTACATTTCATTTTGAAAAGGTCTTAAAAAGTCTTAAATCTAACTCTTAGAACCCTGAAAAAGACAAAAAAAACTTTTACACTTCTATTACTACAGAGCACTACCTCAATTCAGTCCGTGTAAAATAAAAGTATACATTTCACGTGGTCAACGCATTTACAAAAAACGTAGAGCTTTTTCAGACCTCGAAAACGCCATAAATTAATCAGAATCGCAAAAGATTCTGCTCAAAAAAGTCATTTGTACAGGATTCAAACAATGAAAGCTCGAGACATTTAGTTTTTCATGACTGAAAGGTCAAACACAGTGTTCATTCTTTTTAAATAAAAAAAGTAAGAAAATAAATAAAAGGAGAATAGTTAAAGCCAGTTTTCATTATGTGAATGAATAATTCACAACAATTCAAGCCCTAAAATGTATTTATTTATTTTTTATTTCTAAAAAGCCTTAAAAAACAGTCCACACTGGTGTTTTCAGTAAATATCTATTTATTTTACAAGACATAGAAGAGTTTGAAGGTGACACTTCAAAAAACAGAATTAGATGTTGAGATACAGTAATGGCAGACAGACAAAGAGTATTATAAGTCGCTTATAAATCGACCCCCGCCCACTTCATCTGTGAGATTGTGGTATTCTGTTTAGACACGCTTATAAGACGGGGGAAAGAAATAAGAGAAAAGTGAAAAAATAACGAGTAGAAACCCAATTTTGGGTTTCATATAAGTTGTTATTTGGGGCCCAAGGGGACACTAAAGCGGCACAGGTGTTATGAAATTGTGTTTGTTTTTCCTGATTGATATGGGTGTGGCCTAATTACGTTGCAGGTGATGGCAATATCCTGTTTTGTATTTAAAGAAGCTGAATGTAACTGCAAGAGGTGGTGGTGTATAGTCTGTAGGAAAGACTGGTAAATCTGATATTGAGAATCGTTAGCAAACTTGAGTGCATTCCGTTTATTGTTTTGCCACGCTTTTGTTTATTGTTTGTATCTGTTTTTGAGTTAGGGAGTTAGAGAAGAAACTGTGTTTTTGTTTTTCCACGTTTGTTTGAAATAGGGAAGTTAGGTTAGTGGGTTTTTCCAAAGATCGTTTTGTTTGTTATTTTCGTGGTGAAACACAGCACTCTCTATTTTTGTGGTGGGAAAGAGAAATAAAATCTCTTAAAAAATCACCTTTGCATTCTGATCTGTGCGATCACCCTAGAGGTCGTAACACAGGGAAAAATGATAGAACACCTGTTCAGATGCTCTTTAAGCCTATTGATATAAGAAAACTATTCAGACATCCTTGGTGGTAAAGAAAACCTAAAAAAAATCAAGTAACCCTGTTTGTTTACGTTGGTATTAATCTATTTAAGTTATGGTTAAGATAGGTTTAAGGTTTCATTTGTTATTGGTATGGAAACGTTATCAATCGTTAATGTAAATCAGGTTAAATAAAAGCGTCTGCCAAATGACTATTAACGCAATTGCTTTTTATCGAAAAAGCTGCAGTTTAAGTAAGTTGTCACAAACGCCGAGAAATACTATGGAAAAGGCTGCACAGCTGCAGTGAACGTGCTCCGGAAAACATGCGCTAGCGGCGCGAGCCAATCATCTAGTTCGAAGTTAGTGAAACGCTTGATGATAAAAACGAACGGAAACATGACGCGGACAGAGATGTTTCAGCTGTTTTGTTCCTTGAACGTGTGATCAGTGTTTTGCTTTTTTTGACATGAATATGTGATCGCCGTTTTATTCCTTTAATAACAAATGTGTGATCAGCGTTTTCAGCTAGATTTTCAGTGCCATACTTTTGCCACACAAATATACAAATACATATGTGTTCTCATTTGCTCAATACATTTTTTTTTCATTATTAAGACCGGCTTAATACCGATTAATCGCATTAATTAAAAATAATTAGTTTGGTTGGGGAAGTGCGATTAACGAATTCGTTTGACAGCACTAATATATATATATAAACATTTATGTGTGTGTGTG
>CM051500.1:5327348-5396779 GCA_028031935.1 Paedocypris micromegethes | reverse complement strand
TATATATATATATATATATATATATATATATATATTTATATTTATATATAGATATCTTTACTTAACAAAATAGTCTTTTTGCAATTCTTTGCTTCAAAAACAAATAAATGGAGTTTTATTACATTTGTGCAGGTGATTTTCCGATGAAAAACGAGAAGGTACCATAATAGTCCATTTAATGATTCATGTGTCTTGAAGACAAAGCAGTGCTAACTCTCTCCCGGAGAGAACTTTACGTAATCACAGGAACACGCCACACACATGACGTCATAACTATCCGCCGGACTACATGCTGGCGTAAAGCCGCTCGATCTGCACTTTGAAGAACTTGACCAGATCGGCTCGCTTGGCCTTCAGCGTTGGAGTGAGGAGACCGTTTTCTATGGTGAACATCTCGGGATGCAGATGTGCGTCTTTAACCTGAAACAGTAAGAGCAACGCTTCAGTTCACCAACTTCACATTGAGTCCTTATTGCTCAAGTCACCATCTTGCTCAAGGCCAGCGATTCAAACGTATGATCTACTGGTCACAAGTTCCTAAATATAGGAATAAATAGGCACAACTGCGTAAATAATAAAGGGTTTGACAGAAACCAGCCATGGAAAACATACCCTTCAAATTCATGTTGGGCATTTGAGGCCTCAATTTTAGACATTGGTAGGTTGTAGGTCTGGACACTAAACCAGATCTTTCTGTGTTCCTCAGGCGCACCAACTTCATGTGTGTGTCATTTAAAAATCATACAACATTAATTTGAAATAAATGAAAACAATTGTGTGCCTTATGGTCCAAGAAAATATGGTATCTAAAAAGCACTTTCACGATCCAAAGAAGCACCGTTTTATCAATCTGTTTAAGTTAAATACACTGGTACCTCAACTACAAATTTTGTGTTTTTGAAAATATTGTCTCCAGTTACAAAATATGTCCAAGATACAAAAAAACAGTTATTACCAATATTTTATTAATGATGAAAAAAAGTATCATTTGAATTAGGGGAGACTTGGAATGGATTAGTGTGCTTACGTGTTAATAGTATCTCTACTTACAAATTGGTCTACTTACAAAACTGCTCAGGGAACAAGTTAGTTTCGTAAGTAGAGGCATCACTGTACAAATTTATACTATGAATTTGAGTGTTAGGGTGTTCTGGTTTTCTATCACCTTCTCCGAGTTTTCTGGATTTCCAGTGAAATCAAAGTGTCACAGTTTTTTTCTGGGATTCATAATTATCTTTGGAACTCATGAGGCGATGGACTCACCTGCTCAAAGGACTTCAGCCCGGCTTCTCTGCCCAGTTTGATAAAGTCGGACAGAATCGCTTTCTTGACCGCCTGAAACGTATACAAGTGGTTTTGGATTTCTCACTCTTCTTTACTAGGATTTCTTTAACATTCCGAGTATCTTTCTGGGTTTCATCAACATGCCTGATTTTTACACAGCTCCTCCAGTGAACCTTTCACTCCAAGTTTCTCAGCAAAGCCTGGTAATTCCTCCGGGTCTGGAACCACTATGGCTACCAAACAAGACTGAACAAAAAAAAATGTGGTCATTTAAAATGGTAAAAATTGTACAAATAAAAATATTACATTCTTACAAAAATAATACAATAATACATTATATTACATTTAATATTGAAAAGTGTATTCACAGTGTATTTCAGGTAATTGTTATGGTGTTATGATGTGCTCTATTAATGTTATAGTTATGTTTATTTATAGTGTGTGTGTGGCGTTTATTTAGTTTTTTTATTTATTGTTTATTCTTAATTGGTTAATTGGACCAGTTTCTCAATTGGGCCAAATTCTAATGTCCCAAAAACATC
Source organism: Paedocypris micromegethes (assembly GCA_028031935.1). Lineage (NCBI taxonomy): Eukaryota > Metazoa > Chordata > Actinopteri > Cypriniformes > Paedocypris > Paedocypris micromegethes. The sequence continues at coordinate 5,394,953 of CM051500.1, read as the reverse complement.
TTGTTACATAAGACAATTCATTATAGTGCTCACTTATTTGGGACAAAAATATATTTAATGGGTAAAAATAACTGTGAACACAGCCACCACACTCAATTTCATCAAGACAACAGTTTCTAGCTTTCGCAAGAACGGACGGATGAATGACACATTTCACGTGTCCTTGTGTTGCAGATTATGATCTATAAATAAAACCCAGTGTACCTGTAAACTGTCGCCGTGCACAAACACTTGGGCAACTGGCGCGCTGCGAATGTAGACGTTTTCAATCTTTTCCGGTGCAATGTATTCGCCTTGGGCTAGTTTGAAGATATTCTTTTTCCGGTCGATTATCCTCAAAACACCGCTCTGCCAAACATGACACGTATATATTTCTGGCTCTTACCAACAGACTGAGTGAATGCTGACTCATCTGTAAGGGTCTTACGGGCAGCCATTTGCCGATGTCTCCCGTGTGCAGCCATCCATCTTTATCCAAGGCCTCTGCCGTCTTTTCCGGATCGTTCAGGTATCCCAGGAACACGTTCTTTCCCTTGACACAAACCTGAAATAACACAAGATAAGATGGTGGTTCTCCACCAGGGTGTGTGTATGTACAAGTGTGTTTTGAGGGTTTGAAAAAAATATATATTTTACTGTGTTTGGTACTGTAGTTTTAGAGCTAATATTACCATTGACTTTTGATGACAACGTATTGTCTTCACACTGACTGTTAAATACATGTGTGTGTGTGTGTGTGTGTGTGTGTGTGTGTGTGGGTGTATGAAATTTCAATATTAAATAACTCCAATCGTTTTGGAAGATGATTGTGATTAGAACATAACTACAATAAATTTCACAAGTTTTATTGCAAAAAAAAAATAAATAAATATCTTTTAGCAAAAAACAAAAAAAATGGGTCTTTGAATAAATATAATCGTACATAATATTTGTGATTTTGTGTATATAATATTTGGCAATTATATAAATGTATGAACACAATAATTGTAATACTGCATAGATAATATTAAAACGATACTTGACATCCAACAAAACTCATATGTAATGGGAATTTATATATAGGACAGGAGAACAGGTCATGTGAGGATGACGGGGTCCACAAGGCTTAAAGGGATTCGATCCCATAAAAAAAAAACAGAGCTCTGGCTAATAGAGCAGTGCTAAAATATCTTACCTCCCCTTCGCCATTGGATGTAAAATAATTCATTTCCTCCACATCCACGAGCTTGACAGTGTTGCATGGAATAGGAACCCCAACATGCCCTGAAACCACCAGCGTGTCGGTTTAAACCACAGATTGACACAGAGCGGCAAACAGACGGTTAATTTCAGCCAAAGAACTCACCAGTCGTCCAGTCACAGGGCATTGTAAAAGAACAGGCCGCTGTGCATTCTGTCTGACCATAAGCCTCGAAGATCTGGAATGAAGGTGAAAGACACAACTCAATATCCCACCATTCACACGATTACGTTCAGTTGAGGACAAAATGAAAAGCCCCCTACAAAACACCATTTTTAAAAAGTATTTCAAAAGTGGTTTTAAACAGAGCAAAAAAAAAAATTAAGGCTGCTTTTTAAAGACACCATAGTTAAATGCGCCATCACATTAAAGGTAGACAATGGGGCATAATAATTATCCATTACCTGTCAATATAGATAATTACTGTGATAATTGATTTGGTTAAGTTTTTAAATGTATAAATGAACACAATTAAATACAATATTTGTAATAAAAAAACTGTAATCTGATAAAACACCGTAACAGACATTTTTATGTACTTTATTTTTTTTTATTGATTTATTTTTGTTTTGTTATTTTTTTATTGAAGACCACATTCGTGGTGTTTCCTGCACAATTTGCAGTGAACGTCTCCGTTTTTGAAAAACGAAACGTCTCTTAACCACTGAGGTTGTGTGACCTTTTCCTGCCGACGAAGTCTGTGACGTTCAAACTAGTCATTTTCTCACTGCTCCACTAATATTCCATCAATGTGGCACAGCAAATTTTGTGCGCACCATTTGGCATATTGCGTAACCATTATCGAGCCCATATCAAAAATGTGATTGTCCTTTTATCGTATTCAGAACGACCTTGACGTGGGAAGGTTCTTCTCACCTGGCATCCCAGACAGGCCCTGAGGAAGGTGAGCACTGAGGAAGAGATGGGGGCAGCGCCAGTCACCATCACCCGCACACGGCCCCCCAAAGACTCCTGGACAAGCAGACGTATTATCCCACCAGAACCATCAAACCACTGGGCGCTGAAAGGCCTGCTGGGATACCTGCACTTTGTTGAAGATCAGTTTATCCCATATGCTGTCGTTCCTGATGATGCCCTGCTTCACCTCGGCAAACTTCTTTGAAATGGCAAAGTTCAGAAGCCACTTCTTAAATGGAGTCTTGGCTCCACTTTGAACCTGAAAACATTGATAAAAAAAGAGCATTAGTATGAATAATTCACAAGTATGAAAGGATTAGTATGAGGATTAGTATAAATACTAATTACTACATTAACTTAAAATGCTTTAATTACTTGTGTAGCATTACTTTTGTAATTCAACCTATGACAGCAAAGACACAATCAATAGTTTAAGTATGAAATGTAATTATTAAAACAATAACAAGTTAGTAACAAAGAAAAAAACAAGTTCATGAGTAAACAGGCCTTTTTTTTGGTAAGTCTTTCGTTAATCTTTTTTTCTAACTGCGCCAAAAGAAAACAATAAATTGTACAATAGGGATTCTAGCAAATACAATGTGGATGTCCAGTCACAGACTTCTAATAAAATATGAAACACTCAAACATAACACACAACTAAATTCACCTGGCATGGCATGTAAAAAAAAATTGGATTGTAGAACTGCAAAACTGTTCTTTGCATCTCGAGATCTGGGCTCTAAAATGCTATTCTTTTTCAAATTTGCTTTGTTAGTTTTTCTTTTAGGAGCGTAATGTGCACAGTGTAATAATGAAACTGCTTTATTTTCATAAATCTTTCAAGTACTTACAAAAAGGACATGTTTGACCTCATAATGTTTCATAAATAATACAATTAAATATTTTCTTTGCAGAGACTTGCACTGCAGTCCACAGAACTTTCGTCCTTTTCTCCACTATTTTCGCAACAACTTCAAAATGCACTTCGACACCACTAGAAGGTGTTCTAAGACCATGACAACATGGTCGATCCATTTTAGCATGTCAGGGGATAAAACAGCAGGTGGGAAAGTTCTGTGACGTGCAGTGACCTGACGAAGACACTAGGACCCAGGATAAATCATCAAGGTTCCACAAAGCCAGACACCTTGTCATAGACGCGATTGAGCAGTCGTGGAACCACAGGGAAGACGGTGGGCTGAAGCGTCTTCATGTCATCAGGGAGAAGTCTGATATCACCCTGGAAGAACCCGACTCGTCCACCGGCGCCGTACAGCACTGTCTGAAACACACACACACACACACACACACACACACAATGATGTGTTTTGCTGTCTGGTAAGAAATCGATTTTTCTGACTTATTAAAGATTCGAGTGTAAAACACACAGAGAGCTTTAGAACAACCTTACCTGAACAATGCGCTCGAACATGTGCGCCAGCGGCAAAAACGAGATGGACACGTCGGACGGGACGGGCACAAAGACGCTCTGAAGAAACATGGGTTGATCATGCAACATTAAAAGCTTTTCTCTTTACTCTCATTCCTCTCACTGACACACTGGACATCACCTCAAAGATCTGAACCACACCAGCCGCATCTGCAACCACGTTTTCGTGGGTCAGCATGGCTCCCTTAGGATCCCCTGAAGCAAATAATGCTGGAGTTAATGGAGATGCACGTCGGCATTCACCAGCGAGACGCTCTGTTTGCTAGAGGTTTGTTGGTTTCATCATCCTGAAAGATGATTTGTTGTGCAGTTTGCATCACGTTTACCTGTGGTTCCACTGGTGAAGCATATAATACTCAAGTCTTGGGGCTTCGGAGGCTGGATGAAATGAAATTAAACGTGGTTTTGAATATAATTCTTACATTTTCTTGGGAAGTTTTAGAAAATCTTAAAACAGATTTACAAAAAAAAAAAAACAACTGAAAAAATAATCATGACAAATGATTATTATTTTTAAACAATGACTTACAACTGGCTGGTGATGGTTGTTTTTCCCCAAGTCCTAAAGATGTAAAAGTTTTAGTTTGTTTTTTTATGGGTAATACACGCGCACACACACACGTAGATGGATAGATTTGTTTATATATTTTTTACTTTATAACTAGTGTTTGATTATTGACCACGTACCTCTGCCTGTTTCATAGAGAGAACGTCGACGCCGCTCTTCAAGCCTCTTTCCGTCAGCGCAGCATCGTACGCATCCATGACGATGACGGTTTTCAACACGGGCGTGAGGTTCTTCTCACAGTTGGTCAGCAGCACCTCAGCCTTGTCCTGCTTATCACAGATGACCGTGGAAATCTTTGCTGCAGAGATTATCAAACAAAAAAGGTAATAAACAAATTCCCATAGAATTATCTCTTTAGTACTTGTGTCAAATGCAAATAAAAATTCACCAATTGAGGTTCATTATCAGATCTTTTCACTTCCATTGATTAAAGTGAAATTGAGCTCAGTTCAAAAGTCCCACACACATACACACACTATACAAAGATATGCATATACAAGACACACATAAATACAAGCATAAACATTCAGTATATATTACATACGAAAATATAAATAGAAACAATTTATTCTGTATACGGAAAAATACAATATTTATACATAATTACATGTATATAAATACTATATATATATAAATGCTGAACTTTTATATAAATACTATTCTTATACATAAACAAAATATAGTATATACAAGTACAATATAAACAAACACATAAACAAGCCATAAATATTAGTATAAAGTTAATTATTGCATACTTCTAGTTTGTTTCTATTAAAGACTTAATAAAAAGGTATAGTAATTTCATTCAAACTAATTTAATATCTAGACATTTTAAAAAATAGACATTTTGACATATCAGAATGTATTTAATATTCAAATTAACACTGTGCATGTAAAAGTGTATGTGACAATAAATGTGATTTGATTTGATTTGATGTGATGTGATTTTATCTAATCAAGGCCTTGAGTTTTGTTTGGCTTTTTTTTTTTATATCATTTGGTTAGAGGGTGTGGTCTGATCATCGCAAATTTACATACATGCCAAATATAAATAGCTATCATTTGCACTCTCCCAGTACAAAAGTTCGAAATTTCTCTCAAAAGCCAAGTAAAGCATAAAAAATGTAAATAGTTTTTAAAATTACAAAGTTCGTCAAGTTCACTCCAAAAAAAAAAGCTGTATATTATAGGATTAAGGAAGTCAGCGTTGTTCAGCAGATGTGATGTGTAAAGCTGCTGTGATCAACACCTCTAATGAAGGGCTCGAGCAAACAGGCTTAAGTACCTCGATTAATGATGAACACAAGAGCCTCGGGTCCCAAGGTGTCGTAAAGGGGCACGGCCACCATGGAATAGGTATAGCAGGCCAGCTCCGAGATAATCCACTGAATCAAGACAGAATCATTCAAAAAACAAATACTGGACCAAGGGGTTTAATATCATTTTTAAATGTTAGTCACCTCTGGGCGATTCTGGGCAAAGATTCCGATGAACGTTTCTTGAGATGGTTTTTGGCCACGATGGAGAAGACCTGAACCCAGGAATTCAGCTCTGTCTGATACCTGAATTAAGCAGAACTTTGATTTAGGAGAAATTCAGGTTTGCTTGCATTGGACACCTAGATAAATCAAGGTTTTGATAGATGATGGTGGGTTTGATCACAAGCAGGAGGTTCAATTCAGTGTAAATTCAATATTTTTTTGAATATTAAAAAAAAATCCTGAAGGCCGAACCACTAACTATAGGTAAGCATTTAAAAATAATTATACTGCAAGTACTTTATTTCTTCTTTTGATTAGCATTTTAATTAATGCATTTAATGATGTAGATGACTTTGATCAGTGTGTTGAATATTTAAATAAACGTTTTCTGGTTGAAATACCTGTTTGTATTTAAGCCACTGATATGGTTGCCCTTTTTTTCTATATCCCAGGCAGGGACCATTTCCTGCAAGAGACAATAATAACAATAATCAAGGATGGCTTATATATTTCAAATGAAAACATGAAAGGACAAATCACTACAGAACACTTGTGTAGATAAACAATACTTATCTTTCTTGTCGCGAGTGAAAATGATTAAAGAAGCGATTAAGTACATCAGGTCAAAAATGGAAAAATGTGGTCAATGAGCTTCAATGCTACTTTGTTACTTTACTTAAGTATTCTTGGCTACTTTGTACTGAAACTTTTACTCTCTACTTGACTACATTTGTGATTGAGTATCTGTACTCTACTAAATTTGGAATGGACACTTACTGTTACTCGTTACTTTGTGCTTGTGCGTCTGCATGATTTTTACTGCTGTTAATTTCATGGGCAAGCTAGGCAATGTCACCATCTGCAGGGTGCTGAAGGTACTGGATGCTATTTATGAGCTAAATCACGTGAATTGCACTTTTTTTTTTAAGAAAACATTTGGGTTTTCTGAGGTTTTTTGAGTTTGCGCATTTAATTTCTATATTAGGAAATAAAACCTCATTCTTGGTGCTTTTAAGCCAAAATTCAGTATGATAAAATACTTAAAATTTGTTAAAACTTGCTAATTTACGACTTTTTCTATAGTCTTCGTGGAATTGGTATTTTGTAATGGAGTAATTTTTACAGTAAGGTATTTGTACTTTTACTCAAGTATAGTTTTCAAGGACTCTTAACACCTTTGGTTGCTTGGCACAATGGCTCATGATTAATCAGAGTTGATTCATACATGTATACTGTACGTATATAAATAAATACAGCTTGACTTCCAAAGTATGGCAGCCTACCAGAAACCCGAAGTCCTCTCTGGAAAACCTCATATAGAGTTTTGGCGTCCTCGTGCAAACATGAAGTTAATGGTTCTTCCCTTAAAAGAGCTGTTTTTCTTGCTCCGTTCTGAAAGACGTGACATTTAGATGGAAAGAAAAACACATGCAAAATAAATCCTCCATATCTCTGCATGTTCTGCGTTATCTACACTTTATGGGGCCATTTAGAAGATAAATATTACCCCAGTATATGTATTTTTCCACCATCACTTATGATGTATTTACACTCGCCGCAGCTTAATTAAAAACTTTTGGATGATGTCGTCAAGCTTTAAACACAGTGCTGCGACAAAAGCACTTACTGCGATGCCCACAGTCTGGTGTTGGAGGTCGGTGGGTGGTTGAACTGGTTTAGGTCTAGTGTTGAGCTGAACCAGAGCAAAAGCTGCAAGGCTGAACAGAAACACCAGTCCAGTGTTGGACAGCGGGGTGAAAAGGAACTCAAACAGGAACTCCATAATGGACAGGCTCTGCTATAACACAACAAAAACATTCAGTTGGCATTGAAAAAGACATTTATTTTTGCCTATATGCAAATGACTGTGAAGGTCAATCTAAAGGTTGTAGGTTCCAATCCCATTCAAAGAAGTAATTGTTAGTCGTGGTATTTTCTTCACTCAGTTGGCTGATAGGTCTATGGATTTACTGTCGCACAAAAAGACTTAGGTTTTTTAACCATAGGTTGTGGGTTCGATTCCCATTCATTTTGTACAACAAATTAGGAAGGCTGAGGATTTAGATCTCTGTTTAGGCAGAGATGTTTATCTTTACTCCTATGTATATGGCTTTCCTGGCACTCACCACAGAGCCATTTGTGGGTTCCAATTCCAATTTTCTTTGTGCCATTTTCTTGATCTAATAAGAAAGGATGCTTGCTATAGGTAAAAAATGTCATTTTCTCTTTTGTATCTGACTTTCCTGTGACGCAAACAGACAAAAGCAGAGTTTTTGCTCAACCATTCTCAACCATTGCTCAACTGTTGTGGGTTCCAATCCCAAAATGTGGGACTTTCTACACTAATTCAGAAGAGCTGCTTTTATGTAGGTATTTTTAGGTAGGTTTTATTTAGTTCGTCTATATATGACTTTTCTATCGCTCACCACAAAAGAGTGTGTTGTTGCAACACTATTGGTTGTGGGTTCCAATCCTATTCAAAGGAAGAACCGGTAATATTGTGTATTTGCAATGCAATGTAACCCAGCTATTTTATTGCATAAATAACGTTTAAAACACTCAGATGAGAATTGCCAATTATATTGTAAATGTAATGTGCAGGTTGTGTAAAGTAATATGGGATAGTAAAGGTTACAAAAAAGGTTAAAGTGCACACGCCTGAACAAAGGTCACATGAAATGTATCATTTAAATATTGTTTCGCTCTCAGCTAATCTAGGTAACATATGGAACAGAAGTTATTGCAATATACAGTAAAAGAAAAAAAATTGCAAGTTGCTTTGGTTAATAAAAATCGCTTAATAAATCAGTGTGATATGTAACTGACTAAACGAACTTTAATGTGACAACTTTTGGTGTTTTGAACCAAATATTTCTCCAATATCCTTTTTCAATCCTGTTAAAACTAGTGCTAAAACTTACCAACTAATAGAAAGCGTGATTGTTGATAATATGTTCATAAACAATCAATTACAACCAACATGGGATTAAAAGTACAAGCTTTATATAGATGCATTACCTGAGAAGCCAGACGTGTCCTTCCCGTATTAGAAGAAGAAACAAAAGACCAGAGAGAGAGAAAGTCCTGGTGCACGATTCCTAGCAACAAAAAGACTGAGGATCACGACACAGTCTCAGCCAATAAAGCAGCACCAGCGTGACCTTTGAACCCACTGTTCCTATCTCTTCTGATAAATCCAGCGAGCGTGAAGACAAATCACAGTGATGTAAATATCTGCTATACGAGCTGTAAAACTCTGTTTCTCTAATACTCTTAAGGGTCAAGTCTTCAGCCTGGGTCACTACTACAGGTGGACTGTGATGTTTGTCTTTGTCTGGTCAGCGTGACCTTGAATTACAGGAGAGAAGACTGATCTTTAGATGATTCATGAAGATCTTCATGTCACTCTTAGTTCACTAGGTCAAAGTGATTTGCAATTATAGAGCATAGGATGTAATGTAACACACTTACTTATTCAGTGTTCTGTTCTATTATAATATATTTATTTTTCTATGCTAAAAATGTATTTGAATGAATTTTCAACGTCATGTGTCGTTTATTCTTAAGTTCTGTTTTTGCATCTGTATTTTTGAAGCTGTACTTGATACATTTTGCAAACACGGAACAAACCAAATTGACTCACTTTCACCCTCTCTCTCTCTCTCTCTCTCTCTCTCTCTCTCTCTCTCTCTCTCTCTCTCTCAATAAATTGCTGTAGAAATCCTTCCATCTCTCTAATTCTCAATAACATTCTGTAACCCTCTCTCCCTCCCTCCCTCTCTCCCTCTCTCCCAATAAAATTCTATACAAATCCCTCCATCTCTATTTGCTCCTCTCTCATTCCCTCTTTCTCTCTCTACAATTAAAAAAATAAATGTCGCATACAATGACAATAATACAAGTGCGGGAAAAAAATGCAGCGGAAACACGGAAAGCATAAAGGTGAGTAAAAACAAGCAAATGAAGTTAAAAAGTCGACAGGCTGCTATCGATTTTGGTGAAGGGCATCAGAGAGCTGAGATCACAGCTTCATCAACACAAACACGGCGTTTCTCACCTCCACTTCGGCTGCACTTTGACATTCGGCTGAGGGCAGAGATAAGATTCAAGCACCTTTGGATTTTGTAATCTTTCTCTGATAATAGACAGCTGAATTAAAAGGACCGTCAAGGCCTTCGCGTATCAAATCACACCCGGATTCGAGTCTCGTCGATACCGAGACCAATTTAGGTTAAAGTTGAAGTAGCACAAACTTACAGAGACGAGGAATTGTGTGAAGACGCTCCAACTGATTTGATTGTTCGGTTTTCTTGTCTTGTCGGTTGTTTTTCTCCTGTAGATGTCCGCTATTTTACGTATTACCTCATTATCACCAACGAAAGACGCGCGTTAGTTTTTTGTTATGCCGTAACATTCAAATTCAATGGTATGCACACTTGTGTTTATGTCATTTTATCACAAGTCCATGAAAACTACATGACACCTTTCGTCTGTCTTTGATGACGTCACATCCCGATCCAAGCATCTTTCTAACACATTTATTTTATTTTGTGCATTGTATTTTTATGAAAATAAATCAGTTGAAATTAATATAATATAATAAATATAATAAATTCTGTAGTGTAAAAATAGTATAAATAGCGTGTTTATAACACAAGCACCTGTAAATCACTCATTTATTACAAAAACGGCAGTGTGTAGGTGTGTGTGTGTGTGTGTGTGTGTGTGTGCGTGCGTGCGTGCGTGCGTGTGTGTGTGTGTGTGTGTGTGTGTATGGATATATAAAGTACACACACACTGCAGTTTTTGTAATAAATAAGCAAAAGTGATATACAGGTGGTTGTGTTATAAAAATTAGCTGAACATGTACTAAAGGTGTTAAGTGTTTTTTCTCAGAGCGTCACATGATTAGACTTAATTTCCCCAGGGAAGGCCGACAGAGGCCGTTTAAACCTGTGTTGCTCGACCACTGAGTCTATTTCTTCTCGGGTTGGGAGGATGACAGGCGGGTCAGAGTCAAGTAGATCCATGATGAAGGTGGTGTTTTTTATCTCCTTTGCGGCTTTTGCAGACGCTGTGATCACCATCCAGGACACCCAGTACACGCTCACCGTCGGGCTCCAGGCTCCTCGGAACCTGTCCTACCCCTTCAGTTTGCTGCGGCTGGGCTCCGCAATGCAAATAGCCATCGACAAAATCAACACCAATCCATCCCTCAGTGGAAACTTCACCTTTGACTTTGTGTACATGGACACGGACTGCAATGCCAAGCTCTCGGTGCAGGCCTTTATTGAGCAGGTCATGGACCAGCATGTTTCTGCTCTGTTTGGACCACCGTGTCCTCAGGAAGCTGAGGTGGGTGACATCTACATGAATTTATCGTGTGTGTTTTGCGTTATCATTCCCAAAACTATTGTGACGCATATATTTGTTTAGTTAACCCCATGATTGTCATTACACTGATTGGCCAAAGACTGTTTTTCATTCATGCAAAAACTATTTTTTTATTAATTTTTGGAGTGTCTTTATCAATATTCCCAGATTTTATCAAAAAACATAATAACATAATAACGAAATGTGTAAAAGAAACTATTCTCAATCTTCGCAAACAAATTCTCAATCAAATTCTCAATCAAATTTTATAAAAGAAAGAAATAAAATAAAATAAAAAACTCCTAGATTTTAAATTCCCATCTGAAACGTTAAAATGTGTCGTCAATTGTGTTGTTTGCTCCACAATCTACAATATTAATTTTATTGGTCATAGAAATATGAAACTTCATAAGATTGTCTGAGCCCCGAAAAATCAGATCATTGTGTCATGCCAAATTATTGCACAAATTATTGGTAAAATGTAAATAAACTTTCAATACATATACAGTACAGTACTGTATACTGGAATAATTCTTGAAAAATGAAAATTAGTTCTATAGCTCTACTGTGCTTGTGTTGCTTTTACCTAAAAAGTTATTTAACTTTAAAAAGCTTTTATTTTGTTAGAATATTTTTCTCCTTGTTTTACTATTCTCATTCACCTTCGAAGCCATGATGGGATAATTTTATACAGCAGCTTAAACACTTGATAAAAAAAAATCCCAGCCTTGAATTCCTATCATTCTTTCACTTTGTTCCACACCAGTATATTTCACCTTAATTACTTTGCAGCTATATTTTTAATGTTTTTTTAATTTTTTATTGTGTTCACACACGAACACGCACACACACACTCACACACACACACACGCACACGCACACACACACACACACACACACACACACACACACACAAACAAACGTTCTTTACCTAATATGTTGGTTATTAGGCTGCTTTGTTAAAAGTATTATTAAATAAATAAATGAATATATAAAAAGTAATTAATTAATATTAAATAATGACATTAATTTTTAAATCATAATTAAATTAAATTACTTATTTAATAATAATTACAAAATTAAGAATAATAATTGTAAATGTTTATTTACGTTCTTCAAACGTTGCAATGTTTAATCTCCGCACCTGTCTTCTAGGTGACGGGTCTCATTGCCTCCACGTGGAACGTTCCTATGTTCGGGTTTGTGGGCCAGTCACAGAAAATGGACGACATAGACGTATATGACACCTACATAAAAATAGTACCTCCGCTTAAAAGGGTGGGAGAAATATTAGCTAAAACACTAGAGTTCTTCGGATGGAAGTATGTTGGCATCATCGGAGGTGGAGCGGACAGGAACACATGGGACAGTGTGGATGCTCTCTGGAAGTCTGTGGAACTACAACTCAGGGCCAAAGTCACGGTGACCGCCGCCATCAAGTTTGACACCAGCGACCTGGAACTAATCCACAAGAACTTTCAGATCATCTCCAAGGTCGCAAGAGGTGAAGTAGTTTATTTTCAGTCCACTTCAAGTACTACAATTCATTTTTTTGAGATCTGTTTCTCCAAGAACAGGTATCTAGCATACATTTTTGACCTTGGGATCGAACCCATGACCTTTCTAGCCTTTAACAGAGCTGTCAAAAGTAGTCACACTTATTACTTAAGTAGAAGTATAAATACTGTGATTAAAAAATACTTTTTGGAACTAAAGAAATCTAAAAGAATCAGCTCAACTTTTTACTCTAGTAAAAGTATTGGTACTAGTACTGGCAAAACTACTTGAAATAAAAAGCAATGCGAAGAAAAAATGCCATTACACTATATTGTCACAGTTTTTTAGTACATAATTGCATTGAAAAATAATGCGATCAAGTCACACTTCAGTGGCATCAATGACGACCTTTAGTGGAGTGATAAATATATTATAAATTAAGCACAGAAACTGCATCAATAATTTACCAATATGCTTTGTTCAGTGGCAAAAGCAATACGCAGAGCTTGCAAAAAGAGTTGTTTTTACTAGGGTGACCATTTTATGATTTCCTAGATTTGATTTCCATATTTTGAGCATGCTTTATTAAGCTTCAATAGTTTAAAATTAACTACTGTAATACAATTCAATAAAATTAAATCTGTAAAAACTTGTAACAAAATAATAATAAATAATAAACAAAAAAAAAATGTGTTTGATTCTTTTCAAATAAATAAGCAAATAGTGTCCTAAAAAGGGAACACTTCTGTTCGAAAAACCAGCTTCGACAATATGCAGTATCTCCTAATAACGATAAATATAAGAATATAATATAAGATAAATAAAAAAATTAAATAAAACTAACCGAAATAAAATAGTAACATGGCTAGTTTTTAAAATGTAACGAGTAGAAAGTACAGATATTTGCATTAAGAAGTAGAAGTTAAAAGTAGGTGAAAATGTTTACTCAAGTAAAGTATAAATAAGCCCAAACTCTACTTAATTAAAAAAATGAAGTATTATTACTTTGTATACTTGACACCTCTGGCCATTAAGCCTTTTGTCTTATTGCACCTCTGATAAGATATGCTGATATGAGCTTTTGGCATTGTGTTTGTGGCAGTGGTGGTTGTCCTGGCTAATGCTGAAGATTCCACAGCGATGATGATAGAGGCACATAAGCAGGGCCTGACCAATGGAGAGTATGTTTTCCTTCTGGTTCAGCAGTTTGAGGTCAGTGGCACAGTGGTGAGTAACCAGTACAGATGAGGCAGGTGAAAGCATTTCATTCTTTGTGCTGATTGGAAGACTGAAAGTAACGCTGTCGAATGATGAATTGTGTTGTTAAACCAGACATTGGCCAGCAGAGGGCACTATTGTTCTGAAGTAGAATTTGTTTCTGACCGCTTATCACTTTTGCCCCACCAAAATCGTTGTGTTAATTATAGTTATAATTTATAATTTACAAGTTATAATATAATACTGATAATATAATTAATGTCATTAATAATAATAATAAATAATAGAATACATTTGTGTTTGTGAATGAATGAAAATGCCTTTATTTGTCCGCTTGGAAAATGCATGTCACAACAGCATACAGAATTTACAGAGGAATAGACAATATATGTTATATATATATTATATATACTAAGTATAGTATATATATATATATATATATATATATATATATCTTAATTTGTTATGTTTACTTTAGTTTGTTATATTTTCTTGTTGTTTTCTCTTCTTTTCTTTCTTGTATTGTTTTTTTCTCAAAATTTGTTACTGGAATTAATCTGTCTGTTTGATCTGTCTCTGTGTCTTTATCTTTTTCATTTGTAATGAAGTTAATTTTTGTAATTAAAAAAAAAGTTTGTTTAAGTTGAGTTTGTCTTTTTTCTCCATCGCTGATTTTTTTATTCATCCGAATTTTTCATTTTTATTTATAAAGTCACAGACAGACCATTTATTGTGAATTTATTCCTTTGATTAGGACAACCTGTGGAAATCCGCTCTGGGAAAGTCCAACCAGACGATGCGAGAAGCTTTCGACATGGTTTTTGTACTGGCTCAGAAATGCTACGATGGCTACGACTACTATGACTTTTTTGAGGAGACGTATGAGAGACTGAAAAAAGCTCCATTTTACAGCAACCTGACATCAGAGAGAGAGGTAGGAACTCTGTGTAGTGGATTTACAGTCTAAATTAAAACATTTTTTTTAAAGATGACTGTCAAAAATACCCAAAAGTTCAAGTCTCGGAGTGTGTAAAGATATGAATAAATAAAGTGTGAATGTGTATGTGTGGCTATATGTCCCACCTGTCTGTCCATCCGTTTGTCTGTCTCTCTGCCTATCCATTCATCTATCTCTCTGTTCGTCAGTCCATCTGGATGTATATCTATCTATCTATCTATCTATCTATCTATCTATCTATCTATCTATCTATCTATCTATCTATCTATCTATCTATCTATCTATCTATCATAAATTGAAGTCGTTTAAAAAAAAGTAATATATACCTGTAATATAATAATACTGTATATATAATATAAAATGTAATTTATCTTGTGTATTATGTTTAGGTGAGCACATATGCTGCTTACTTACATGACGCCGTCCTGCTTTATGCGTTTGGTTTGAAAGAAGCCTTCAAACATGGAAAAGACATTCACCACGGACGGGAGATTCTCCAGAAGCTCAGAGACAGAACCAGCATCCGATTTTACGGTACGATTTGCGCAGCACTGACAAATCAAGCTGTTCTGATTTCAATGGCTTTTATCACAGGAGCTTCAGGTCTGGTTCACTTTGATGACTATGGAGAAAGAAATCTGGACTACTCGGTTTATGACCTGCAGAAAACTGAAAACATGGAGAAGTTTGTGTCCGTGTTAGACTTTGACAGTCACTCCAAGACCGTTAAGTGAGTCTAAAGCCACTCAACTACTCCTTTAATTGTCTGTGTTGAACATTGAAACTGTGTTTTTCAGACCCACCTCAAGGTTTTCTAATGTGGTTTGGCCTGATGGAAAGCCACCGTCCGACAACCCGCCCTGTGGCTTTAACAACGAGCTTTGTGAATGGTTAGAAAATGGTAAATCGTCTGTAAATTCATCCATTACTAGTAAATGTGTGTGTCATTTTTGTCTTCTCAATCATTTGCAGAGATATCTCTCTTGGTCCTGTTGGTGGCATTGCCCGTGTTTGGGGTGGCAGCAGTAGCTTTCATCACTTTGCTGGTTCTACAAAAGATCCGTCTACAAACTCGCCTGGACGGGTCGAACTGGTGGCTCATCACCTACAGCGACATCACAATCCTCAAAGAGCCTAAAGTAGGAGCCTTGAGCTTCTTTTCTTTTAGCCCTAATAGCCTGACATGTTTGATTAGTCAAAGTATTCATTGCACAATCTCACTACTAGATTTTTATACCAACTGGTTCTTTGGTCACTGGTAGGGCCCAATCGTCCCCACAAGTGGCCTGAGGTTTGTTTAGGGGTGAAGATGGGATTTTAGATTTTGCTGCGGCGGTAAACTCAAGTCTGAATTCCCTTTACGCGGAGATGAGTTGTTCAAAGTCACGTAAACAAAATCCAAAAGCGAACAATTGTTGCTCCTTTGTTTTCCCATTTATCAAGCAAGTTTTACATGGTAAAAAAAAATGCTGTTTCTCCACTCACCTGCCTGCTTGATCTACCTATCCTGATCACGTACACATAGCCGGGTGGGCGTGGCCAACAGAGAATCACAAAAACAAAGGTCAAGCATAGACTATGTTCAAATGACCCAAATATTCCAACAAAAATACTATAAATAAAACAAATATTGCGTGAATAATTCCAAAAATCTTGACTTTGGCTCTTACAGATTTTGCTTGGATTTTGTGAAGGTTAGAGTAAAGGGAGTGAGGAAGTGAAATATTGTGAAGGTTGGGGATATGAAAAGGAAAAAAAAGTGGTGATCAAATATGATCAATTATAGTGATCAAACACTGTGTTTAACCATTCAGAGAATTAAAAAAAAAATTGTAGAAATTGAGTAGAAATTGTAAAACATTGTAAGTGAATTGTAAAATATTATTTGAAAAACCGCTTTGGATAAAAGCGTCTGCAAAACAACTGTGAAGTAAAGAAATTGTGAATTTATGCACTGCTAACGTGTTGTTATTATTAACAACGCTGGATTCAGGACACCCTAAAAAAGTTTTTTAACCCTTCAGATAATTGTAAAAAAATGTGTGTGGAAAAACAATCGTGAAAAAAATTGTAACAAATTGTAAAAAAAAAAGTCAAGTAAAGAAATTATGAATTTTGGCACTGCTAACATGTTTTTATTAACAACGCTGGTTATAGTGGTAACCTTACAGTGGTCTTAAATAGTCTTCCACCCCCTTAAAACCCTTTGGCATATTTTTCAGGGCACACAAGCATTGTCAACCAGCACCACGCCAAGCAAATGTGGAAGCGGCGGCTCTCAATCCGTTCTGTCCTCCAGCAGCTTTAGCGTCAAAGGAAGTAGTAAAGAAGTTGTCTACACCACTATTGGTGTATTTCAGGTACGTAAACTGCACCTGTCTGAGTGACCGAAAATAAAATCTGTTTATTCATACCCGGCGTAGGGAAACGAAGTGGGCTTAAAATACCTGAAAAGACAATTCATCTCTGACATCAAGAGCCCATCCATCCTTGCAGAGTTTAATATGGCGAGTCTTTTTAATAAATAAAATTATTATTATTATTATTATTATGACAATTGTTACTGGCCCAATCTAATTCCACTTGTCCCAGTAGCTTCGAGAACTGAAGCACGAGAACCTGGTTCAGTTCTTTGGTGTGTGTATCGAGCCGCCGAACGTCTGTCTGGTACTGCAGTACTGTAAGAAAGGAAGCTTAAAGGTGGTTATAAAATACATTTTAATTATGATTATACCTTAAATTGAATTCATTTTTATATTCTTGCTGTGCTTGTCCTACAGGATGTTCTAAGAAGCAGTGAAATTGAACTTGATTGGATGTTCAAGTTGTCCTTCGCTTACGATATTGTCAATGTAAGGACTTTGCAATCTCATTCGTTTTTGGTTGGAGGCGAATGATAATTATATTCTATTTTTACGCAATTATAAGTACCCGTTTTTTTTTTCAATTTTAGAAGTTCAAAAACTTGGGATGTGCTTATGTAAACATTATTCAAACATTCACGTAAATATAATTTCCATTTTTCTACATTTCAAGTGAAGAGGAATAACAAATAAATGGAAATATGTCGTCTTTATGTAGCAGTCTGCTTCTGTGTTGTGTCATTTTTTTTATCTTTAAATAATAAAAATAATTTAAAAAAGAACTACGCAACAACAACACGCTCCTGTGCAACCGACCAACCTCACGTGCAGCTGAATTTAAACTGAAATTTAACTGAATAACAGAAATAAAGAAACCTTAGCCACGCAGTGACACTTAGTAGTGGCTAAATAACACTGGAAAAAGCATTGCCCCTTATAAGCAAGTGGAATCATACTGGACTGAGTTGTTACAATTTTTTATCTATTATTCATGTAAAACAGCATTGGAGTGAAACTTTGGCACACAAGTTAGGTTTGTTAAAAGTATTTTTAAGGGAAGTGTTTAGCCAGAAATTTTAGGTTGCTGGAGAGTCACCAAGAAAGTACGGAGGTGCTATTTTACCTGTTTTCTTTTTTGTTTTTACATTTTGTGCCTGAATAGTCTGTGAGACGCTTATATTTGTGTAATAACAGTGTCATTT
Organism: Paedocypris micromegethes; assembly: GCA_028031935.1. Lineage (NCBI taxonomy): Eukaryota > Metazoa > Chordata > Actinopteri > Cypriniformes > Paedocypris > Paedocypris micromegethes. The sequence goes on along the minus strand of CM051500.1, from coordinate 5,376,685 downwards.
TTACAACAGGGTATGGATTACATACACAAGAGCAGTCTGAAGTCCCACGGTAATCTGAAGCCCACTACATGTCTGGTGGACAGCAGGCTGCAGATCAAACTGTCCGGCTTTGGACTTTGGGAGTTCAAATATGGATCCAAGCACAAACTGATTCCGCTAGAGAATCCAAAATATGAAGAAATGTACTGGACGGCTCCTGAGCTCCTGAGGGAGGTTTATTTCCCTTTAAACGGAACCCAGAAAGGAGACATCTTCAGTTTTGCGATCATCATGCGCGAGCTGATGTACAGTACCGAGGTCGGCCCGTACCACGACGTCCATCTGGATCCAAGAGGTGGTGCACTGCAAAAAATACATTTAATAACCCTAACTCTGAGCCAAAAAACCTTGAAATTACACAGTAAATCTCGTTTAGTTTTTTTTTTCCATACAAGATAAATAAACTAACTATTCTAAGAGTGAAAGATTAATTATCTTGTTTCAAGAAAATTAATTTACTTGTTTCAATCTGTCTTACCAAGTAAAATTTTCTCACCCCGTTGGCAGATAATTTTACTTGATTTAAGTCTTTTTTTTTACTTATTTAGTTTTTTATTTTCATGTTTTTTCCATGTGCATTTTTTTACAGTGTGCTTGCTGTGCTTTATGACAACACTGCAAAAAATAAATTCTGGACAAGCCAAAAAATACTGAAATTACACAATAAATCTTGTTTTCCCTTTCATACTAGATAAATTAACTATCTTAGAATTAAGAGTGAAAGCTTAATTTTGCTTGTTTCGAGAAAATAGGACTTGTTTCAAGTCGCCTAACCAAGTAAAATTTTCTTCCCCCATTGGCATATAATTTTACTCGATTTAGGTCTTTTTCACTCATTTTGCTTTTAATTTTCATGTGCATATTCTGCAGTGAAGTATGTAGCACGTTGTGGTTTTGTTATCTTAAAAACGTTCTTGTCTAGAGATCGTCAAGCAGTTACGGACCCCGATGGGCGAGGAGCCCCTGCGGCCCTCACTGACCGCAGACATGTGTGATGAACGTCTCATCCCTTTGATGAAGTCCTGCTGGAGCGAGAACCCAGAACACAGACCTTCATTCATGAGCATCAGGAGACTCCTGCGCGAGGCCAGTCCAGATAGGTGCGTACACTGCAAAAAATCCACATAAAAATAAGAAAATAAAGAAACGAAATGAGTAAAAACACCTAAATCAAGTAAAATTATCTGCCAATGAGGTGAGAATTTTTTACTTGGTAAGACATCTTGAAACAAACCCTTCTTTATTGAAACAAGCAGATTAATTTTTCACTCTGTGTTCTAAGCTAGTTAATTTATCTTGTAGAAAAGAAAACAAGATTTATTGTCAAATTGAAAGATTTTTTGGCTTGTCAAGAATATATTTTTTCCTTCTCTTGTGAGATAGCTTTAATTCAAAGGCTATATCAAAAAATACAACGAAACTGCAAAAAAATCCTCATTATAAAACAGGTAAAAAAAAAAAAAAGAGTAAATTAAAACAAGTAAAAAGTCAAGTAAAATTTTACCTCGTTAGACGAGCTTAAACTTTCTTTCAAAAAATAACAAGATTTATTGTATAATTTCAAGATATTTTTGTCTTGTCAAGAAAGTATTTTTTGCAGAGTAGACAGAAAGTCACGACAGTTAGTAAACAGAGAGATGTTACAACACATTACTTTTGTAACACGATACTCCCAACACTGGTCTTAAGTGCTTTTTGCTACTTGGATTGAATACGTTGTTCCACCAAAGAGCAGCTGAACGGGAAAAATATTCTTTTGAATGAATGAATGAAAACGCCTTTATTTGTCCCACAACGTGGATAATTACACAATTGGACATCTCACAACATAAGAAAGAATGTAAAGAAAAATAGAGAACAGATACATAAACAATATGAAATAAATACTGAATAATGAAAAATATGGGAATATGAAAGAAATACTGAAAAATAAACAAGTAAATGAATATGCATGAACATGGACATAAAAAACACTGTACACATAATAAACATCATAAATAAACTGCATACATCATCATCATCATCATATGTGTTTCTGTTGTAGAGAATTGTTTGGAATTGTTTTAATTACATTAACAGTAATACAACTTTGAACTCAATTCAATCAGCAACTGGTATCCAGTGTAAGAAGACAAGCGGTGTTTTTCTTTTCTTTTTTTTTTTTGGTTGATTATAACCAATCGGGTGCTGGGCACATTACAGTAATCCAGCCTTAGATTTCTCCATGGAGACTTATTAAGCTACTAGGTTGTTTTTAATAAAGTGTGTTTAATACTGTTCTAGCCATGCAAACATACTGGACAATATGGTGAGCAAACTGGAGAAATACGCCAACCACCTGGAAGAGGTGGTGGAGGAAAGAACCAATCAGCTGACAGCAGAGAAGAGCCGCGCAGATAAACTTCTGTCCAGCATGTTGCCCAGGTGATTTCTAATCTTTGAGGATGAGGGATTTTATATAGTTTTTTTTATATACAGGAATTCAACTATTCTTAGATTTTTGCCCTTAAAATGACCAGATATGTTTACATAATACACAATTATAATGTGTCGATTTTATTGTCTAGAAATCAAAAATAACAAATAGAACGAATCAATATTTTTTATTGATTTAATAGTTTTGTGCGTTTGGGTTTCAACAATTCAATAAACCAAATGTTTTAATGCATTATTGCAGGTACATCGCTGATCTACTTATGTCTGGGAAATCCGTGGAGCCTAAAAGCTATGACATGGTGACCATCTTTTTCTCGGATATCGTGGGCTTCACCTCCATGTGTTCCATCAGCTCGGCTCTGGAGGTGGTTACGCTCCTCAATGACCTGTACACACTCTTTGATGACATCATCAAGCTTTATGACGTCTACAAGGTGAAACGACAAGGATGGGTTTTTAACTCTACACTCATTAGCAGTGATGGGAATAACAGTTTTATAAATAAACAGCGTTACTTTTTTCAATAATGTTTTTCGTAATGTAATGTACGTGTAATGTACATGTAATGTACATTACAATAATGTAATGTAATCTACCGTAATTATTTTTCTTCCATTACATTGTTGTTAACTGACAAAAATGCGGCGTTACTATGTATAATTGTGATCACCAAAGTGGTTTTTGTCCGAGTTTTTTTCTCTGGTGGGCGTGTTCGTGGGGTGGGACATAACTGCTGATTGGTGTGTCTGTGAACGAGGTGGGACAGAAAACGTCATGATTAGCTTAGATTAAATGTCCATCATGTACCACCCGGAAGCGGAGTAGTGCGTTTGTTCACATAAGCACACACCAACAACAGGAGTCAGCGGAGAGATAGTCATGGAGTTTTATTCTACTACCTGTTTACATCTCATTTTAATTTGCACTAGAAAGAGTGTACATTTTTGTTCTTATTGTTTCATTTTGGTACATTGTTAAGTGTTACATTGAGAGCGGAACACTTGCTAAACTGAACTTTACTTTTGTGAGAAAGAAAAAACTGTAGGTTACAATATGGCTACCAGTTGAGGGATAGTTTTATTCGTTTATTTTTGGTAAATTCCAAGCTAATTTAAAATTTAAAATTATTTGTCGGCCAGTTGTGGTCTGTGCAATAAATATTAAAAGTTCTAAACCATATATTGTGTTTTATTATTCACTATACAATACTAATGGTAATATTTACAATATATAGAATTTGATCGGTGTCTCTCACATTGTCCCACAGCAATATTAAAAACGTGTAGATTAATGTACATTGCTTTATAATAATGATAATAATACATTTTATTTAGTGTCATTTTCATTTTGAGAACAGCCAAGTTATTTGACAAATTAAAAATATATAGATTTTATTAACGCAATAGTTACTTTCCCTGGAAATTAGTTACTTTTATAACAATGGAACTCAATTACTAACTCAGTTACTATTTGTGAGAAGTAACTAGTAACTATAACTAATTACTTTCATAAAGGAACATTCCCAGCGCTGCTCATCAGTGTGCAAAGTTGAGCAAAGTTGAAGATTTGATTCCTATGTATTGCATCAAGGCTCTTGAATGCATTGTAAATTACCCAAGTTCACAGCCTTTTCTCTGTTCCATTGTTGAGAAATTTCCAAAAAAGTACGTCCAGCTCTGTGATTGGTTGGTCATCACTACGAGGTCCTATCTTCGTTGAGGAAGCCGTGTAGAAGCTGACTAAATCTCTTTAATCACACTTTCTTAAAATGTGTCTTTTTTATGTCTTGGCAGGTAGAGACCATAGGGGATGCGTATATGGTGGCCAGTGGTCTTCCTATCAGTAACGGAACATTACACGCTGATGAGATCTCCACAATGGCTTTACATTTCCTGGACGCCATCAAAAAATTCCGAATCAAGCATCTGCCTAATGAGAAACTGGCTCTACGGATCGGAATAAACTCCGGTATGACGTCACATTTGCAAGCAACTCAATTAGTAACGATGGTAATATTGTTCAGACAAAATTACAAAATGTTTGCAAGCTCTGTTTGCAAGTGCATTTATTTTGCCACTGGCAAGCCAGCTATGCCAAAATTCAACCACCAATGAGAAAGTTTGTGTTTGTTACGTATTTGTTGGAACGCCTGTTTAGAACTGAATAAAACGTGAATTTGGTTTGTGAGCCCAGTCCGTGAGGGCTAGCACTTTTTTGGCCCATGTGATTATGTGTTGAAACAAAATATCATATCATGTTTTTAGAGGCGGTGCAGTAAAGTACTTGAGTTAATGGACTTTGTTACTTTACTCAAGTTTTCTTGGTTACTTTGTTCTTGTACATCAAAAATGTATGCGACTTTTACTTGACTTCATGTGTGATTTAGTATCTTCACTCCACTACATTTGAATGGACACTTGTTGTTAGTCAACAAGTCGTAATCTGTTTCTGTCGTAGTTAATTTCTTAGGCAGACAGGTTATACATCATACAGGTTATTAAATCACGTTAACGTGAATTAGCTGATGCACTTTTTTGAACCTTTGAGTTGACTTTTTGATCCTTTTTTAACTGTATTAGGAAATAAAACCTCATAGATAAAGAGTTTCTTGGTTTTCACAGTTTTCAGCCTAAATTCAGTACAAGTAAAATACTTCAGCTCTTTTAAAATGGGATACTTTATGTCTTTCACTCAAGTCTTCTAGGAACTGGTGACTTGTAACTTGTGATGGAGTAATGTTTACCAGTGGGGTGTCCGTAAACACAAAAGTATGGTTTTCAGATACTTTTCACATTGCTTTACAGGCCCAGTCGTGGCCGGAGTGGTGGGCAGCACAATGCCCCGGTACTGTTTGTTTGGGGATACGGTGAACACGGCTTCAAGGATGGAGAGCAACAGCCTTCGTAAGAACTTTATTACTCTGCCGTTGTCACCCATCTTGAAGAAGTCTTCAGAGTCACATTGATTCATTCTAAGACGTGGATTTCCTCACTTTTTCAGCTTTGAAAATCCATCTGTCTCAGAGCACGGCCGATCTACTCAATCGGATTGGAAAGTTTGAGATGGAGGAAAGAGGCGATATTGAAATAAAGGTTTGCGGATAGAATTGACAGTTCATCAAATCATCACCTACTTCTAGACATAGGATACATTTATAATCCCTGTGAGAAGAACAGAAGCAGAAGGAGAAACGATCTACAGTGTTTGTATTCAAGTCTTATCGATGTGTGTTTTTAGGGAAAAGGAACACAGAAAACCTACTGGTTATTAGAAAAACTGGGATGGACGTTTGCTAACATCGGCCAGACGCTTGAATCAAGTCTGAAGTCTCCATCAGAGGTCAGTCCAGAACCAACATCACATAGACGTAGATGTTTCCTCAGCCATGACCTGCTGTCTGTGTGCAGAGTCCTGGCGTGTCTAAACCCGGAGAAAAATCCAAACCGGCCTCTACAAATGATGGACAGATGAGAGAGAAAAAAACAATCCAGCGCACACCAGCCATGGTGAAGATAGCAGATACACACACACTCACTGTACCTGACATTTAACGTCACATGTCCATAAAAAGTAGTTTTAATACTATAAGACCAGTTCACACAAGGTCCTGCCATCATTGGGGGTGTCAAAAGCAGTGGGCGTGTCCTCGCCTTCAGAATAAGGATGCTGTGATTGGCTGCAGCCACCCGGAGGCGAGATGAACAAAGCAGGTTGGAAAAAGCACAGATGTACAGTAAATTTTGTTTATTTACTAAAAATATTCCGCAATATTTTTCACATAGGAAAAAAAATTATACATTGCTAAAAAGCTACGATTTTTCTAGTTTTAGCACTCTCGTAAACATACAGAAATTATGGAACGGTAAGATTGTTTATAGGAATGTCCGTACACTCCCTGAGACACGTATGTGGTGTGTGTGTGTGTGTGTGTGTGTGTGTGTGTGTGTGTGCACTCGTGTCTATACTGATTCTAGAACTTCACTCAGTAGAAGCATGGACAGCAAACACAGAAACGGCCCTGTGAAGTGAGAAAAGACATTCCATCAGCAAGTGGATCATTGTACACTATTAAAATCATTGGATCGTTATAGAAAAAGTTCAAACTTGCCTGCAAGGTGCGTGTAACTGGAGGAGTGTTGTGCTGTAAAGATTCCATAGATTTTAGGTGATTTTGCGAGTTTGAATGGATGCAAAAACGCTTTAAAGTTCTTTCTTTGTGTGTCAGACTCGAAACTTACAACATATTTTAAGCTAGGGTTCGAACAGGATATACATTTATTAAATGCAACATTTTTTGAACATAATAATGGATAAAAATGGACAGGAGAAGTTCCAAAATAAAGAAACGTATTTTTCATTAAAAAAAAAAACAACCTAAAATTATACCAAAATTATGCACATACAAAAAAACCTTGAAAAAATGTAAATAAAAAGTGTGCTTTGTAAATGTTGCAACGTATACAATTATAATTTATATAAGGCAAGGCAGCTGAAGCGCTGCATCATGGGATCTGTAGTTTGTGTGTCATCCTCCAGTTCACCGGAACATCCTCACATTTTTGTTTGGTTTCTGTTTTTTTTTTTTTTGCTTGTAAACATTTTTTTCTGTTTCAAATTTTTTTTTGTGAGTTTCAGTTATTTGCATTTGGAGTTTTGGCACTAGCTTCACGTGGGGGCGGCCCTTACTCTGATTGGCTGGTGAGAATGTGATTGACAGCTCCTTGACCAGGAAGTGGGGGCAGGTTTAGTGCAAGCAAAATATAAAAACCGATTTGACCATTTTCATCCGCTTCTCAGAAATGTACATACAAATATTTACATATTTTGGCACTAATCTGATTCCACACATATTAGAGAATCTCGGGGGCCGGTGTAGGTACTAAAACGACTCAGGTGTAAAACCTGATTGATTATAGGTTGATTATAGTTACCAATATGACTGGTTATATTTATCAATAAGTAAAACTGACATTTGGACAAATTAAACCAGACTGCACAACATAAATAAATGTTTTCTATACATTTTCCTCACCTAATAATAATAATGTCAGAGATACAAATAATTATGTCACAAACAATTAGGTTCGAATCCGTAAAGCTATCGGGTGCACAATTTAGAAAAAGGAGAAAATAGGGAAAACAAGAAAAATATAAAGATATGCAACAGCATTCTCTGTAACAAGTCATCAATAAAGGACTATAAATAAAGTGTTCCATAAACAGAGAAGAAATGTATCCACGAAACATTGTTTTAATATGTTTATATATATATTTTCAAAATGTGTATTTCCAGTATATATGAAATGTTTTAAATATGATATTAAACATATACATGTTTAGATTTTAACGTTAAAAACAGTTTCATAAATATAATATATTTAAAAATTTTTCCAATTATTTCATATAAATGCATTTTGCCTCGCGTCAGATTTTAGTTTTGGTGTTGGGGTGTTGTAATGTTTTAAGTTATCTAGTGTGATTTGACATTTAGAACATTTATTCTATGTTTTATTTGAGTGTGTAATACTGTCAATGTTGACATTGTGTACTTAATAATGTTAAAGCCTTTTTGTTTGAATACCTACACCGCTATAACTGTGGCCCCCAGGCCTTGAGTTTGACACACATGTCCTAGTTTAAACGCAACACACACACACACACACACACACACACACACCTCTGACTTGAAACTCCATGGTCAAGATTCCTCCGTTGGGGTCAGGTTCAAACTCGGTGCTTCTTGATGTACACGGGGTCTTGCACATAGACCGGTAGAGTTTTAGCAGCATATTGGACTACTCCGCACAGACGCTGGCACTCACCGGCTGACAGAACAGCTTCTCGCCGTCACAGACCTGAACTTCACAGTGGAGCCACACCGTCGACACTTTCTCCAGCCGCTGGAATCGGAAGGAGTTGAACTTGAACATGGAGCGGCTGTCCTTGGCGTTTTCAAAGATGGTGACCGTGCTGTCTAGAGAACAACTGGGAAGCAAAGGCAAACGTCGCTGCTGAAGGACACGAGTCCAGTCGAGATGATACAGTAAACACAGACCTGTTCTGAATCAGAGTCCAGCGCTTCCTGTCTGTGGAGTAGGGTGTCGGTGTCGCCCAGCAGTTGGTTATCACCACTTTGAATCTGCATCGGGTACAGTGATGCTCTATGTTGATGCGTTTAACGGAGTGTAATGAGTTTGGAAGGGGTTAATCTGGTTACCGGCTGCTCAGTCCTTTCGCTTCGATGCCGATGAAGACCTCGGATCCGATCTCGGACGTGTCGATCACGTACGGTGCGTCCTTTGCGTACAGGAACTTTGAGTTCTGTCGTCACAGAAACGGCTTTAATGCTTTTGAATTGAATTGAATTATTTACATGTAATTAATTGAGATGTATTTACTTAATCCATTTTTTTTATTAATCTAATTATTTTTTAAATTGAATTTAATTCACTCAAATGCATTTTGTTGTGCTTATTGTATTGATCATAGTGATGACTTTTGTCATTATTAGCTGCTTCTAGTTTTAATCAAACAAAAAAGCAATTATGGAAACAACTGGAAAAATGAGAAAGAAAACTGTGTGAAAAAATATAACAATGTAAATATAAAAATATAAATAATAAAATAATTTCAAAAACACATGAGTTTCTGTCCTTTACTGTGTGTGTGTGTGTGTGTGTGTGTGTGTGTGTGTGTGTGTGTGTGTGTGAACATCCTATGTATTTGTTTATTTACATAAATAAAATGTTATGTAAATAAAAAGTATAACTTGTCAAGCTTATGTATATAATTTCATATTAAATGAAGAAGTTTGTTTTTATGGGAACATCCAATTCTAATTTTGATTATTATTTAATTAAATATATGTAATAATTTAACTACAGTATTATTTAATCAATTTTAATAATTTAACTATTATGTAATAACTAATGTTAATGAATTAACTATTACACTTTTTTGTATTTTGCTAACTTTTTGTGTTTTGTGCTTATTGATTGTATTTGTATCTTGATAATTTCGTTTTTTTATTCATATTTCATATGTTATCCATATATCTACAGTATTTTATTCCTGTTTTTAATCATTTTATTGTACTGTATTTTCCTTTTGCACATTTTATTTTATTTCCCCCATCCCAATATTAAAATTCTGTAACGATCAAAACACATTTCACCACATGTTGTACCACGTATAATATATAAGTGACCCATAAAATTTGAATTTGAGCCGTTATTCACGATAGTTCCCTCTTCGGCAGACACCGTAAAGACGTAAAGATACTCACAGTGAAGACGTTCATAGACAACTGAGACTTAAAAGAACCTAAACTCCCGTTGTTGACATAAACTGTGGCCACTCTGGAAGAAGCAGAGGGTTGAGTAAAAACGCTGCGGGTCAAGGGTCAGAAAGGGTCAGGTTTGCTGCGGGCGGAGTCGGTGTCATCGGGATCTACCTTTGACTGAACACGGCGTTGTTGACCAGATACGCAGCTTTGTAGGTGCAGCTGAAGGTGTAGTTGACAGGCTGGTTGCGAACCGTGAGCGAGGAGTCGTTGGAGACTATGGAGTTGTAGAAGATGTACCGAGGGTCTTTGCCTCCGAGATACTAAGTGACACAGAAGACAATAAAGATAAAAAAAAAACTTTAATTAACCTACGATGGATTCTGCTCTTCTATTAACCCTCCTGTTATGTTCGTTTCAGAGGAACATCAATGATGTTCGCGGGTCAATTTGACCTGGGGACTTTTATTATGCATATAAGAGTCAGAAACCAAAAAGTTCCCCAAAACAGAGTGTGTGTATGAGAGAGTGTGTGACAGTGGTGTGTTATGTCTCATTGTTGCAAAGAAACAAATAGTATTTGATCTTTTAGCTTCTACTTTGAACTGCACTGAACTGTTAGTCCAGCAACTCACACAGTGATGATTTTTGATGCTACAGACTCACAACATCACTTTAAAGCAGGGGTGCCCAAACTTTTTGATTCGCGGGCCACATTGGGTTCTAACATTTCACAAAGGGGCCGGACCGGACTTGGGGGAAAAAAAATACACTTTTTAGGATATACACATTTTTGTTTATAATTTAGTATTTAACATTAAATAGTGTTTATTTCTATTTAAAAATGCATTCAAAAAAAAAAAAAAGAAAAAACAGATATAATTCTAAAATGCAAATAAAGTGATTTAGCATTTTAACTGCTTTTTAAAATGTGTTCATAAATAAAGCAATAAAAACCTTCATAATGGAACATTGAAAAAAAATATGATTTTGATTTAATGTTTTACAAGTCACAGGCCGGTCAAAATTTGATTAAGGGCCGCATTTGGCCCCCGGGCTGGACTTTGGACATGCCTGCTTTAAAGGAACACTTGTCACTTTACCTGACGTTATAATTGGTTGCACCTTTTGCACAAAATTTACATAACCACATTTTTTTTGCACTGTACTTATTTGATTTATTTATTTATCGCATGTATAGACTTTCTTGTCACTGGCATTTAATGCATGTACGGCAAAGTAAGAATTTCATTGTGCAGAACAACCTGCACACATGACAATTGACCCGAACATTATCTTTGTAATAAAAACATGTAGCGGGTGTTACAAATTTGTAGACTGAACCATTTATATATGTTGATTACACCAACTAATACAAGCAGAAATAGTTTCAAGTAAAAAAGTATTTTTTTTTTTAACATAGGTCAATTTTACCCCAACAGTATCTTTGTAATATAAACATGTAGCGTTGTGTTACACATATGTGAACTGAATAGTTATATTTTTTATATGATATTTACACCAAATAACCAAAGCATGAGAAGTTTCGAAGTGAAAAAAAACGTTTGAGTATTATAAAAATATTTTTAAACTTTAAAAAAGGGTTCAATTTAACCCGAAAACTTCTGAAAAAAAGAAGTTTCTGAAAACTTCTGAAAACTCTCAAAAAAAATCTGAAAACTTCCTGCTGGTTAACCTCAGATAGCGTTCCACAATAGGAGTTGTTCTTGGGAGTGAGGTCTGGGATGGTAAAGCGGTAGAATCCCGGGGTGTTGATGCCCGTGTAACACACACCGCCCAGGGAAAGCTGGGCGATCTCCCATCCGTACGGACACTCCGGAACGTTTGCGATAATGGCGTTGGGAAAACACGACACCATCACGTAATCTGAAACAGAAGACACATTGGACTGCAGAGTCAAGGCCTGAGATGTTGCGGGCATCTACCAGCTTTCTGAGGAGCGCAGGCCCATGTCATCTGGATCAGAATGAAGAGAAGTCCTATGGCTGCCATCGCATCCCTGTGAACAAAGCAGACTTTTAATTTGCTTCTTCTTCGTGGAACGTTCATTTATCCAATGCAACACTGTTGGTCAATCACCTTGGGATTTAAAACACAAAAGGTCATTAAGGGCCAGTCCCAAGGAAAGCATGAGATTTACGTACAAAATGTAATGCAACATAATTAGAAGAAATTAGAAAATAATCAAAAGTCATCAGTATGTAAAGGAATCTTTTAGATGGATGAACGGATGACGGACAGACAAACTAATCGACAGACAGACAGACATAAAGACTGACCAAGAGACAGGCAGATAGAAAGACAGATAGATTAGTCGGATGGATAGATGGATGGATGGATGGATGGAGCAATTTAAAAACAAAAGTAAGAACGGATGGACAGACAAATAGAAAAAAAAGTTTTTTTTCCACTATTTCTATTTCTATACTACATTTACACATTGAGTAACAGAAAATATTGTTTGTTTATTTTCTTGTCGGTTTCTCACACATTTATTTTTTTTACACAGTATTATTTGTCCAATAAGACACACCTAATTTTTAAAACAGGAAAACAGAAAAGCTAATTTGGAACCAGTCACACCCCTGACAGCTAGGAAACGCCCTCTACAACCTCTTATCCAATCGAGGATGAGAGAAGACAAGCAGCAACTGCACTCGTTCCTCACTTGCAGCCTTTTTCTTCTCAGCAAACAAACAAGCTGCTGTTTCTGAGAGTTATGCTTGTTCGGAAGTTAAAAAAACAACGTAGAGATTAAATGAACGTGTTGTTATTGCAAACCACATGGTGTCAAAAGTGTAAAGTACAATACGGTCAACAACATGACATTTTCGCAACATGAACTATTTTACAGTATTGGCTCCATAAAACCCACAAACTTTCCCTTTTATCTTTTTGGTGAAAATAGTGAGTACAAGAGAGCGAAGATTTCAGCCCACTAGTTTTACTTTACTTTACTTTACACAGTCATGTAGCAGACACTTTTATCCAAAGCGACGTACAAGTCATTACAATTTTTACAATTTAACAACATCTTGCTTTTCCTGTGAATCAAACCCATGATCTTGTGTTCCAAACACTGAGCTACTGGGAAAGCCAAAGTCAAAAAAACAAAAAAAAAAAACAAATGAATCCTACCAAAAGGACCAAGAAAAGTGTTATGATTACTGTCACATTTTTGTACATTTATGTACCGTTTGTATTTGTTTTATTTCATGCGTACATTTAATTTCTTTTTACTTTCCTATGAGCATTATATGTTCTTGTGCAATATCTTCAAGCTATTATTTATTGTTAGTCACTTGTTACTTATTTGTATTTTACTGAAAATGTCTTGCAGATGTACATTTTATTTATTTATTTCTTATTACTATATTTCTCTTTTTTGTGAGCAACTGTTACCAGAAAAGCAATTTCCCCTAGAATTGAATTGAATTGTACATTACCAGTGCCCGGTTGTTGAGGAGATGATGGCTCAGCTTGCTAGTAGACCATGGCCATGGCTTCCCTGTGGTTCTTCTGTAGGTACGTGATGAAAAAAACTCAGAGTCCCTTTAGCTCCAGATGCTTTATAGGCCTAGCGATGGACCGTCACAGCCTCATTTCCTTGGCCAGACATTCGAGTGAGATGGTTTTTGGAGATAGCATCGTGAAGCTGAGGACAAAAGCTCCCTGTCCATTGGCAGACATTGACTTTTAAATGACTGAAGTCTCACGGGATGACAGTTACTCAGCTTTTACATCAATGCCATTCCATTCACTAGAATTTTCTATTTAACGAGTAATAAAGATGTAATAAAGAAATGCTTTGGAAAATGCTTTAGTGGTTGTTGAATCACCTGATGCAATAAATGTATGTTGCATGATGACGATTTCATGGATAAAATTTTAAATGCAGTAAAAAAAGATAAAATTATATATAATAATTATAATTATATAATTATAAATAATATTACACAACAATACAATTTCTTCAGAAGCTTTGAGTCTACTTGTAAAAAAATGTAAATTGCAATGTCTCAAAATTGTGAAATATATATAAACTACACTAGTTTCAGAAGCGAGTGAGCTGGTCTAAAACGCCAATCATGTTTTCTGAACGAGGAGGAAAGTCTCTGCCTGACTATATATACCACATGTGTCAAACTCCAGGCCCAGGGGCCAGATGTGGACCGCCATGTCATTTTATGTGGCCCGCAAGAGCTTAAAAGTTTGAGTGTCTAAAAATAAGTGCCAAAAATTTAATTATGAGCGTGTGCTGACAAAAAACTACATTTCCCGAATTTCGACTATTGTAGCCGTGGCAATGTTTACACAGTTTTATTATATTTTTCTTTATTCACTTGGATAGTTTGATTCTTCATTAATGGAGTTTTGCGTGTTTTCATAAGCTGATCATACTGGTCATACTCACATTTTAGGTCCAGGGGAAATAATAGAGGAAAATATATACATTTAAACAATATATATATATATATATATATATATATATATATATATATACTTTCTGTAAATTCAAACCGAGTTCCTTTTACACCTTTTCCTTTTCCTTTTACACAACTTTTGCACCTTAAATTTTGTTGTACAACGTCACAAGGGCAATGAAGATTATCTTTCTCTCAGAAAGATCTGATTTTGTGACACTGGATTTCCCTGCACACAAGGGAGCCATCGCACAAAAGCCCGGAGGACTTCCACCAGCAATGTATGGACAAGGCCTACACACATCCCGATGGGAACGAATTCCCCTGAAATGAAGAATACTGGTGATCTGATAGTCAGAAGATGTGCCATTCAGAGCGATTGAGTTTCAGGCTCGAAGAAACCAGGTCATTTACTCACAGACAGTGTGTCTCCTTAAATGTGAGTGGAGCGGAGAAGCTCCATTGAACGGCTCCTGAATGAAGGTCAGACGGTTCAGTTACTGTCCATGCGTTACACTTCATAATACACCTGATTTTCTTTGATTGAAAGTCCCGGACAGATGACAATAAACGCTTAGTGTCTGTGTGTGTTAACGCAATACACTATTGATAAACTTCAATAAATGTGAATTAAATAAAACACACAAACAAGGATACAATTTCACACATACCTGCTTACGCGTACACATACACACACACACACACACACACACACATTCATATACACACAAACACACCATTAGACTCCTACAGACACACTCACACCTAGACTCATACTGAAACACAATTACACAATCACTCTATCTCTCACACACATTAATACAAACAAGGACACACACGCAGGGACTACCACACACTTAATCACTGTCAAAATCCCACACACACAAACTCAAACAAACAATGACACACATTTTGACTCAAACAAACAAGTACGAACTCACACACACACACAAACAAACACAGACTCATAAAAACAAAAATACACAATCACTCTTTCTCAACCTCTCTCACACATACATTAAAACACACACACACACACACACACACACACACACACACCACACCACACACACACACACAACACACACACACACACACACACACACACACACACACACACACACAATAAACAATCACTGGCTCTCAAAAATCCACCCCCCCCACACAAGGAAACACAGCACTAACACACACAAACACACACACAAACAAACTAACATGGACACACACATTAACATACTCTGTCTCTCTCATGACCACACACACACACATGCACGCGCATTGTGTTGAAGCTTATCGTTTGTTTTTTTTTACTTGTGAGTTTGAAATGTGAATTACTGCAAATAGCTGTTATGCCCCAATAGTAACCTGACTGGAAATGTTTTAAGGAAAAGTTCAGTCAAAGATGACATTAACCGCCGTGATGTAAAGTGATCGGATAGCGCAGACACAGATATCCCACGTGATAAAATTTACAGCGGCCAAGGCGGCTTTCACTCGCTCTCATTAGCATAACAACAAAAAAGACCGCTGGGAAACTGAGTGCAACAATGGTACGGCTTAAATTACAGCCGAATTACAGACTTCATTAAGTAAGTGTTATGTAATTACACGTGTGTTTGTCGTACCAGAGACAATTAAAAATATTTCTCTTTGTATCCTGTAACTACCTGGAAGTTTATCGCTAGATTTACACCGCAGCTTTTCAAAAAGAACTTTACTTTGTGATCAGCCTCAAGTTCTCCGTGTCCCTGAAGTTCAGTGTTAAAAAGCAAAGCCCGAGTGTTGTTTTGCACTCGAGAATAATGAGTGTGTCTGTTCTACTCTGTGATTGGTCGGTCACCAGTCAAACGTGTCCTGCCTACAGACCTTGAGCAGCTGTGATTGGCTTCAGCTCATCGTGACCAAGTAGTTGAAAAGCAATTCAAAAGTGGGTAGAATATTAAAGCAAGCCTTGCAAAAATCTCAAATACGATCTGCTAATAAACACCTAACTAGTCATACAATACTGTATTTACTGTAATGTGTACAGACAAAAAAAGGGGCTTACTCTGTGAAATCAGATTAGTGGCTAAAAAAAAACAAACGTAAATTTCGGCCCTTACTCTGATTGGTTGGTTAGCATGTGATTGGCAGCTGCCTGACCAGGAAGTGTGGAAAGCGTTCAGCGAGCGTAAACCGCGCCATTCACCATTTTTACAATATTATTATACAAAAAAACAGTGATTGAAGTGTAATTTTCACCCACAATATTGCTAAATTATTGTGGTGGCAGACTACTTCGGAACAATAGTAGAGATTTATGTTTCTTCTAGGGCTAAAATTAACGTGTTAACTCGCACGATTAATGAAATTTGTTTAATCGCGTCAATTTTTTTATTAACGCCATTAATCAAACTTCCGTTTTTTCCAGGCACTCCCGGTTTTGCCGGTTTCACTTCAAAACCATTCAGTATTATGTGTACAGCTTTTTGCAAAGCTGAAATCACGGCGCACTTATAGAAAGAATAGAGTGCAATTCAATTATTCGCTGTCTCTCAGATGACTGCGTGCGAATACGCACTGCGCACAGACCATGTCGGACTTTTGTTCCTTTAGTTAAAAATGTGTGACCATGACCATGTGTCTTTTCAGCTAGACTAATTATCAGTGCCATACTTTTGCCACACAAATATACAAATACATATCCTTTGTCTCTTTTCCTAAAAAAAAATTACTTATTTCTTTTTCAATTATTATGACTGGCTTACCCATTGTTTTCTTTAGTCAAAACGGTATATTTCAGTATTTAAACAAGTGTTTATTTTGTGTTGAGTTTACATTAATTTACATTTTACATTTCAATATTCAATATTACAAGATTCTATTCTTGTTCATGTTATTAATAATTGTTAATACTAAATAATTTTTATTAATAAATAATAATTATTATTATTAGTTGTGATTAATCGCGATTAATCGAGATTATTTTGGTTGGGGAAGTGCGATTAACTAGTAAAAACAATTAATCGTTTGACAGCACTAGTTTCTTCACATCGAAATACTGTAAAATGAATGAAACGACTCGGTGTAACTGCGACCCCTCGCGGCGCTGCGTGGAACTACAGCCATGACCGAGTGCAGCAGCAGCAGCAGCAGCAGCTCAGCGCTCCGGCTCAGGCTCAGCTCAGCTGTCATCTCTCTTCCTCAGTGTCTGGCACAAGTGCCGTCGGTGCGGCGCGTTGTGGGATTTCTCAAGGACATGAGCCGGGTTACGCCACGCAGAGAGCGGCATTTCCAACAATGACGGCCGATCAAATGCAATTCCCGCAGGTATAACTTTCCTCTCATCAGCGCGCGGGTCCGTGTCGGTTTTTGATGCGGTTGGAGCGCGCGAGCGTGCGTTAGCCTGTTAGCATGTTAGCATCCAGCCATTGCCGCGAACGCGCTTTACCGGCAGAAGCACATGACCGAAGAAGATACACGGTAAAGCGCACGCGTTCATACTCCCCCGCGTTTAATCCGATTTAGCTGCGGGAAAGTAGGAAGGTGACCGCGCGAGCATTTGAAGAGTTATTAAAACGCCGCTTTGTGTTCACTATCCATTGAGAAGCGCGCGACTGCGGGTCACGCGCATAACTAGTACTGGTCAACCAGCTCTGCGTTAACGAGCCCGGCGGTTATTATTATTATTATTATTTTTAATTATTAGTGTTATGTAACTTTCACCAACATGTTTCATATTTAAAGCAAGTAGATTAGGAAAATCATGCGAGCCTGAAAATACTAGTAATGTTTTGTTGTCAAGGGAACCGTTGTCCGTTTTTTAAAACCGTTTTTCCGTTTGTTATATTTTTATGTCATGGTTTCACCCGTTAACAGTTATTCTTGTGCGTTTAGGGTTGTGTGTAGTTGACCTCAGTCCCTGCATAGATATCAAGCTTGCAACTGATATAAAACGGCGCAGTATCAGTCATCTCTGAGTGAGTGAAAATGTTTTTTTTTTGTTTTATTAAAGGCCTTAATGACGTGCAGATGAGACTATTTCTGGTTTGTTTTTACAAATTCGTCACATCCCCAAATCCATCATTGAAGCGTTTGTAAAGGTCAATGAGGACATGACCTTTGAACTGTAAAGATATGAAAGATATAACTAATTTGAGTTTGTGTTTACACACCATCTTATTTTATATCAAGTGAGTTGTTTTATTTTTTTAGCTGTTGGTGTTTTTCTAAGGAAATGGGAGTAAAAATCAATTGTGTTTGTAAATAATGTGGGATTGTTCTAGTCAGATTAGGATTATAATTTCTACCAAATTAAGTGATTTTCGTGAAGTTTCCAAGTTAAGGAATATTTTACCAAATTACATTCAGTCTTCAATGGTGTCATTGCTCGTTTGTGCCTTTTTACGAGCAGATTGCGAGACGGATTAACCCACTGCCCCGCATTGCTATGGGATTTGCTAATCAGATTCGATTATGCTCGAGTCTCACTAGCAGCACACGGTGTGTTTAGTGACAGTCAGGGTGTGTTGTGTTGACATAGCTTAGTGAATATATCCATTGTCTCCACTTTTCCATTTCTGTGGCACGTGGATTGGGAGGAGCTCTGGGCCTGAAGGCGGGACACACACCTTGGTTTAGTGGCCGACCAATCACAGAGCAGGAAATACAGACCTATACATTCACGCTCAGAACTGTTCTAGACTAATTTGGACCGTTGTGGGCACCGACATGGACCGGGTCTCGACCTTGAGTCTGTTGAGTCTCACTGTGCCACAGTGTTTCCTGCTATCTGAAAACAGGAAGTTGAATTGCGCTTGACGTTTTCTGCTGCTCAATGGCGACAGAGGCAGTAAAGATCCGTCCAGGCAGTTTGACATGTGGATGTTAATAGTTCGGGTCTTTGATCAAGTCATGTGATGTGTTTTGCTACGTCCCGGTCTCCGCCCCCTCACTTCTCACTGGCATTGTGGGTAAGCATAGGTGTAGCATGAACAATGCAGAGAGTTCAATGACCTTTAGTAAAACAGCGTTGTGGCCTAGCACCAGCCTCTCTCTTTCGCTCTCCCTCTCCCTCTCTCTTTATCTCTCTCTCTCTCTCTCTCTCTCTCTCTCTCTCTCTCTCTCTCTCTCTCTCTCTCTCTCTCACACTCTTTTTCTCATTCTTTCTCTCTGTGACTCTCCCTCTTGCTCATTTTTTTTCTTTCTCTGTCTCTTCTCACTCACTCTCTTGCACGCTCTCATTTTTTTCTCTCTTTCTCTTCTCTCAATCTCTCACAATATTCACTTCTCTCACAATCTCTTACTCTCCCTCTCTTATTCTTTCTCTCCTCTCTCAATCGCTCTCTCTAATTTTTCTGTCTCACTTTCTCTCGTGCTCTCATTCTTTTCTCTCCTCCCTCTTACTCTTTCTCTCTTTCTTTCTCTTTATTTTTTTTTTACAATTTCTTTCTCTCTCTCGCCCTCCAACTTTTAACCGTTTTCTCTTACTCTTACACAATCTCTCTCGCATGCTCTCTCTCATTTTTCCTCTCTCTCTTTCTCACACGCTCTTTCATAGTTTTTTCCTCTCTGTGACTCTTTCTCTCTCTCTCTCTCTCTCTCTCTCTCTCTCTCTCTCTCTCTTTCTCATTCTTTTTCTCTCTTTCTCTCTGTTTTCTCTCTCTCTTTCTCACAATTTCTTACTCTCACCCTCTCTTCCTCCCTCTTACTCTCTCTAACTCTTAATCTCTCTTTATTTCTCTCTCTCTCTCTCGCTCTCTCTCTGTTATTTATTGGGTAAATGTTTTTTTCTTCCTCCCTCCTGTGATTGAATGGGTTCGAGCTGTGGTTGAAAGAGCGTCTCCTCTTCTGACCCACTTCCAGTCTATTGACTGCATGTGATGGGAGTCTTAATGACATCCTGGTCCTTAGAACAATACACACAAGTCATTCAAATACATTACAGTCTACACCAGGCAAACTTTTAATCCGGCCCGCCAAACTTGTAAAAAATAAATTAAAGTCAGATATTTTCTGTAAATGTTCTTCATTTTAATTTGAATATAAAGCATATATTTCTTCCATGTCCCAAGATGTGTGTTTTTTCTACACACTCCATCAATCTTCTCCCTGTCCGGCCCCTTTGTCAAATGTTGGGACCCATTGTGGCCAGCGAATCAAAAGGTTTTCTTACCCCTGCTCTACACAAACACAGGCTTGGAAAAGCTACAGTGTTACTTTGGTCAACATTAATTTCTAAACTACTTTTTTTGTGCGGTAGTGTTTCTAATAAAAATACATTCAAAAATTTCAAATTATTATTATTATTTTTTTTTTCATTGAACTTGTGAATAGCATTGTGAATATCTAATAGAACAGCCAAACTTTTTTTGAACAGGGACATTTACAGTTATTAATTTACAATATTGAAGAACAAAAAAACCGTGACAAAACGTTTCATGTCATCATGTCATTTTCACTGGCTAAACTTCAGATTTTTTCCGATAGTAGTCATTAATTCACAGTTTGATCAAGTCAATGAGTTTATTTTGAGAAATCTGTCATTTCCGAGTGTCTTTCTGCTCCCGATTGGCTCTTTTTTTTGAAGTACCTTTATTTTATCATAATTTAAAATAATTAGTGTATTGAAATTATTCTTACGTGCAGCTTTTCAATGTGAAACTGTAAATATAAAATATATATATAAAATGTTCTGATTTTTTAAAACTAGCATATTTATGTGAAGATAAGCACCCTGCGATCATAAGCACCCCCCTCTTTTTTCATGCACAAAATAAAAAAAAAAAACCAACAATTTTCTAAAAAAAAAAAATTAATACAAGATTCTGGCTAAATGCTTCTCTTAAAATACTTTTTCTTTTTTTTTTTTTTTTAAATTTCGATATTGTTTCACTTGAATAATAAATGAAAAAAAAGTCGATTATAGTGATCAGAACTCCATGTCCCAGAATTCCCAGCCGATCTTTATTTGCGATTGCTCCTGAAAAAAATGGACGCTTATATTTACGTGCATATTTGAAATAGATGATTATAAGGACCTCACAAGTTTTTGGGCTGCTAAAATTGAAAAAATAAACCAAGTGCTTAAATTTGCATAAATACGGTTTTGTTTCTTTATGCTGTTTTGACCATCACTTTCTGCTTCATGTTCATATTTTAGCATTTTGGTTGTATGCTTATAGATGCTTATGTTTATTGTCCATCCGCAAATAGACTGAACATGCCACGCGACATGCAGCGTCATGGCACAGTGCGAGTTTTCCATGTCTCGTCTTCCATAAATACACTCCTGTCCAAAGCCATTTGAGTTTTGCTTTTCCTGTGATTGATTCTCTGGACAGGTTCTGGGCCTGAGACAGTTAACACTCTGGATTGGTGGTCAACCATTTGCAGAGAGCACAAAGTCAAAGTCAAAGTCAAAGTCAAAGAAGCTTTATTGTCAACAACAACCTCGTCCTGCTTGCTTTTTTAGTACTTTTCTGTAGGAATTGAGATTTTATTTCCCATTGACTTTGAATGGGAGTCTTATTTCAGGCGTTCTCGTTTCGTCTTCGCTTAGCGTATAAATGCCATTCTCTTAAACGTGTCATCCTCTTCTCTTCAAAGTGTCATCTGTCTTTTTCTTGTAATCATATTCTCTTTGACACACCGCTCATCTTTCGACATTCATCCTCTGAGTCAGAACCACTGGAAGTCACCGAGGTGACACGTGTGATGGTCGCCGTGAGCTCTCGGCTTGGCAGAAAGCGTGCAGTGTCAGCTATCGCTTTTGATAAGGTTATACTCTGGGTTTAAACAACAGTTAGTCTGGCGGAAGAATCCAGGGATTATTAGAATCATTTTTCTACTAGAAATCAACTATTTCTGTGACTTAATCAATGGACTTTCTAAAAAAGTATTCCACTTTTACCTTGTTACACCATTGTAATTATCTTTCATACATTTTAATTGGCGGATAAAAAAGACAAAACTGAAAAAAAAAAATCACAAGGAAAAGTTCCGGGTTTAAAATAATAACTGTAATCTACTGTACTCTGTGAAAAAGTGCACTGTTTTCCCCCTCAATTTGAAGCATGACGCTTTGTTTTTTCTTCCATTTACTGACAATGCATAACTCAAGTTAAAAAGTCTTCCTGTGATGCATTTTAAAAAGACTTTTTTTTTTTTTTTTTAGCAAAGATGTTTTTTTTATAGCGCTCTCTATTTAATACTTGTTATTGAATCGGAAAAAACACTTTGTTATACTTCACTCACTCCAGTAATCTTTTTGTTATTTCTAATATTAATTTAATTATTAGAGGTCATTTAAATGTGTTGGTTGTTTTAATTTTAAGTTATTACAGATCGACATGTTCTTGTTTAATATAACAGAACGTTTCTGCTGGAGTGAATGTGGCCACTCGAGACAAAAAGATAAGAATTTTAAATTAATCCACAATAAAGCAGCGGGAAAAAAGATGAATTGTCAATAATTATAAAAGGAAAAGAGTCAGTCGTAATCACTACAAGTTTTTCGAGGTGGACATTATTCATTCATTTTTTTTAACAATAGTTTGTGATTACTGTATTTAATTTAAGTAATTTTTTTTCATTTAGAATATAACTTTAATTTTTGTGTTATAGAATTTTAAATTACAAGATAATGTAAGTATATAGTTTTTTTTTTTTTTTTTTTTTTTTTCATTTTTGGGGGGGATTCAGGAATTGGAAAATATAATATCCATGAAAATTCATAATTCATTGTAGTTGTATAAAAATTTACTATTTTGCTTTTACAGTTTTGTGTACATTTTGTGATATTTTGCTTTGATATTTAGATTTCAAAATGTCAATGTTTTATGAAATTTTGCTGCTTTGTCAGCATTTGCACTTTGATGTGTTTTTGCTCGTGTGATTTGCAAGTGTAAATAGCAACCGCTAAGAAGCAAGAACTTGAAATGCTTCTCTACTCTTAAGAAAGGAAGAAGATCAAACATGCTGGTTCAACCAAACATTTGTGTATTTTTTTTTTTGAAGTATAAAATTCCACCGCAATGAGAGTTATCTGATCATCTGAAACCACCGGAGCAGGTTCAACCAACATCTTAGAACAGTGTGTGGAGCTTCAGCGATTGGCTGGAAGGCCTCACCTGACATTCCTTTCAGCTGATTCTGAACCTGAGATGCCTTGTTGAATGGTTTCCTATTCTGGCTTTGTGTGAAAAATCCGGTCCAGTCATATTGTAAACTCGCCTGAATAAATATTCACACCTAAATGTGCAATAATGGAGCACTAAACCTTTGTCTTTCACAGCTTTGTTGTTGACTCCTGGTTGGAAGAGAAGGAATGGATGTCCGTCTGGTTCTGGGTGGTCCGGATAATATACTCCTGGCCCACAGTCCTGAAGCCAGCGGTGTAAAGCATCCGTGTGAAGAGCAGGTGAGAATCTGGAAGCAGAAAATGGCGACACATTCAAACAAATCCCTGACTTGGCACTTAAAGGCTTGTGTTGAATGCAGGAGCGAAGCTTCAGTGCCTCTGTCTTCAGTTCAGT
Organism: Paedocypris micromegethes; assembly: GCA_028031935.1. Classification (NCBI taxonomy): domain Eukaryota; kingdom Metazoa; phylum Chordata; class Actinopteri; order Cypriniformes; genus Paedocypris; species Paedocypris micromegethes. The sequence continues at coordinate 5,352,968 of CM051500.1, read as the reverse complement.
AGCCACTACCTGGAAGGAAGGGCTCTTAAACAGGAAGAGACCCTTCGTTGGACGATGTTGTCACTCGTGCACGCCTCAGAGCAAGGTGGGTTTGAACCTTGGCATCACAAACAGACTCGATAATCAGATCGTCTGTAATTTTGTGTTACAGGAGCGGCTGTTCAATCCCAGCATCCCTTCACTTGGGCTCCGTAATGTGATTTACATCAATGAAACGCACACCAGGTACATCTCAGCCTCTGCTGAACTGGTTTACCACTTCCTGTTTACATTTGTCATAACCATTTTTACTGTATATATAGTACAGTTATGCCTCACTGTACTTAATTTGTGCCAATAGCACTTTCGTAAAGCGGAAATTTTGTATGTAAATTGCATTTTGCATATAAATCCGCTAATCCGTTCCAAGCCTCAATTCAGACCAAATGATTTTAGAATAGGATTAAAATATTGTAATAACTCTAGAAAAAAAATGTTGCATTCGCCATCTTGAATCTTGCGATAATCTCGTGATAACGGTGACGACGTCTGGTCAGCACGGACCAGGATGTTAGCCCAGCGTCTTTTTAGCGTAAAAATAATTGTACAAAAAACTGTTTTACATGCCTGGACTCTTCCTGCATAATAGTGGTAAGAAAAAAACTTGCTTAACATTACGTCGCTACAACATTAGGACTATCGTATCGTGAAATTGCGTAACGAGAGACAATATTTTGTCGGCGACGTCCTTCATAACGTGGAATTTTTGTTAATGGAGACTTTCGTAAAGTGAGGTACCACTGTATTTCACTTCTACCTATAATAATACCCTTCTTTGTTTACAAAGAGGAGTCCTTTAGGAGGTTGTAGAGTTCTCCATGGAGTGGAAAGTCAAGGCATGAATAATGGATGTTGTTTGTTAGTGGATAGTTTGTGCCCAGATCACATGACATGGAACAAAGGTGGTCTGAGCGGGCACTGCCAATCAGAGACCAACAAGGCTGATGCTCTATTAGTAGAACCAAGTACAATCTATTTCGGTTAATCAGACTCATCGGAGCTGGATCATTGTGGTTTCCAAATAACAGGCTGGTCTGATTAAGTTGGCATGGCCCATGTTCTGCAAAACATGAATTTGTCGTTGGGATTTTGTTTTGGAAACAGACACACGCTTGAACGTACCACCAATAACTGCTTTTTCTTATAAACTTTTCCGTGAAAAATATATTTACAAATTATTCGCAAGGCTCCAAAAAAAAACTCTGCTTCGAAATAACTCGATGCTCAGTTTTTTGATGTTTAAAGGTCATGTGCATGTTTTTTTTTATTATATATATATTATTTATATTTCTTCATTTGTAATTTGACACACAATTCCAGCGTTGCAATCTTCACTGTCATCATATTTCTATGTGAAAACAAATAGTTGAAAATGGCAAATAAAACAACATTTTTGTTAACAAATTCTCACAAAGCAATTTGGCCACTAGGGGGCTATATTAAAACTGTGCTCGGTGTTTAACCATCAGTGAAGTTACACACACTGAACTGAACACACACACACACACACACACACACACACACAGACCCGGTGCACTGGGCACCTTTATGCCAGGTTCAACTCCCTACCGCTGGATCACAAGTTCTATATTTAATTATATAATAATTAATTAATATTGTAAATAAACCCACTATAACCCTTCAATGACTTGTAATGACTAAGAAATATCTTATAAAAGTCAACAATGACATGAATGAATGTCAAATATGTTTTTCAAGGCCACTGTGGTTTAGATTTGGATTTTTAGATGTGGTTTTGATTAGTTGTGGCTTAGTTGAGAAGACAGAAGTGTTTTGAATGTGTTTAAATGCTGTGTTTTAGGCACCGGGGTTGGCTCGCCCGTAGACTGAGCTATGTGCTGTTTGTCCTGGAGAGAGACGTCCGGAAGGACATGTTCGCCCGGAATGTGGTGGAAAACGTGCTTCACAACAGCGGGTACTAAAAGTTTTAAAAAAATTTTACTTTACTATTTTAAATTTAAATTTTTAGTTTACTAAAAAATTAAAAAATGTTCATCATGACCATCAAGAGCAGAAAAAAATGCATTTTCCTAAACAAACCACTGTGTGTGTTATTGTAGAGTGGATTGCGCTATAAAAGAAGTGGCCGGGTTTGGAAGCGTAGAGGCAGAATCGGGTGTTGTGGATCACAAAGCTGTCAGCAAAGTCAAGCGCAAAGCCCGAGGATTCTTGCAGGAAATGGTGGCCAACATCTCACCCGCTTTTATCAGGTACAGTGTGTCACCATCACTTTGGTTTGAAGTGTTTTTGTTGTTCACATAACAGACATTTTTGTTTTGTAATAAAGCTTTTACAGGGTTTACATTTTGTTATTTTGGTTAATTTTGAATTAGGTGTTAATTAAATATTAAGTGTTAATTTGAATATACAGTCGAGTCGACTGTATATTCAAAATTAACATTTTATACCAAAATATCAAAATGCTGCTTAATTGGGCCATTGTTTAAAGGTGGCAGCCGCTCTAAGAGAAATCCTTATGATTTAAACAAAGCGGCACATTTATTGGGGCTAAATAGTCGTGTCCCGATGTGTCCCTATTAACAGGAGATGACTATATTAAGTGTTGCATGAAATGTTTTTTTTTTACACTTTTAACTACGTTTTTTTAACTATGTATTTTATTGTATAATGACAAATTTTTATTGTTTTATACTTCTTTAGAATAAAGCACATCAACTTTTTTTCTGAACTGTACTGGGATACGAAATTTTAAATGCGAATTACGAAAACTGCACAAAAGTTTGCATCTCAATTGACTAAACATGCGTCAAACACCATGAACACTCGCTGAACGAACGTTTCATGTTCTTTGATCCCCACGCATCCAGATTTTTACATATCACAACGGCTTCCAAAACTTGTATAATTCCAGATGTAGGATCTCTAAATCGATGCAAAAGACAATTAAGAAAACGTAAAGGTTTAAACTCAAGGGGCTAGAATCACAATCGCATCACAAACACTTCGAGTTCTTGTGTATGACACCATGGCCTTAAAATGATCTAATTGGCTGATGGCTAAATGGACATTATGGACTGGTTCTGATATGACGAGTTGCCCCAGCAGTAAAAGTTCCAGAACTCGTTAAAAGTTCTAATTAAAAGAGTCTAATTTCCAGTACATAAATGTAAGTCTAATGAATAAATGAAAAATGAATGACTATATTTATCCAACTAAGGGGACATTTCTATGGTTTCAGCAGTAAGTGAACATAAAACGAAACTGTGATAACAGAGTAAAAAGACAAATAATAGTAAAAATTGTTTTTTATTTATAAAGAAAGTAAAGAAGATACAATAAATAAATGGTGCAAATCAATTCCAGTCTATTATTGGTTCTTAAAATCAGTAATTGATAAACTGATGAGAAAAAAAAACGGTATTTCTTATCCGAGATCTTTAGTCACCAAGTCCGAAGTTGTTAAAAATATTATAAATGTAAAAAAGAAAATAATACATTGTAATATATAAAGATTGAAATAAAGATTCTCACCCTTTAGGGTTAAATCCACAAGTTCATATATACTCTTATCACATCCAAGATTTTTATTACAAACAAAGTAAAAACACAATATGTTTTTTCTTGTCTTTCTCTTCTTTAGATTAACAGGATGGGTGCTGTTGAAACTTTTTAACGGATTCTTCTGCAGCATTCAGATCCATAAAGGGCAGCTTGAGATGGTGAAGAAGGCGGCATCCGAGGTTCATCCCGACCACAATTCTTCCTTATCTGCACTTCAGCACACAACAACTCCCACAGAGAGATAGAGCCATCAGTCGTTTATTAGAACATTTGTCAAATTTACTGCGACAATCTCGCAATTATCTCTGTTTTTCCATTGACGCAAGTTTCTCTGTGTTTCAGTACAACGCTCCGCTCGTCTTCCTCCCCGTTCACAAATCCCACATAGACTACCTGCTCATCACGTTCATCCTCTTCTGTCACAACATCAAAGCTCCTCACATCGCCGCCGGCAACAATCTCAACATCCCCATCTTAAGGTGGGAAAAGCCATCAAGACGCTGTTGTTTATTCTGGTTAAACCAAATGTGACTGTCTGAAGTTCCCAATAAATAAAACAAAGCTTGGTTCTGTATTCCCCCAGCACGCTCATACGCAAACTCGGAGGCTTTTTCATTCGCCGCAAAATGGATGAGACGTCGGATGGGAAAAAAGATGTTCTGTACAGATCACTGTTACACGCGGTAAGTTTGTGGTGGCTTTAATAATGGATCGACGTGTTAAGATAATTCATACATCAATGTTTAAAGAGGTTTTATTCACTCCTTAGGGCAGTTGTTCCTTTTTTTTCTTTGTTTCCTTTTTTCTTCAACAGGATGAGAACTAAAATATCGTGTTTTTCAGACTGTAAGGGGCACTTAAAATGAAAAAAAAAAGTTTAAAAATGGATGTCGCCTTATTCGTAAAAATATGTGTGGACTTTGTCACTTGTGCGGGAAAACATCTTGTAAACATACATTTGATGTGACAGTTGGTGATGTCAGATGGCAGTTTTATTCTGAAAATATTTAAGAATTAAGACATATTAAGAATTAAGAATTTAGCAGACATAATTAGGAATGTTTCACCAAGAATGGTTTTATAGTTTCTTTCAGAAGTCAACACTAAAGATTTTTTGTTTGTTTTTAGAAGTTCAATTTCTTTAGAAGTTCTATTTAGAAGATGCGTTGTGTGTGTGAATTGCTGTTTATTGTCTGCTATCAAAAGTTTTAGTTTTTTTAAATGTTCTAAAAGGAGAACTTGTGAAAAACATTAACTATATTGTCATTAACATAGCCATTGGTGCTAATATGGTGTAAAAATTGTGCAAAACACGCAAAAAAAGGTCCAATTCTTTACCACTGGACCACAACTGACGTATTAAGATTTGGGTTCACACACTTAAATTGTGAAGCTGGTTGGACTCTCACTTTTCTAATAGGATTAACTGTTCCTGTTCACAGTAAGTCAAACCTAATGCTAAATGTTATTGTTTAATTGTGAGTAGAAAGTTTAGAATAGAGTACAATATAATAAACTTTTAAGTTTATACATTATAGGGAGTGTTTTATCAAAAAAAAAAAAAAACAAAGCATTGCATATAATATAATAAAATAAAATAAACACACATGTTGGTTGGATGAAAAAGTATTTACAAATATATAAATTTATAATATTAGTTTATAAAAATAACATCTATTTATAATATTATAAAAGTATTATACAGTATTTAAAAATTGAAATGGAGTAGAAGACGTAGAGTAATGACATTCTACCATCAGAACATCCTCATAAAGGCCGTCACTACTAATGCGCATAACGGAGTAAGTGAAACGTAAGTGATGGGAAATGAGAGCATCTCTAGTACTTCGGATTTAAAGCGACTCTTTCCAATAAGCGAGTGTGATGAGGTGTTTCATACAGTCAATCTGCATTATTCATTTCCATTGTGCTGCACATCACAGCGATCGGCGGCTTTAATTACGGCGAGTTTAAAGGCGCGGCTCATGCTTGTGCTGCAGAGATGCGGTGATTTATTGCCCTCTGCGTCTCTTTCAGTACACGGAGGAGTTGTTGCGGCAGCAGCAGTTTCTGGAGGTGTATTTGGAGGGCACACGTTCCCGCAGTGGAAAGCCGTCTCCAGCGAGGGCGGGCATGCTGTCTATCGTAGTGGACGCCCTCTGCAACAGCAGCATTCCAGATGTTCTCATCGTGCCCGTGGGCATATCGTACGACCGCATCATTGAGGGGAACTACAACAGCGAGCAGCTGGTAGGTGAAGGTCTTCTGGGGCCCGCGTGTGTCAGCATTTCAGCCTTCACTGGGGTCAGTAGTGTGTGTGGTTGACCAAAAACAGCAACAGCAGATGTCGATTGTCACTGGAGAGCGGAAAAAAAAAAGTGCTTATTATGTATATATTACACCGATGGATGGATAGATAGATGGATGGAAAGAAACATGGATGGATGGATGGATGGATGGATAGATGAGAGACATGGGTGGATGGATGGATAGAGACATGGGTGGTTGGATGGAGAGACATGGAAGGATGGATGGATAGAGACACGGATGGATGGATAGATAGATGGATCGAAAGATACATGGGTGGATGGATGGATAGATAGAGACATGGATGGATAAATGGATGATGGATGGATGAGAGAGTGAGACATGGATAGAGGGAAGAATGGATGGATAGATATAGACATGTATAGATAGATGGATGGATGGATGGATGGATGAATGGATGTATACTGTATATGTATGCTGTAGGATTTATATCTTCATTAATTATGAATTATACTCCAGTATTTCTTTTAAATTAAATCTATATCTTTTTTTTCCACGAGTATTTTTATTTCATGAGGTCAAAACTTTTACATTTCTATATTAACCAATTACTTTTTTTAAGTACTGTATACTTTACTATATTGAAATTCTTATTTTCATATTTTCCATTACAGGGAAAGCCTAAGAAGAACGAGAGTCTGTGGGGCGTGGCCTGCGGCGTGTTCCGGATGCTTCGCAAAAACTACGGCTGTGTGCGTGTGGACTTCACTCAGCCCTTCTCGCTGAAGGTTGGCGAGAATCATCTCCCCGTATTCTTTATTTTTTTCATTCTGTACATCGCTCTGACGGCCAGTGTTCTCCGTTTCTTCAGGAATATCTGGACACTCAGAGATCACGACATCTCCAGGATCCTCTCACGCTGGAGCAGATCCTGCTGCCCACCATCATCGCCGCACAGTACGAACATCATCACGTGGACTTCTGTGGAGCACTCGTGAGACTAAACGGACAGTCTTTGTTTTCTCTGCAGACCTGATCAGGCTGTTTACAAAGGAGAAGAAGAAGACCATCTGAATTCGAGCGATATGTCAGACGAGCCCTGGAGACGACAGGTCATCGCTAACCTAGCCAAGCATGTTCTCTTCAGTAAGTACATCAGTGGAGATCAGGAGTCCAGGGATCAATACGTGTTGTGCAATCAGCAGACGGATAATGAGCTGCATGGTGAAGTGCCGCTCATCTAGTAGGATTGTTAACCTAGTCAGCAGTTTAACACCAGAGGAGAAAAGAGAAGGTGTTCAGATCAGAACCGCAGTTTGAAATCCATCTTAATAAGACCTGCATTTTAATCTAAGATCTTCTTTTTGTCGTCCTCACGTTTTTCCAATTTTGTGTTTTTACCATCACACACGTTTCACGTATGCATTTTAACCAGAATACACGGGAAAAAAACAGATTCGGAATTTGCCTCTGAACTTGATTAACCTGATGTTCACTTTACTCAGTGAGTTAAAACCATGTTTCTGTGTTTATTTGTGGAAGCAGCATGACTTTACTCCAATTGACCTATAGGTGGCGGTATAATACACGAACATTTACATTTAGCCATTGCAAAGCAACAGATATCTTAAAAATGTACAAGCAATGTTTATGATTATCACATAAAAGCTTCTAGTAGACAAAACGAGTCATCAAAAAGCATGGCTGCCAAATGTGCCAAAAAACTGCCAAAAAAATGTGCCAAAAGTATGCATTGGCAATAAAATAATCATATATTAGTTAATTTGTATTTAACGTTATTGGTTCGAAGATTGTCAGGCAGAATGGCTGGCCCTCTTTAAAAAAACAGTTTGGACTCTCCTGGTTTACCTGTCTGTAATCCATCTGGATAATCATGATGATGTGTGTTTTGTGTTTCGTACAGCCGCCAGCAAGTCCTCAGCGATCATGTCGACTCACATCGTCGCCTGTCTCCTCCTGTATCGCCACAGACAGGTAATAACAGCTCTCGAGAGCCTCGCGTTCACAGGATGTGGGTTGTGATCTCGCCCGGTCTGTGCAGGGCGTTCTGCTGTCTAAACTGGTGGAGGATTTCTTCAACATGAAGGAGGAGATCTTGTCCCGCGACTTTGACCTGGGATTCTCCGGGAATTCCGAAGACGTGGTCATGCACGCGCTCAGCCTTCTGGGAAACTGCGTGAACGTCACCAGCACCAACAAGAACACGGAGTTCATCATCGCTCCCACCAACACTGTGCCTGCACTCTTTGAGCTCAACTTCTACAGCAACGGCCTTTTCCACGTCTTCATTGCTGATGCTATTATAGGTAAAAACATCTATAACCATCAGCAGAACGTTATTTCTCAGCTTTTTGTTTCAATGTGGCGACACATAATGCAATCAATAGTGTTTTTTGTCGTTTTTTTTTGTTTTGTGTTTTTTTGTTTTTTGTAGTTTTGTACTACAAACTACAAAGTTTTGTACTACAAACAGCTTTGTAGTTTACTGTAGTTCCTTGATAATTGCGCCACTTGCGTTCTAAAATTAACCTGCAGAAACAGTATTGGTGAAATAAGTCATCTAGATATATGACCAGCACATGTATATGTTATATAGGTGTTATATAGTACAGTTCTGCCTCTACTTACGAAGTCATTCCTAATGCCATTTCGTAAGTAGAAACACATTTTACACTGTACTATTTTACACCTTATTTGTTCCAAGTCCCTCTAAATTCAGACAATACTTTTTTATAAATTGCAAATTATTGGTATTAACTTTAATGGAAAAAACATTTTACATAACAGTTTTTGAGAAGAAATACCAAGGGACTAAAGCAAAGATTAAAAATAAGCTTTACGTACCTTTCGCATTGAGCGGTTATTTGGTATAACTTTGGTAAGCAAATTTAACATCTAAACCTCGAGACGATTGTTGAGGAATGAATACATACGAACACGCACACACCAACGTGCTTGAGGAAAACAGATAAAAAGTGTCATTCGGCACAGCAAGATCTCTGTAACTTTCAATTTAACTTGGTCAATTTATTTGACCTTTTTCAGACCTTTGTTTGATGTGTGTGAAGTTTTTTTACACGCCTGGACTCTCGCATGTTTCACACGTACAAAATGTATCTCCTTGCATGCTAGCGGTGAGAAAAATATTGGCTTAGTCTTGTTGTCCTAATCTTAATCTGCAACATTTGACACTTTCGTATCTTGAAACACGTTTTGTAACTAGAGACGATATTTTCCTCAGATGCGCTTTGTAACTTGAAACTTTCGTTAATAGAGCTGTTCGTCTAGGTACCACTGTATGTCTTAATTTGTCCCGTGCTGAAGATTAGTGATGCTAATTGTGTGGATGTGTGTTGTGCTAGCTTGCAGTGCGTTGGCCCTGCAACGAGAGCAAGCTGTGAGTGAGCCGAACTCCTCTTCTGCGCTGCTTAGTCAGGAGAGACTGATCCGCCGAGCTGCAGGACTCTCACACTTCTTGTCCAATGAAGTAGCAGTGGCTCTGGTAATGACTCACAATACAGTGGCTCCATCTAATGGTCGATCGGAAATTCAATTCAGATTGTAAAACTGAAAAACAGATTCAATTCTTTATACATACTTTTCCCTTTCACTTAATTAAAACAATTTATAGTTTTTTTTCCCCGTTGTGTCAATTGTGTACTTGTTGCAAACATAGATCACTGCACATTACCGATTTTTATTATTTTTAAAATGTAGTTTTAAATTATACATTGGAAATATGATATTGTTTACGGTAATTTAAATAAATTTTTAGTAGCTTTTAATATTTGTTCTACCATGTATAGTTTTTTGTGTACACCAATAAACAATTTATTCGTAAATTGCTCAATTGTGGCAAGTTTTTCTAGAATTGTAGAGTGTGGCAAGTTTTTCTAAATTACTAGAGTGTAACACGTTTTTGTAAATTGCTAGGTTGACAGGTTTTTGCTAATTACTAGATTGTGGCAAGTTTTACCATGACTTTACCTGTTAATCCAATTGACAAATATTTGTGTTAACTCTCGGCTGCATTGATGGAACTTACAGAAAGTTCACAAACTTTATAAAACATGATCTTAATATTTTATAGAGGTTTAATATTTTTATTAATATTTAAATTTAAACAGCCCCCCTAAGATTACTTAAAAGTGCTTTGGAGTTCTTTTTATTTATATTGATTTTTGTTGTTCTTCTCCAGCCTTGTCTGACCCTGTACCAGGTCTTCCATGATGCTATCACCAGACTCATCCAGTACGGTGTGCTGAGTGTAGCGGAGGTGAGCTGGGACGTGCTGTGTTCAATGCCTCGCGTGACACTTTTTAGTAAACAAAATGTGGATATGAGGAAAAACACCTCAATGTATTTCAACGTATTAATATTATTCTCTAATAAAAATAAAAACGCATACATTATTACATTTATTAAGTCACGATACAGGTCACTTGGATTCAAGCAGTTGTGTGTTTTGATTTGTAGGAGGATCAGGAAGAATTAAGCCCATCCGAAGAACCATGGCCTAAGAAGTTTCCAGAAACACTTTCCTGGCGAAGTGATGAGGAGGATGAAGACAGCGATTTTGGAGATGAGCAGCGAGATCGTTACCTGAAGGTCCACCATGATTTATCATCAAACGCTGGTCTAGAGTTTTTATTTGTGTAATTGTTTTTTTATTTTTTTTTGTAATTTATTTTTTTTAATTCTATAGTTTCACATGTTCTGTAATATTTATTACCAATATTTTCAATGTTTTTTTAATCAATTACTATAACATGAATAAACATTGTGACATACTGAATATAGAATTAGTGTATTAAATAAGACAAATATATTTGTTAAACGTAATGTGTGTAATAAACATGTTATGGCCGCTTGCCATGTCAAATATACAATTAGCGTATTAAATATATTTGTATTACTTGATGAATGTATTGTGTAGAACAAAAAATGATCTTGACATCGATCTCGACTTTTGTGTGTGCTCATAACTGTAGGTGAGCGCAGCAGCCGAACACCAAGAGTTCTTCACGTTCCTGCAGAGGATCGTCACTCCGGTGCTGGAGGCCTACAGCGGTGCCGCCATCTTCATACACAGCCTGAGCTCGCCCATGTCGGAGAGAGAGTACACGCACCAGCTCTTCAAATACCTGCTCACGCGCACCGAGAGGGGCGTGGCCGCATACGGTGGGTGGGGCACTCCGTCCGTTTGTCTGTCTGAACATTTATCTTATTTATTTATTCAAACATGTATACTTAATAAATCATAACAACGTAATGCTACAATCATCTGGTTCTTTCCTATAATACATGCTTGAAAGTAGATGGAGAGTAGAAAGAAGTACAACTTATCTAGTCCTACCCCCTTTTAAATTCAACTTTAACACATAAAACTTAATCTTCCTTTAATACCTGCACTGATATCTATATACCTTCTAGAACTTTATCCACAGCAACATCATAAATAAACTTGGACCTTTGACATAAATAGTTTTTATAATTTTTCCGCGTTATCAATATAATTCGAATGAATGTCCATGTTAATGTTTTGGGTTAGTACATTCTTACCTTAAATTATTTCACAATTTTTTCTCCGTTTCTAGTCAAACAAAAGCTCTTTTTGGTGGTGCGTGTATATTTTACTTTCATGTTTAATTTGCCTCTTAAACTATAGTCCCCGTCTCTTTCATGAAACAACCTTTGTATTCGCTCTGGCACCAATTAGTTTTTAACCTTGAACAAAAACATTGCAATTTTAAATTCCCGTAGATCTTGTAACTTAAAAATGTGGGATTTTTGAAATAATACATTTTGAAATAATAATTTCATTATGTACTCGGAGCCATTTTTGTAGTACGTATAAAGGTTCTAATGCACTTTTGTATGTGTTCCCCCAATTTTCTATACAACAGTTTAAATACGGTCAGTTTAAATACCAAGGCACTATAAATGGACTTCACATTCAATATGTTTTATTCTTGCTAAAACACAGAAATATTTTGAGTATGAAACACGAGTTTCACCTTTCGGGGTGTGTGACTGTGGTTGGAACCGTGAGTAAATGGTTTGAGTAGTTGTTGCAATTGTTAAAAAAAGATTAAGATCAAGGGCTGGATGGAAATATAGACGTGTGGGAACAATGATGCAAGAATATGGGTAATTGGAAGGAAGAAACCATGTCTTGATATAATAATAGTGAGCTGCTGAATAGATAGATGAATGGAATGTATAAGCAAAAGTGTATAAATATCTGCACGGGTACATTATTTTTATTTAGAACCATGTTTTTTTTTTCATTGTGCATTTTGGTTGATTCCGGTTGATTATAAGTTTATATGGTGTAAAGGTCCAGAGAGGAATCCAGTTACATAAGCTTGATATTTTCCTGCTTATTTGATGGACCAAATCGTTCCATCTTTTTTTATTGTTTTTGAGCACTGGATATGTCCGCTTTTTGGAACCAACGGAATATTGCGACCAAAATGATCCTGTTCTGATTTCATTTCAAATTAAACCTAAATGTGTTTTTTTATGTTTCAACTGTGTTATTGATAATTTAGTTTTAGTGTTGAGCTTTATTCTGTAAGTGATTGTTGTTTTGTGAGTTGATGCTGTTTTATTTCGCCGTTGATTGTGGTTTGTTTTATAGGAGAGAGCGCCACACATTACCTTGTGAAAAATACTGTGAAGACCTTTAAAGAGCTGGGGGTAAGGAAGCCATCTTTCCTCGCAGGGACGTGTTAGTTAAACAGCTTTAACCACATCACGCAACCTTACGCAACCCCATGATGATGCGAGGTTTTTCCCAATGAGTCATGGCATATATTTCGTCATTCAAAAAGTCACAGATTTAAATGCATTTAAAAAAAAAAAAGAAATACCGTATTTTCTGGACTATAAGCCGCACCTGTATATAAGCCGCAGCCGCTCCATTAAAAAAAAAAAAATAAATAAATAAATAAACAAGCCGCACCTGCATACAAGCCGCATCCACTCTATTAAAAAAAGTTTTGCGAGCCACAGATATGTATGTTTTTGGATTAGATACAGTGTTCCCTCGCTACTTTGCGATTAAACTATCGCGGATTCACTGCTTTGCGGATATTTTTATTACGTATGCATAATTTATAAAAGAAATATATCGAAATATTCGTACGCGACCGCACACATTTTTTTAGTTTTTATTTGTTGACGAAAGTGTCAATAAACGTAGTTATAGTTTTTGTCCTTACGCGGGAATTTTTATATAGTTCTCGTTTCGTTTCCGTCAGGGAAAAAGTGTAATTGACGAAGACTATGACGTATTTCGTCAACGAAATGAACACTGATGTAGTCTAAGCAAATGCTTTACTAAACACAATGAAACAACAGAAATACAGTACCGTATCTTTATGAAATTATCAATTTATGAAACACAATTGTTTTGTGTGTGACAGGTGCTGAAAGAGAAGCGAGACGGCGGCGTGTGTCAGGTGGAGCTGAGCAGCGCTTTTCTACCTCAGGTCAACAGGAAGAAGCTCCTGCAGTACATTCTGGGTTTCGGTCTGCTGTGACCCCGTCTGACCCCGTCACCTCTCTCAAGGGCTTTTCACTGGCCAGCCCTCAGCGGCAAAGGTGCTATTCTGAGGAAGGACGAACCTGGAAGTGCCTTTACCAAGCGCCTCATACTAGACTTGAGTTAGTCTTCCTTTACTCAAAACCCACGTATGCACAGTTTAGTACGTAACCAGTTGTGTTGGCTTTTGCTCAAAGTAAAAGCTCCTCCCACGCACGCTGCCAGTAAAGGCCCTTGGTTCTGAGCTGATTCTTGACAAATCTGAGAACAAGTTGGTTTTTTTTTTCTCTTGACTGTGGTTGCATTGTGTGTTCTAGTGTCATTTTCTGTGTACAGATATACAATCGTGTGTCTAAATGGGTTTTAGCAGGAAGTAAGTCAAATGGCATCTTTCCAGTATTCACAATTCTGATTGGTTCACAGAGGTACTTTAATGCAGCAATGCGCTTGAAAAGATTTTTTTTTTTTTATTTCATAGTCTAGTTACAGACCCTTTTTTATTTTTATTTTTATTTTTGAGTTAGAAAGCTGTGTGTATTTCACGGTTTCAACCTGATTCCAAGCACAAGAATTTATCAATCCAGAAAAGTTTAACGTCGCCTTCACTGCTCGAAGACGTTGGAGTAAACAACGCTCGTGGGTGACGGTGCAAATGGTTTCTCGTAAAATTATATTTTGGTCTGTGAGAAATTATTCAGCATTCGTTTTTCAGTTCCAGTCACAACACAAATTCTGGTATGAATAATATCACATGCAATCAATGGAACAAGTCGTTTTCTCGGGCTAGAACTTTCGTTATTTAATATCGTGTGTGTACTGTATAAAGATGTATTTATTAAAATGTACTGTATGTTGTTGGAGTTTAGGAACTTGGCATGTCTTCTAGGCTTGATTGTAAATGCCAAGACTGAACAACGTGAAGGGCATGTGGCGACCTTGAGGGTCTTAAAGACAGAAAACTAAATTAAACGCGTTATTAACATCATGTGTTGGGTTTGAACCACGATTAGCTTGGTAGAAATCAGGCCTCAAAAACGTCTGATCGGAATTTAAAGCGCATTTCATTACAATACACTTTGCAGACACATAAAAAGAACATCAGCCGCGTTTTGTGCGATGCTATACATAACCACGACGTGCTTTACTTTAAAAAGCTTCTCTGTTTTCATTTTTGCTTTGTAATACATCCTAAAAAGCTGATTTCATCAAGTCGTGTAAAAAAAACAACAGGTAATGTCTATTTTTTTGGGGGGGAAAGTCCTTCGGACTGCGCTACAGGCCAGTGAATGTGTGTATAGTAGATGCTAAAGCGTAGCAATAGCGTGATTCCCCAAAGAATGTGAGTCCTGATCGTACAGAATGTGATGAGATTTACTCTGAACGTTCAGGTTTTAGTTCATACCTGCTACTAAAAAAAACCCTGATAGCAATTATTAAGATCATTAAACTTCACTGGATGGATATTACACGTGCGGTTTGCTGTGGTTTTGTATTTGTTTGGCATGCGGCGAGTGTGACGACTTTTCTGTAAAACTTGTAAATATTCTAGAATAAATGAATGTGCTGACCAATGGCGGCGGGTGTCGGTTCTTGGTGGCGTGGGAGAGTTGGGAACTGGAATGTAAAGGAGTGAGACTGGAGGAGGAAGACGTCAGTGCGAGGGATGAAGAACCAGATGAGATCTCTGACCGTCCGACTGCCCGGCAACACCGAGCTGAACCTGACCGTAGGGGTGAGTGTTGGCCGATGCTTCCAATACAGATCGACAATTTTGTCTTGACGTTGAGTGTGTTTTACTGCAAGTAATGCTTTTTTTTTTTTTTTTGTAACGTAATTGATTTGTTTTGATGCTAGTTGATGCGATTATTATGGAGTATCTTAATCAGGGATTATAATTGGGCATATTGTAGCGTACCCCTTTTTATAAAAAAATGCAAAAAAAAGAAAAAATTTTTTTTATTATAGTAACACACTTTAGTCACTTTTAGCCTAAAGTGAAGGAATTGACACCAGTCGATTGGATTAATTAGTCCACGTTTTCCTGTTAAATATTTATTTGGAAATGGATTTTTCAAGAAGATTTATTTACAACAAACCAAAGATTCAACTATGGAAGCCTGTTTCCGCCACAATTCGGATAAACTGCATTAAAATATAAAATGTTCTTTGTCTAAAATAAACACAGTAACTGCACGCAAACAGATCGCTGCATTTGACTCAAACTTCCTCAAGTCGTGTGTGTGTGTGTGTGTGTGTGTGTGTGTGTGTGTGTGTGTGTGTGTGTGTGTGTGTGTGTACTTCTCTGTGACAAATTTAACGTCTGGCTGGCTAGACAAAAAATAATAAAATTAAATAACCAGAATTTCTAAGTCATAAACCATATTATTTTGGGTTAATTGTGTTTATTGTTTTCAAAGGCTTTTACACTGTCAGAGTCTTATCTGCTTATTCTATATGCATTGTAATTAAGAACTTGTTTTACATGCTTGATGTATGTATCTTTATCTCGTTTAAGAGGGGTATTTATATGTTTTTGTACAGCACTTAGTTTCAATGAAGTGGATTTTAAAAGGGCTCAACAATTAAAAATTACAATTACAGATGAAGGACAGTGGTCAGGCCGTGCTGGATCAGCTCTGTGAACTTCTGCACGTCTCTCAGCTTCATCTGTTTGGTCTGAGCGTGATAAAGGGTTTGTTTGCTTCCGTGTGTGTGTGTGTGTGTGTGTGTGTGTAAGAGTGTGTAAGTCACTGGTTTCTACTCTTCACAGACAATGCGGCCTTGTTCCTGGATCTCCAGAAGAAGCTTTTCATCTACCTGCCAAAGTCTTGGAGAAAGAATTCAGCCAAGGTTAAACAATCACATGCCATAAAAGTGAATCTCACTAAAGGAAGTTAGTGTGAATCTAAACTTCAGTTATTCCACTAACAAATTATCTTTAAATGAAACTCTGCGTTGGTGTGTCTCCATCCCACACATCTTAATGTCAAACCATTTGAAAAAAAAAAAAAAAAAGATAATGAATACGGTATTTATAGTATGTGCAGCCTTGTCATCAGTTTTCATCAGTCATCAGTTTTTTTTCTAATTTGTGACGCTGAGTTGCTAATGTGCGTTTTGCTTTTACAGGAAGCTGTCGTCTCTCTAGAAGTGCAGTATTTTATAGGAAGGCCAGAGCTGATCGTGTAAGTTACTCAAGAATTCACGCAAGTAATAGTGAAACCACACTGAATGTAAGTAATATAAATTAACCCCTTGTGATGACAAGGGCCATCGGTTAATGTTCAATGTGTTCACTCTTTATTGATTTGTTACAGTCGACATTTAATTTGTCCGATCACTACGGGTTTTCAAATGGCAAGAAAAAACACATCCATTTGGTTTAAACGATTGTATTAAAGCAAGGGTAAAAGCCCAGCATACTCACCACTTTTTGTTTAGTGAAAGAAAGGCGTGGTCCCTCTGTCAGCCATTTTAAAGGCTAGGGCTGAACCCATTTTGGGGTGGTGGTAATGTGATGGTAGGGTTCATTTTCTGCAGATGTATGTATTGTTTTGATTTGCATAATTCAAATTTATTTCTGATTTATTTGGATTCGGGTTATTTTGCCTTTCTGTTGTTAGTGTAAATTATGTAAGATTTACGTTTATTTTCCTGTTCCTCCTCCGGATCAAATGTGAGTGTGTTATTACACGCTTAAATTCAAAACGTGCAGACGGGATTTTTTTTTGTGTTTTGTGGCAAATTATACATAGGACACACAAAATAGACTATGCACGTTGCAGTGAGTTTTAAAACAAAAAGATAAGTTCCTGCTATTCTGAAAAGTGAAAGTGAAATCTAATGTGATGTACGTTGTAGACAGACGCTTTTAAAAGCAGGGACTCTGATGATGACGAGATGGAGATGGAGAAGTTCTGAGAAGCAAGTGAACGATTTCCTCTTTTTGTTTCTGCGGTAGCGACTTTTCCACAGAATGACTGACAGCAGCGACAAACGGAAAGACCCAAATTTTTGCCCATAAGGTACAGCGAATAAAGCTGTGTATAAGAGACGATAATGTCTAGATATCTGGCAGTGTTGTGATGTCTTGCCACCAAAATATCTTCTTAATAATAAAAAATAACAAAATAAATAATAAAAATAAAATAATAAAAAGCCCTTTTAAATATGTTTTTAACATATAATTGTGTGTATACCATAACTCCCTTTTAATAAATGTACATATACAGTGTTTTCTGTTTCTACTATTCGGCTGAATATAAATACATGGAAATATGGTTAGTGTTCATAAAAGTCAATCTTTCTGTCCTCTTTTGGCTTTTCATGAATCTTAACAATATTAGCATGTATATGACCAAAACGTACTTAAAAATGTCCCATATATTGGATATGTATTTAGAAAATATATATTTAAAATAATTAAAACAATGTTTCACGGATACATACCGTATTTTCCGGACTATAAGCCGCTACTTTTTTCCTAGGTTTTGAACCGGCTTATAGAAAAGAGCGGCTTTTTTTTTTTCCACCTCTAGGGGGAAATCGGAATCATCGCGCTTTAATCGGTATCAAAAGACAAAACAAATGCAAAGAAGAATATGCTACTGAAATAAATATAAATATATTATATATAATAAATATAAATATATATTAATATATTAAATACATGGGAGACTTGGATGACAAGTGGTGAGATGCCATTCACAAAAACCGGCCGCATGCGAAAAGCATCCTTTACTGATGTCTGTCAGTGGATCCTGACAGCATGGAGTGCTGTGAATTGAACCCACCATCACCAAAGCGTTCAGAAAGGCTGGGCTACTACGCGAGAGCGCGCACCTCCAGAGCCAACCGCACCGGAGGATGACAGTGACACGGAGAGCGAGGCTGATGGAGACAGATGTGACAAAGCGCTGCTAAGTTTGTTCAACTCAGACACTGAAGAAGACGACTTCGTGGGTTTCAGCAAAGATGATTAGACCTGATTTCACACGACGTGATTTCACTGAAATAAAGGTGAATACTGTAGACACGTTTGTTTTCTCTTATTTTCTGTCCCGTTTTAATCAGCAAAGTTGCTGGTGTAGGTTAGGAAAGGATCTTTTTAGTTACATACATTTACATTTACAATTCAAAATCGTTCTGTTCCTGTAGTAAATACCTTGAACCCTGGTTTATTGACGCGGGATGTGCGCGCAGACCTTGCGTCTTCCACGAATATTTCCATAATTCATTTAACGAATGCAAGCCAATAAAACATTATTACTCCACATAAAAACGAAAAACTGTTATGTGTACAGTAACGGAACGAAATATCAATTTATAATATACGTAACACGCGTGGCCCCGGAGATATTAATTTTCAAAGTGTTTGAATGGGGGAATATCAGGCGCAAGCAGCTTGGCATTATTGAGCCAGACACGTCAGCAGAGGCCCTTCTTCAGCCGCTACTAGACACGTGTGACTTGCGGGAAGCGGGCGTGACTCGCGGAAGCTCGCGTGACTCGCGGAAGCTCGCGTGACGTGTGGAAGCCAGGCTCAGGAAGCACTGGAAGCATGACATTAGCAGGTTGTGCACGAATATTTCGATATATTTCTTTTATAATTCATGCATACCTAATTAAAACAACCCAAGCCGTAGATCCGTGAACAAATAAAAAAAAATCGAATCCAAAAACATACTTATCTGTGGCTTGCAAAACTCTCCAGGTTTTGACTAAAACCTTGTTCCCTGTCAGGTAATGTTGTCCCCAGTAGTGTCCAGTGAACAACTGGAAAGGGAACTTTTTTTAATAGAGTGGATGCGCAGGTGCGGCTTGTTTATGGTTTTTTTTTTTTTTTTTTTTTTTTCGAAAATAGAGGGATGCGGCTTATATACAGGTGCGGCTTATAGTCCAGAAAATATGGTATATTCTTCGTATATTATAGTCTTTTACTGATGACATCGATACAGAGAATGCTGTTACGTACCTTTTATAATTTGCTCGTTTTTCCTTTTATCCTTTTTCAAATGTGCTAGAAAGTGGCAGTTAAGAAAAACATAAAGCACAAAGATCAAATAAGAGCTCTAGTTGTAATTACTCACAGTTGTAATTGCTTCACAGGAACAAGCGTCTCCTGAAGCTGTACTTCTTAGACCTGAGAGCAAGAGTGTTGAGTTCTCAGGTGATTCAGCAGGAAGGACTGTACTTCCAGCTGGCTGCGTATGCACTGCAGGCAGAGAAGGGCGACTGCGCAGATGGAGATGAGACATACTTCACTCCACTGGACTTCTTCCCTCTTTGGGTGAGGATTTCTTGGTTATGATCAGAGTTGTAAAGAGTACCAGACAATGTGATTGAGTAAAAGTATGCATGCATACTCTATAAAAGTATGCATGAGTTACCACTATAAAAAGAAATACTTGAGTCAAAGAAAGAAAAGTATCAAATTTTAAAAGTATTTTACTCCTGATAGGTTTAGGCTAAAAAAAAAAAACAAAGGAATGTAGAATAAAAAAAACTCAATTCAAAAGAGGGGTTTTCTAATACAGAAACAAAATTCAACACCCACATGTTTCAGAAATGGTAATACAAAAAAAAATCTCAATCTCCGTCTCAGTCAAACTCAAATGTGCAAAAAAAAAAAAATTATAAAATTCCGAGCTGACTGATTCTCAGTGACCACTCAGTCATTGCCTACAATAGACATTACATTTATTCACGTTGCACAAAAAAGCATTAAGCTAAAATTTAGTCATAGTAAGGTTGGTAACATTACAGTACCATTGTAAAGTCAGGGAAGATCTGTATAGTTTAACTTAACGATACATTCACTTTAACTTAACATTAAATAGACTCTTACCCCAATGTGTTTCCTCAAATTTCACGGTGATTTTAAAAATAGTTCTTATTTTTGTTGTCCGTGGTAAACGAAAACAGACACTGCATCTTGTAAGAGTCCTTCTGTTTTTCTGCAACGGTTCTTTCAACTAAGGCCATGAATGATGATCCGTGCTATATCGCGATAGTTAAAATCCTGGTAAACATTCACGCCTCTAATTCACGCTCGTATAATGTTTAACTCACAAGTATCTTCAGCATACTACAGATGGCAAAATCGCCTCGTTCGCCCAAGAAATTAACCGCGATAAAAATCGATTATGGTTTGTCGCGCATCAAAATGTAGCAAGTAGCGGTAAGTGTCAATTCAAATGTAGTGGAGTGAAAAATACAGTAACTCAACCAGAAATGCAGTCAAGTAGAGAGTAAAAGTTGCTTATGTTTTTGATACTCAGTACAAGTACGAAGTAGCCAAAAATACGTAAGTAAAGTAACAAAATACATTTACTCAAGTACCTTACACCCCTGGTTATGATGTTGAGCACATTATGTATTTGATGTCCTCTTTGATCCCGGAAGGTTGTTCGGAAGCGTGGGAGTAAATACATCCAGCTTCATACGCCGACTCTGCACCGTGATCTGAGGGGAATGTCTTCCAGCGAAGCCGCCCTGCGATTCACGCAAACCGCATTGACACTCTGCGATGTCCCGCTGACCTTCTACAGACTGCTGAAGGTCAGACGATCCTGCAGAACGTGTGCGTTTATAAAGTTCAAAGTTTGTTTAAAGTTTGTCGTGCTCTTTTTAGGGGGAAATGAAAAGCAGAGATCGTGTTCCTGTAGGTCTGGGATTAACAGGACTGCACATCTTTCAGGTGACGATAGCGTGATTTTAAAAGTGTGTGTGTGCGCGCGTGTGTGTGTTTATTAGCCCCACCCGTCCAACAGCTCGCTAACGCACATTTCTAATCAGCCAATCACATTGCAGCTCAAGACTCAGCATCAGGAAGGAAAGAAACACTTTGTGGCTTTTTGGTCAGATGAATAATGGACATGTTTCTTTTTTAAAGACTCTTTTTCCCCCCCTAATTCCGCATAGCGACTTTGCGTTGGTCTGGGACTGAGAAAAGCGCTATGTAAATAAACTTGAACTTGAAAATAAGGTAAAGAGAAATATACAAAAGTTTAAAACTTATCATTAGAGAATTAATATTTATAGATATAGTTAATAATTGTAGTTCAAAAGAAATGTATGTACAAAAAAACTCTTTCAAATTACATACACATTGTATATCATACGTACAGTGTTCGTCTAGTCTGATGAGTCAATCAATTGTTCAATAACTGATGTTTTTTTTTTTCTGCATTATTCAAAATCTACTTTTTAAGTCCACCTATAAAGCCAAACATACTGTAGTTGTTGTGCTACTTCTGAACCGCTCTGTTGTTCTGTTGGGTCTGTGGACCAAATACAACCTGTATCCGTGTGGTTTACTGACAGATGCTGAACGGACGACAGCAGATTCTGTGTGACCTGCCTTGGTCGGCCATTCATTCCGTAACAGTGAAGGTACTTTTTTAGAAGTATTACATGATGGCAGAGTGACGTCATCTTTTCAGTGTTTCTGCATCTCAGAATGAATGTTGGTGTGTGTTGCATCACAGGGCAAGAAGTTTGAGATCTGTGGCGATGGCTTTTCTGGACGAGAGCTGGTGTTCTACTGTCCATCTGCTCTTCATGCCAAACATCTTCTCCAGCACATCAGCAACAGCCACCGGCTTCATCTCAACACTTCAGCCATGCAGCTGATGGACACAACCAGTCAGTGTTCCACTCGTCGTTTTGGATTATTCTTGACTTTTTCAGTGTTATAATGAAAAAGCCCTTTTTTCTAACCCTAACCCTTCACTTTATAATTCCTGTGTTAGAGAGCAGGAAACACAGGGAAATGTACATAAGTGATGGACAGGATCCGGATGTGGAGGATGAGGAGGATGATCTTCCACCATTGAACCGTCTCTTAGCTGATTTCAAAAGGCAAATTTTTCTGCTAAACCTGGCATCTCACAGAGGTAACCAAGGAAACACTTATCAAACGTGTTATGGATGCATTTTTTCATTCGTTAAACTGATTTTCCATTTCTGGGTCACAGAGAGCTGGAGCCAATCACAGCAGCTCATTGAAAATGTTACCAGAATAAAATGCATTTCTAGTGCAAATTTTGTTACAACCGCAAAACTACCGATAAAAGTGAATTTTAATTTGTAATATGATTAAAATGAAGAAAAAAATGCATTTTATGATTATTAGTATTAGCATAGCCAGAATTAGCAAGTAGCACTACGTCTTATTTTTTACAGGAGTATTTTTTTCCTAAATAAATGTTGCAGTATTGAAGACACCTTTCTTAACTAGGGAAAGACTTCTCGTTTTCTCAGTCTGTGGTTTTCATTTCAGATAATGATGCCGAATTCTCGAGTGACCAGAATATGAAAAAACCACTTGTCACAAGTTGTGATTATTTAAGCAGTAACTCAACAAGATGTGGTTGAGTCATGTAAACCTAAACCATGGTGGGAATGTACGGAAATCTAAACTTAGCACAGAACGTTCAATGTCCTAAATACATATTAATTAGCTTCAGTAAATGTGCAAACTAAGCTTTGATCATATGCATATGGTTATATTCCATATATATCTCTTACCAAACACAACAAACAAAGTTCTCTCAACTAGTGACTCCTAACCCTTTTAAACGTCTACGTCTGCCAGCATCTTCTAGTTATGGGTGGATTTATATAACGTCTCAAGATTCCTGAAAACCAGGAACACATTCCAGCGAAACAATCTGTCAAAATCGCAGCTGATTCTTGAACTAAACTCAGCGCAGATATTATCACAACTCTAATGTCCTCAAACCTAATCTAAGACCAGACATGAAGTCATTAAACCAATCAAAAATTTAGACATAATGGTCCCGCCTTCAGGCCCAAAGACTCAGATTGACTTCAGCTCCCTGTGACCCAGAAGTGGAAGAAGTGGATGATTAAATACACAACTTTTGCTCAGGTCATTTTCAGTTAACCAAGCTCTTGTTGTCCCAGAAGAGTTAAGCAAGCGTGAGAATTATGCAGATTTTGTGGAGCGGGATGTGGATGAGTCAGAGGAAATGTATGTGGACGCTCCTGAAGACATTCAGCGATTGGTGGAGCTGGAACATGGAGTGACTGTGGATGATTTCTCCCTCCCATCCATGTCTTACTGGAAAGGTGAGAAAAAGTTGTTTTGAAGTACCGTATTTTTTGTAATATAAGGCGCACTGGGTTTTCGGGAAAATCATCAATCTTTGTGTTTATTTTATAACACCTAATCAAACAATAAAAACGTCACTTTGCAAATCATAAAATCTTCTTCTTCTTCTTCTTCTTCTTCTTCTTCTTCTTGTCTTTCCTGGCAGGGCTTCAACTGGAAAATGTGTAAAATGGAGAGCCCATTGTGGTGTGTATCTAGGGTCTTCATTCTCTCCTTCAAGACTCGGTCTGCATGGTGGAAAAAAGTCTTAATGCTGGTTTTGTATTTTGTATGTTACAACCTTGAATTTGTACAAACTCAACCTCACACACTTGGTCTTGATCTTGGTCTTGGTCTTGGTCTTGGTCTTGGTCTTGGTCTTTGCCTTGGTCTTTGCCTTGGTCTTGGTCTTGGTCTTTGTCTTATCATAGTCATATCATAGCCATTTACTTAAACACCAAAAACCAGACGATCAAATCGAGATTGCAGTCGAAATTGTCGAGAACTACAAGTACCTTGGAGTGTACATAGACAATAAACTGGTCTGGACATTATACTCAGCAGCACTCTTCAAGAAAGGTCAGAGCAGGCTGTATTTTCTAAGGCGGCTCAGGACTTTCAACGTCTGTAGCACCATGCTACATATGCTTTATGAAGCTGTCGTGTCAAGCGTCATCTTCAGCATGAAGGTGACTGACAGAAACAAACTGGACAAACTCATCAGGAGGGCTGGCTCTGTACTTGGTGTGAAGCTGGACCCTGTTCATGTGGTGGCTGAGAAAAGCTGTCAAAACTCCACTCCATCCTGGACAGCCAGAGACTGATCGCTGCTAAGTGTTCCACAGAACGCTTGAGGAGATCCTTCATACCTGTGGCCATCAGACTGTACAACTCCTCTCCATTAGTGCAGGGACTTTTACTTTGACTTTTTCTTTTCACTTTCTATGAGCATTATTGGTTCAACCCGTATATTTTTTCTGGTTATGTGCAATATCTTCACGCTACTATTTATTGTTGGTCACTTTTTACTTATTTGTATTATACCGAGATTTTTATGCAGATGTACATTTCTGTATTTTGCTTCTTTTATTACTATTATATTTCTCTTTTGTGTTACTTTTTGTTCGGTTGAGCAACTGTAACCGAAAAAGCAATTTCCCCCTGGGGATGAATAAAGTTTTTGAATTGAATTGAATTGAAATTAATAAAAAGCAACAATTCTCTTACATTTTCACACGTGCGCTTTGAGACAGTTAAAACTGTGAACCCTTTATACGCTTTGAGACAGTTAAAACTGTGAACCCTTTATAAATACTCATTATTATTTTTAATATTTATTATTATTACACGTCTCTACTGCTTTAGGTTAAGCAAAGCAAGTGTGAAAACCTCAAACACACTAAAAACTGGATAAACTTGGTCACCATTGTAAAAGAGATCTTGATCTCAATGGGTCTTTACCTGGTTAAATAAAGGTTACAAAAAATAAACACTAAACTTTTTTAACATAACTTGCTAAAAACAGAGTATAATTCCACAATAGATGGATAAATTATTTGTCCTTCACAAAAATATCTGCCACACAAAGAAAAAAAAAAATGAATCTGGTGCTTTTCTGTCGCTCCTGGTACCGCTGGAAAAGTACAAACATTTTAATGTCAGAATTGGAGGTCAGGATGCCATACATAATGTTCTTATCAAAGTTCTAAAATAAATTTTCACATTACTGAGAAGCTCGTGCATATGGCCCGTTATTTTCCACTCCTTTTCAAAATCGGTGGGGTTTTACAGTTTTCTTTTTTGTTACTTTACATACTTATAAAGCACATATCAAATCAAGTCACGTGATTAAGATAGCATTTTTTACAAAAAAGAGAACAACACCCAAGTGGTGGTGGTGCATGATACCAATTACTAAAACAATGAACACAGTTATTTTAGACATCTATGATTATTTTATTTTATTTTATTTTGTAAGGGGCTAAATGTTTTATATTTGGTAGTAGGGCTGGTAATTTTGTCCTCAACTGTACCGGTGACGGCACGACGGATCGTGTCCTTCTAGTACGGAAGGACTTTTTTT